>JAWWLT010000092.1:10484288-10510836 GCA_035040995.1 Premnoplex brunnescens | reverse complement strand
ATTCCTTCAGAGTAGCTGGTGTGGGGCTGCATTTTGTGCTGGAGATGGGGCTGGTTAGACAGGGATGTTTTAGTTCTTGCTGGGCAGTGCCTGCACAGAGTCAAAGGCATTTCTCCTCCTCCCACCACCCCACCAGCCACAAGCTGGGGGTGCACAAGGGGCTGAGAGGGGGCACAGCCACGACAGGTGACCCCAACTATCCCAGTGGGTATCCCAGACCTTATTACATCGTGCTCAGCATGGAGAGCTGGGGGAAGAAGGAGGAAGGGAGGCACATTCAGAGTGGTGGCATTTGTCAGTCATACCCAAGTCACTGCTACATGTAAAGCAGCCAGGGATGGCTGAACACCCGCCTGCTCCTGGAAGGGGGGAATTGATTCCTTACCCTGCTTTTTCTTTACATGTTAAACTATCTTTATGTCAAACCATGAGTTTTATCACTTTTACTCTTTGGATCTTCTCCTGCATCCCACCAGGGGTAGTAATGAGTGGCTGCATTGGGCTGAGCTGCCAGTCAGGATTAAACCACAACAACACTCTCAGGAATTTTAAGCAACAAGCAAGCAGTTAATTAATCTTAAGATAAGCCCCAAGTGGAGAAATATTTTTTTCTTTGGTTTCATCACAGCTGCATCTGTATTTAATAGATTTTAAAATTGCATCTCTGCCTGGTTCATTTATCTCCCTTTCTCTCCCTCTTCTTTCCAATGACTTGTTCCACAGTTCTGGCTCCTCACTGAATGCATTTCTGCCTCTACGCAATCTCCCAACACTTTTTACATGCAAAATATGGGTGGGACAAGGAAAAAGATCAAATAGGATACAACTCCAAGAGAGCCAATGCAGCACTGACACAATAGGGTAAAAACAAAAACGTTATTCTTTAATGGTTCAACAAAATATCCATTTGTGATTTCTATGACAGAAGAAATTTAACACCTTCTGAAAATAAAGCACAGCTAACCTATAGATCTGGAATTATAATTTTAAACTGTGAAAGGACATTATGTGCATTTGCACTCCCCTGCACATGCCTCTCTACGCCCTAAAGCAAGTTTTCTCTCTATTTTGGGTACCTGTAGGCTGTAAAGCTGTGATGAGCTTTTGCACAATATAAAGAGCTTCATTAAAAAAAAAAAAAAAAAAAAAGGAAAAGCAAACACCAAAAAACACCAAACCTACAATGAAAAGTCAAAAAAAACCCAAACTGGAATCAACCGCACCTGTATACTTTTGTCTCTGTGGTACATCACACTATACCCAGCAGTAAAAACACTCAAGAAACACATTTCTGGAAAAACTTTTCAAAGAACTTTGCAACTCTGAAACCATAAAAGACTATGAAGGTTCTGAATTCTGTAATTCATTTTTTAGAAAAGGTAACACATGAGAAAAGCTTTTTCTGTCTCTAATAACATTTTAGAAGCCAGCAATAAAGTCAGAACTGAGAATCTGAGAGAAAGCAAAGTGAATTGTGCTCTTAATCACCAGGTTTTACCTGGATCAATAAAGTGGATCTAGTTGGAATTTCAAACACCTTATCTGTAGTTCAGTTTCCTCTTTTTCACTAAAACTAAATGCACAGAAGATACTGCTCATATTCACTTGGCAATGCACAGGCCTCCATAAGACCGCAGGAAACCAGTGACAGGGTCAGATTAGTGGGTAATATAGCACCCATTTTGTCTGCCTTCAACAAAATGAGGCAAAAAGAGGTGTCTTTTAGGGAGTCAACACAAGCCCAGGTCACAATCTGGAGTAGTCACTCCCCCGTGGAAATCCACTCCAAAGAATCCAAAGCCCCTGTACTGGAAAAATCACTTGCTCTCATTCTTGAAGGTACAAATTTAATTTTACAGCAGTCTGGTTCTCTCATGACCATGTCTTCTTCACTCATTACCTAAAGTCAGAATTACTAAAAATAGCAGGAAAAGGAAGGCAAGGACCTATGAAAAGTTTCCTCTGTTTGCAAATTGCCTTAGAGACAGGCATTTCAACACTGCTAAACAGAATTACAAAACTGTGTTTTTTAATAAATCTACTTGATTTTAGCTTCAGACCAAATTTACAAAGCAGTTAGGTGCATAACTGACTCAAACAGATGGCCAAGATGATTTTCAGACACAGAATCCCAGAATGGTTTGGGTTGGAAGGGACCTTAAAGCCCATCTTGTTGCATCCCCTGCCATGGGGAGGGACACCTTGCACTAGCCCAGGCTGTTCCAAGTCCATCCAACCTGGCCTGAAAAGCAATTTTCTTCCTGTATTACAAGCCACACTAATAACAAAATAACTACATACCTGTGACCAAGAATGACAACTTTTCCTCATTGACTGGGAATGAAGATCAGTACACACACACACTTTATGAAAAAAATACCCCTTTTATTTAACATTTCTTTGTATTTTCCCTTTTAATTACACTTTTCCTTCAAAACAAGCATCACAACAACTACTCCACAGTTCCTGTGTTCTTCATTAAGATTCAGGTGTCTCTGAAAATGTGTTTATGAAAAACCAGAGGCAGTGTTGGAAATGTCAGGGTATTTTCAGTAGCCACCAATTGTCTGATGATACCAGATTCTGAAAGCACTCCACAGCAAAACAGAAACATCTGCTGCACTAAGAACAAGGGTGTAAGAGAAAAGCACTTGTTACAGACTAGGGAGAATTAATGTTGCTTTAAATAACACAATAGTCCTTGCAAAGCAACTTCCGACCCTTTATGCTTTCTGCAAGCAGGACAAAAGCAGCACAGGTTAACAGCAGCCCTTAATAAACACTGCCTGTAGAATCCTGACCTCATCACACACCTGGAGAAAAATCTTTTAACACAAAAAGATCAGTGTGACATTTCAACCAGAAATGTGTTCAACACGAACGCAACAATTCACCTTCCCATTTCTTGCTGGTAGAAACAGAAGTTTTGCAGTTATACACAGAATGGATAGTCCTTCCATTAAGAAAAAAAAAGCCAACAAAACAAAACAAAAATCTGGTAAACACTTACCTCTGTGTCCTTACAAATAAAAAATATGAGGACAGGGAAAGATTATAGCAAAGAGCAAGACTTTTTTTTCATGAGGGAAACTACATGAAATGTAAAAACTTATTAACAATTGCATCAGGAAATTCTTCTTGGAACAAATGTAGAACAAAGGCAGCATTTGGTGAATGGATCAGCTACTCCAGGTTTGCCTGTGGGGAGAGGGAAGGAAAGTCAATGGCTGAAAATCTGGCTTCTCAGAGGGTTTATTCCTTCATTGAGAAGAAAAGCAATCAGGGAGGTTGAAAGTTGGCAGGATGGGGTTAAAAGGCATGCTTATGGCTGTTTGATACTGCGGTCTGGAACTACTCCCAACACAATAAAAAGGTAAATATAAATCATATGGGTCAGTTGCCTAAATATAATCAATCCTAACAGACTTTGGGAGCCTCAAACACCATAAGATAACTGACACAAGTCACAAGGACAGTAACAAATCTGGATGTTTCCTTTGGTACCACTGTAAAACGATTTATGTTGTTGTTTAGACCCAATAAGCCTAAAACCAAAAAATATGAAGGCGTCTTAATACCCAGAGTTGAACAGCACAACCTGTATAAATCTGCCACCATGCAGAAATAAAAAAAAAAAAGCCAACTGCAAGTGAGAGGAAGGCTTATTAGCTCAAGCACTACACCTGGCTAATAAACAAAGTCCTCAGACTACCTTTGTATCTTCACAGAACTCTACTTGGTGCTGTGGAGACACAAATTCTTGGTTGAGGCTCACTCAAGAACATCTGAAAACGCTCCACTAGAGAACAAAGAACTGATGAAAATCTGACTTCAAGATCTCAAGTGGGTGCTTTCCAGCAAGGTAGTTGTGTTTAAAGTGTATTTTTATTCCACTTGCTTTTCTCTCAGGCAAACACTGTGCACTGCAAAAACCTAGTGACCAATGGCAAACTGAACCACAACTCTAGTGAGAACACAGACCTTCCAGAGGAGAGGAAAGGACCTGTGTGCTTCAATCACAGCATCCCGAAAAGGATCAGGAGTTTCATAACCTGCCAGGAGGGACAAAGAAATAAGTCACTGCCCCACAAATCACAGAATTGAGGAAGAAGGATGGAAGGAGTTCCAGAGGCCACTGAAGGCACCTCCTTGCCCAGGAGCAGGGAAAATGGCATGAATTCTCATACAAAACTTATTTAACCTCTTCTTAAAATCTCCTACACTTGTCAAGACCGAAGGGCTGCAATTAGATGGCAACCAGGGTGATCTCTCTTCAGAATCTTGTTAATTCCAAAGCAGTGACAAAATAAGATTATGAAAGGCTGCAGGGAAAAAAAAAATTAAAAAGTCACTGCAAAGGAATGAAATCGGCACAGTTTTAAGTTTCTTGTGGTTTTTTGTTGTTTGTTTTTTTAGGGTTTTTCTTAATACTTCACAGCCTTGATTTTTCCCTTACGTTTGTTCTTTGGGAGGCCCTGAGTTGGGATGTCTACGGACAGCACTAGGCAAACTATGACAACTGAATCTGTATCTCTACAGGGAATGAAAAAGTTAGATCCTTGCTTAAATACTCCATCCAAGTCATCTCTTTACACAGAGCTCCACACTGTCTTATCTGTGGTGCAAAATCTGCTTGCTTTTAATACTCAGACTCCCCAGCTGTAACAGCTGCCACTCCTGCAAACCAGAGGTTTATCCTGCTTGCCTTTCTTCATCCAGTGCTGCCACAAGATCATCCTCAACTGTGTGGCAGAACAGAATAGAACCAATCCCATCCTCTGCTCCCAGGTAAGTCTCTGTCCAGCAGAAAGGAAGGAGAAGGACAACAAATACCTACAGAGAAACGAATCTTTGCAGATGCAGGTGCCCTGTGCATATAAATGGAAAAGAAAGAAACTCAATTATTACATTTAGGACAAGGAGGAACTGTCATTGTTTCAGGCAGAGAGAAAACATCTTCCTGGAAAAAAACATTAAAGCTGGGGCCGAGGCGGAAAATCTCTCCAGATAATTGCAATTGTCTTATTTGTGATATTCCCTCTCTCTGAAAATCACTGCTGTTAGCAGTGACAAGTTTCTATTACTTACAATGATGCCCAGGAAGCGCTCTCTGTAAAGCAACACTCACTTATTTCCCAGCAAACTCATTTAAGTTCCATAAAATGTGCATCCTCTCCCTTTGCGGGTGGGGAAGGATGGAAGGATGAAATATTTAGACTGGTTTCCAAACCCACTGTTTTTTCCTCCTCCCTCCTTCTCTCTCAGTGCAGCTAACAAAACATCATCATTCCCTGTCATGTCTCACTCAACAAAGCGTTAAATAAAATCAAAAATTCAACCTGCCCGTGGCATGAAAAAAAATATAATGCAGATGTCATGAACATGGGTAATCTTACCTGTGTAAACCTGCCCAAGCAGACAGCACCAGTCTCATCAGAGAAACGCATTTCCAAGATAATGCCTGAGCTATTTAGTATTGCTACTCCTTCCTCAGGAAACAAGTCTCACCTCTGAAAGGACCAGAAAGTGAACTGATGAACAACCCCCACTGGCTGCCTGTCCCACTGACAGGGGATCAAGGATTTCACCTCAAAGCTCTGTAATATATGAAACACATTTTTAATATTAATTTACTGTTTTTAATTTCTGTGACAACTAGCAGTGATGGCAATACCATCACATTATGCCACAGGAACTTACCAAAAGAAATTAAGACAAAAAGTAAACCATTCAGACAACCTGCTATTAATACTGGAAATCCAAGAAGTTATGATTAGAACAAGGTACTTCCAGACCTCTTGTAATGTAAAATCTAAACTCTAACAGCCTTCAAGAGAAAGAGATGTACATCCGTATTGTGCTAATCAACACATATCTCTTGAAAATGAACCATTCTGCAAACACAAGTTTACCTAGGAAGTTCTTATTTCTTCCATGAGCTGTCAATCATCTCACAAATTGAATGTTTGGGGTAAGATCTTGTCAGTACTGGCAAAATTCTCATCACTTCAAAAAGGGTCCAGAACTTATATTTTTTCCAGTCTGTCTTTCTCCTACATTTGCTGTTAAAATTACTTTAAAAAAAGGAAAAAAAAAAAAAAAAAAAAAGGAAAGGTAATAATTACTTGTTACCAATTTTCATCCCTTAACCTGTCAAAATTCCCTTGCTATTTATAAAATTTTTGGAAGGATCAGACTCCTGAACTAAGGCTCCCCAGAAATTTGCCGTATTTATGTTGGATAAGTTACCACCTAACTCCAAATTTCTGCGAGCATTTTCTAGAGAACCTGACAGGATTGCCTTCCTTACTTGAAAAATAAAATAAAATATAAAATAAACAAAACCTTTGCTGCATTTGTGAAGCCCCCAAGAGCTCATTCAGACTGCAGACGTGGCAGAGTATACCAGATCTCACCTCCAGTCTTTACTCTCATATATAAACCAGTGAAATCCTTAATGACCTCATAGATCTTCCATGTCTTTAGTCCAGTCTATGCACAAGCACAATTTTAATAAGCTTGTGACAATGGATAATTTCATACTTAATGCCACATGTAAGAATGTCAGTCGCACTCTTGAGAAAGAAAACATCCATAAGGATATGAGAAAACATGGGAATACTTCTTCATGCCAGTAATTTTTGCCACATCCTTAAAAACAGATTATTTGTGTCATGGAGTAATTACATTTATGTACTATCAGGTTTGATGTCTTCCCTCCAGCCCAAGTAATCTGGATTCTTCTGTTTCCTCATTTTTCTGTTCTCAGTTTTCTTGCCTTCTTCAAAAGAAGCATCCTTCTTTTTCACGCTGTGCTGGATCCCATTTTCAGTTCTTTTGTTTATTTTTTAATTAATTCGAACTTCATTTCCAGAAGCAAAAAGCCACTGAAATGCATATTATCAATGTCATGCTAAGACACCAAAGCTGGTCTATAAAACATAAAGAATTAAACACAGTCCTGATGCTGAAAACATTTCAACCATAAATAACAGCTTTAAAAATGTGTAAAGCAAAAACGGAGTATTATTCCAATAAATTAGCAAAAAGGACCCACTGCAGTTATAAAATTGCAAAGCCCAATTTATTTAACACAAAATCAGTCAAACCAGCTGGAGATGTTATTTACAAGCTCCTTAAGTGTCCAACATCTTTCTTTGAAATCTAGTTTCTCTGAAGCTAAATCTACATTTTTAAAAAAAGGAGCTAAAAAGAAGGGCAATAATTATTTGTTATCTTTTTCCTCTGTCCTTGCTGTTAATTGAATTTCCTCTGGCTAAGGAAAACAGGCTGGAAATATCAATTTAGTCACACTTAATTTTATTGAGAACTATGAAATGTAAATGCAAAACAAACATTAAAAAAAAAAAAAAGCAAGCTACAAAGAGGGATTTGGGCATTTTCAGATAGTTGGTGATAGCATCTTCTCCATTGCCTTCAACATTATTTCCTCTCTGGTATAAGAATTTTATTTGTATTAGCTCTCACACCCTGAGAGCCTTTTCCCTTCCGCTCGCTTCTGATATAAAAGCTGAGATATCCATCAAAAATTAAAACAGGGTAAAATTGCAAAGAAATCTCCAATAAGTAACTATTTCGTACCTGGCTGGGAAACATTCAAAACCATGACTGTTTTTTTCCCCTTAATCTGTATCTGTACTTTCCTCACTCAGTAAGACTGACCTGTTTCCCAGTCCTACAAAAAGTTCAAACTCTTTTAACCCTGGATTAATCCCTGAATAAACAACTAACAGCACCTGCTAATTCAAAAATGTTACAATAGTAAATCCATGGTATTCTGATCTCAAATGAAACTAGGGAAAGACAAACATGCAGACATGCAACAAAAAATCATTAAGGTATTTAAGTAATATAATTGTATAGTAATGCTATGGGATACTTTCACAATTAATTAAATCTATATAATTCGTTCTGTCCTGTCACTGGGCATCACTGAAGAGAGTCTGGTTTCATCCTCTACCCTCCTTTGTACACATTCACGAGTTTCCCCTGAACCTTCTCTGCATGCTAAGCAAGCCCAGATCTCAGACTTCCCTCATAAAAGAGATGCTCCAACTCCTTCATCATCATCCTCATCATTATAGCCCTTTGCTGGACTCTCCAGTATGTCCACTTTTTCCTTGTCCTGAGGACATGTACACACGTGTTTTTTAATTTAAGCTGACTTTGAAAAGTCAGTTTATATTTTACTTCCTTATCCTACACTCCCTTATTTTGCACCAATTTTCAGCAATACTTATAACCTATGAATAACTTACCAGATTTTACTTCAAGACTAAAGATATTTCAGTAGTCAAAAAAGCAAAGACTTGCATTAAATTATTCTACATAACTTCACACACAGAGTGAATCAATCTATATGAAAATACAAAATTCAACCCAATTTTAATTATAATGCTGCTTTCTCTGCATGTTCAGAGTATGTAAAGACAATAACAACTGATGTCCATCCAGATGGCAAAGAAAACCCCGCCTCGTGGTGACTAAGGCACAGTTTGCTTTGGACATGGAAGAGCACCCACACATCCTGAGCCTGCCAGCACCAAGTTCTTCCCAACACCTCAGAAGGGCAAGAACTCAGCTCACTACCCTGGAACTGCCTGGTCTTTCAGCACACCATGGCAAAAGTGATCCTCTGATCCTGCTTGTTCCAGTTTCAGAAAGGAGTCTCTCTGCCAATGGTTGAAGAAAGGGAACACCAGGCAACTTATGTGTTTGGACTAAGCTGTTGGAATAGCCAGGAAATTCTGGGTCGGTCAAGGATGAGCTGGAGACACTCATGTTTAGACCAGAAGCAGTCATGAACACTGCTCACAGCAAGGCTACCACTCAGCTGTCTCTCTACCACTTGGGCACTTAATAGCAAGATTCTCTCTTTCATCCTGCAGTTTAAATGTGCTTTTGGGATGCTCATTCTGCATCGTTTGCAAACAGCTGCAAGCAAAAGTGTACATACAGCAGTGGTGTATATAAATATATACACACATGTATCGAAATGAGAAGGAAAAAAGCAGTCTAATTAAGCTGCACAAAAGCCAATTCGAAATCCCAGTGTGGCATATTACATATTAATTTAGGAATTCCTTGTGATTATTGTCAGTACACGTTCATGAGGTAACATTCAAAACAGCTTATGTGCAAGGCTGTTTGCAAGCAGAGCTGCTGAAGGATGCAAACAGAAACAGCCTTCAAGTTTCCATTCTTTCTTAGGGAAAGCAACCTCATTTGGCCTTACTGAATGTTTTAAGACTTTATCAGTGGTAATTCCTACTTATTTATCGGTATATTCTTATTGAAAGGACAACATTTGTAACAAAAACATGCAGTTTATTTTCTGACGTGGGGTGGAACTGTTGCTTTGCAGCACAAAGCATGTTTTTTGAACACCTGAGGGGAAAAAAATGGCTAAAGTATACAACTAAACCATAGCCATGGGCTCAGTCGGGGGCTGAGATAAATTTTATCAGTTTGATGCTTACACTCGCACAATTACAGCTATGTATCTCATGGTTTGTCATGTTTGTGTGGTTTTCTTAATCCACACTGTCATTTTCCATTTGTTTCCTCCTTTGGAATCATGGTGAACTAGTTTAGTACTTCTTGTATTTTTAATTCTCTACCTGAGCTTAAAAAGGTTAAAAACACCTCAGATGTGTGGGCAAAAACCACGTGATATGCTGGTTATTGATTTTTCAAACTACCTAATTTTAGCAAAAACTGGCATTAGTAGAGAACTCAACTTACATAGATTTATACTGAGTATAGTTTACAGAGCTGTCCTAAAGATACCAATTTATTTAACTGTAACTTCCAGCTTATGAAGCACTACCAAGAAAGTTTTTTTCCCACTGAACTTCAGAAAGTTTATATATGTTTATAAAAGTTTATATATGGTATGATGCCATTTATAGATGGCACTATGTAAAAGCACACCATTTCGAGATAGTAATTTCTACAGCAGTACAGAATAACACAGACGATACAAAATTACAAAACATAGATTTACAATTAAAAAAGTTATGAACTCGAGTCTTACAGTGGTCAACACAGGATCCCTAAATTAGATGGGAAAAAAGCGCAATGTTTACCAAGTACCATATGATGTACAAAGATACGTATGTGTATACAGAGAAACTTAACATGAGAATAAACACCAGTGGGAGGGAAGAGCACACACAAATTATTTCATTTAAACCCTCAAAAGGAATTTCTAGCCAAATGCTGGTGATAAATAAAACCTTTATCACTAATCAATAGATTTTTTTCCTCACTGATTTTATTACAATCAAGTTTTTACCTCTGCACTGAAACACTGTGAACTCCTTCTCATGTGCTGCCCCTCTGCCTCTGCTTTAAAAGGAAAAATCCCTACAAAATATGACACTGATAAAATGGCTGAAGGTTAGGTGTTCTATGGAACATAAGGAAGTACCAATAAAAACTGAATTTATTAATATGATTTTTACAAAAAGTTCCAGTTCCTTAAAAGACTGATCTTCCTCCTTTTCCACACATAAAGTTATCAGACAGGCTCCTCTGGTACCAGGGTTAATTGGGTATTTGGATGTGCACACAGCAAACTCCCAGCACCCTCAGAAACAAGAGACTTACAGTATCTAGTTCCTTTCATACTGATCTGTATTCAGAAATACAGAGAAGGAAACAATACACAATAATTTATTTTTATGAATGTCAGGAATGACGGTGGACTTTAATTTTGTATCTGTCTCAAATTATATCTGAGGCAAATATTTCATTTTAAGAGTCCTGTTAAATCTCTTCAAAGGCCTTGTTTTATGTGTTCATGAAATAACTCACTATTTTTCAGCTTTCAGGAATGGTAATTGCTGTAAATCTTGTAAATTAGTATGAGTAGTACCAGCAAGACACTCTGTTAAAATTCATCTAGATTGTTGCTGGAATATTTATTAGGTACTAAAATATTTAAAGGAAACCTACAACTACTACAATTCAAATTACATTTCACCTAAGAAAGCCTTTCTTACAGCACTCAGTATTATTGTTTCATCACTGTATAAGAAAGCATCTAATCCAACTACTAATCTTGAGTGGAAAGATTTCTTTTCATTAGAGGTCTGAATGAAACCATTATATTAACTGGATATTCCCTACTGTGTTTTATCAGTTTGCACAAGTAAATTGCACTGCTCATTGTGGCAACTGACATTTTCAACATTTGCACATACAATGGAAATGTTAGCACAATTTATAAGCTGGTTAGCTCCTGATGGATTGGTGACCTTCAGAGGTCCTTCAGTATGGATTTTCTCTGGCTGCTGCTCAGAGATCACCTCGCCTTTTCTCATTATGATCACCTGCTTTCCTGCATCTCTTCTGTGTCGGCATCTCCTAACTGGTTCCAGTCCAACTGCGTTAGCTGACACCTGTTATTTAAATTTTTAACATTCACCTCCCCTCTTTGCCTCTCTTGGAGCTCATTTGTATTCCCTGCTCCTGCTGATGGGTGACAGGAGTTGAGGTTTTCTGCTTCTGCTGCACAGACCATATACCAATTCCTTCACACATTAAAAGACATTACCATGTAAAGGCCAACCTCACAAACTGGATCCTTGCTCCTTTATGAGAAAGGGAGTTGACAAAAGAGCTGCACATACAGACATGACCTCTTCTGTTAAATAAACAAATAAATATATAGCCTAGGAAAGGGAAGACACTAACAGAATTTGGCTTTGTGAAAAGAAAATCCTTAGCATAATACATATTAACCTGTTCCTATTTGCAGCTGGTTTAGGAGCAAAACCTACAGAAAACAGGGCTGACCAAAGATAAGTAACAACTACAATGGGTAGCAATTCAAACTCATCTCTCAAAGAAAGATGACACAAACTCCTCACATGTCTTTAGTTTTAAGAAGATAAGATACAAGTATTCTGCAGACATAAAACAGTCACCACACTGCCCATCTTTTGTGGGAGAAAGGAAAACACATATTTTTAGAAACAATATACCATGATATAAGATGTTTCTCTTTAAAATATTTGCATCATCCTTACAGTTTGGCTGTTTGATTAAAAAAACCCCAAGTAACAAAAACAAACAAAACACACACAACAAAAACACCAACCAAACAAAAACAAAACTGACAATCTTGATGTTGCAATGCACTTATTGCTGCTTCATGGGAAAGAACAGCTGCCAAAACGCTCTGCCATAACCCAAGATCCACAGGACCTACATGTGCCTACATCCCTGTAGGCACTGAAGGTCCTGGTGAAAGTCTTTTATCCTCTGGTTGACGTGGCTGTGAAGCAGAGACTTTTTTACAGGCCTTAAAAGTAGGTCATCCTGAATTAAAACAGAATACAGCCAAACTAAACGAGTGTCAGTCATGTAACATTCACTTTTCATTTCTTCCCTATAAGGGTAAGAAGAGGGCATAAAGTCCTCATTTTGAGATTTTCTGCTGCCTAAAACATTGATGTGCAACTTCATTTCAAACAATAAGAAACACTTGCCAGTAGGAAAGTATGTGAGATATTTCAGACATTTTCCCAGGAAGTTTCTCCAACTCCAATTTCACCAAAGGAATACCTTCTTTAAAAGAAAGATTCTGACAGGAAATATCAAAGTTGCTTTCCTAGCTGGTTATGGGTTTTATAGCCATAATCAAACATAGTGCATATATACAGTCTCTGTACATATTTATATACACACCCAACAGCATACTTCATTTAATTTATCATTCCCTCACAAAAATATGAGATGTTCCTTCTGCTTTCTCATACTTCCTGATCTATCTTTTGGATTTATTCATAACATTTCCAAGCTCCCAACCTCTCCAACCACTCTCATGGTACAAAACTGAGGCTGAAGCCGAGTGGGGCAGGCTCCACTCCAGGATCAGGGTAGCAGGAAATCAAACCACTAATTTTGCTATTGGATCAGGGAAGAATGTATTCTGCAGCAGGGACTCAGATTCCCGACCTTTAAAAAAAAACAAACACAAGAACTTGGTCAGTTCCAGGGCTCAGACTACAGCAGAGTTACAGACACTGCCATGAAACTGCCAAAGAGAATCTATAAAGTCTTAGACTAATGGATAGTCAAATTTCAGAACAATCTTGGTCCTACTGAAAGCAATGCAAAATTGCTATTTTGAAAGTTTGTGGTATTTATGAGTTTTCGACTAGTTCTGTGAGCTCTCTCTATACAGCACTGCATAAAGACTCTTCACTTCCCAGTATTCATCACACCTTCCTGTAGCACCAGGTTCTGAGATAATAAGATTATGAAAACAAAATATTCCCTATTTAGATGAAAAACAAAATCAAAAAAAAAAAAAAAAAGGAAAAAAAAGCTACTTATTTGCTACTTATTTCTTCATTCATTTTGTGTGCCCCTGTAGTGACAACCCACGTCACACATGGCAGAACTTGTGGTAACCACAGTCTCATGTCAATACTATCTCCCACGGCCTTCCTCATGAAGTATCTGCACCTTTGGAAGTTCTAATGGTAAGGGGGATACACTAAATAACCAGGACACAGCTCTACTATCAAAAAAGCCCTTGCACCACATCAAATAGAATATGTAAGTTCTCTATTTACATGCACACAGACAAAGGATTGACTTTTCCTGCTCTTCTAGAATGAGATCCAATGACTAGAAACAAGAACAAATCATTATCTTCTGATACACTATCACTTAAGTTTCTTCAGTTAAGGTCCGTGGCCAAAAAGAAATAGTCAGAAACCATGACATAGAAATAGTCAGAAACCATGACACACTGCTTAGAAAAACTGTCATGGGATTTTTAAGTTTGTTTATTTATTTACAATTTCTCTGGAAAAGGTAATCATTAGAATATATTGCTGGGGGCAGTTTTCACTCAGGGGAAGGACTAATGCATTTTAGGAATGACACAGAAAGGCACTAAACATCAGCAGAACCCTCTCTGCACCTCTGTGTTCTGTACGACAGATCCTGAGGACAAACCTCAGTAATCTCTGCGACACTCATTCTGAGACTCACTCCAAAGGTCATACAGCTACAGGTACAAGACCACGAAAATCAATATGCTCATTTCTCTTGTAGATCAAAAAGAGTAAGTTAATATGCTGATGATCCCTTCAAAACTAATGCACAGATTACACAGATTTGGACTTTGTCTCAACAGTTCATCCTTCTTTGCTTGCCATAAATTCCAGCCTAAACTGAAAAACGTCCCATATTTTTGCTTTATGCAAAATGAACATGACTCCCAAGGAAAGCCTCCTAAGACTGTGATTCCTGAGCAAGGGACTTAAAATTTGCTTTAAAGTACAGGGCTATTTAATCTTCTTTGGTAATCAGCAGATTTGAACCCAGGCCTAGTTCTGAGAGAAAGCTGCATAATCCTGGCTCCAACAGCTGGGGAAAAATGCTAAATTGCCAGAAAACGCTATCAGGAAGTCCATAAACTAAATGTGAAAGGTAGAATTGAAGACGGTGTTAGGGGGATTGTTAAGAACAGTTAGCAGAGTGAGATTGCAAGACAACAAGGACATGCACAAAAATATTTTGTGAAAAAACATTAAGAACAATAAACTATGATAAGTACACATTATCATCATGACATGTAAGATGCTGGCATGTATGGTACATGATGTATCACATCACCAACACTAGTAAGTCTCTGCACAACATGCAGGACAACAACTTACTGTTTAAATGTTTTACTGAAAGAAGAGAATGACAGATGTGAAAACATACTTATGCTCTCAACAAATGTAACAGCCTCAGTAGGAGGCAAAACAATAAACATCACACAAGGCACAGTAAATACAAACTGAAAGTGTTTATTATATTGTCACTTCTAATTCCAAGAGATTTAACATTCACATGCCCTTTGGAGACTATGATGACAGAACGATGTGCTACTGTCCCCCTTTTATTTAGACACCAAATCAGATGCATCAGATAGAAACATGGGCTTTCTTGTAAAGCTAATCCCAGTTTGAGAAGCACCTCAGCACACACTGGAGCACCATCTAGTACCATGCATTTGTAGAGCAAAGAGCCCTGAGAATCCAAGCTGGAATGGCAGCACAGAACACAAGCAGACGCTGTTGATCTCATGGTATGTCATTCACTCTCCTATGACTTCTTTCTCATCTATCTTTTCCCAAATATCTTTTCCTCATCTTTGCTTCCAGCCCAGGCCCTCTGCTTCCTTCCTGCTTTCTCCCTGAAATCGCTGTTCACACATCAAGAGGTGGAATTGCAGTTTAAGGCAATCCCATACTCATCAACAGATTAAATGGCCACACGTGATATGTCAAGAAAGCCTAGAAAGAGATTTCAGATTTGGGGAAAAAGAATAAGCACCAGAGCACCTTTTGAATCTTGTGCTAGAAGTTGCAAGTAGTTTCCACAGGAAAGAAATCCCAGAAAAACAGAGGCAAGAACTGGGACAAAGTTGTGGCACACATCCTCAGTCTCAAGAGGCAAGAAGTTTCTGTGTTCTCATCCTACATGTGCAATTCTCACACTTCTAAGAGAAAGTGCTCTTGGTGATAAAAACGTTTTGTATGAAAAGCTGAGCTGGTGTCTAACATTATGCATGTAAGTAAAAGCTGTGGGAGAACTGAGCTTCTTAGGGAAACTTTATGTCTCTGTCCCATATTCCCACCAGCAGAAAAACTTGGCCCTGAATTCTCACTCACAGAGCTGCAGCTTCAAGCACGTTTCCACCCATGCATAGTATTTATACAAAAAACTGTTAAAAAAGTTTTACAAGAAGTATTCAAGCAAGACTCAGCAATAGCTACTCAGCCATGGGGTTGTGCTCCCAAAGCAAAAGCATCCAGTGCAGAAATGGATGGCCCAGCTGTCAAGGCCCTGCTCCCCACCCTGGAGTCACAGGAGAACACGTGCCACCAGAACAGCAGGAAATGGGTGATTATAATGGACCATCAACCTGCTCAGTTTTCTGTAGTTTCAAAAAAATAATTAAATATCCAGAATCTTAAAATCTGATCAGAACAAGGAATAAATAACCTTTGATTCAACCCGAGTACCTGTAGGCAAATGACATTTTTCAGTTTCGTATTTCCAGTACTCCAGTCTGGTTATTTTCAAAGACAAGAACCGCTTGCTCTACAGTAACATGACAGCCTTGAGCTGGATTAAATATGCTGTATTCTTGCAAAGTTAGCTCTTTTTACACTTGAATAGTCAAAGCAAAAATTGGCAGTATCATACAGCTCTAGTCAGACGTCAAGTTTCCAACTGTGAAATGAAATTCTGTGAAGCAATGGAGTATGTGCAGTAGAAAAAGAAAATCCACTGCTTTCCACATGTCTAGTTGATAATTATTTCCTTATATAAAATGTATTGAATTGGCATTTACAAAATGAACTATTTTAAAGGAGAGATCTGGGCTCCACTGACAAGTCGCTGAAGGTATCAAAATCTTCAGAGAAGCTTTGCAAACATCTCTTCAAGACAGAATAAGACAAAGATGAAACACGGAAAAACAAGATAACCTTTTAAGCAAAAGAAATTTTTCAAGATATTTGATAAATACATGAAACATTTGATAAAGTTTGGAGCCACAGAGGATTAAAAATGACAGTAAGTCCACCTAAGATGAATTCCAAAACGTTTTTCTTCAGACATTTAAGAGGATTTTTTTTAATCTTAGGAACAAATATTAAACTGATTAAAAAAGATTTTAGAAAGTGTTCCAAGTAAAGCTCTGAATAAGGATTATGGAGTTCCTCTGATAGGTGACTTGAGAGGAGCCAAATGGGAGTGCATGGAGAGGGAAGTTCATGAATTCCGAGGCAAAGAGGGCAAATTTACATTTTCCTAACACAGGCTGGTTATTTCAGGACCTTATCCTGTAGCCCCCCACTACCAAAACGTTGCCACATAAACCTAATACAGCATAAAACTCTTCCATGGTGCCTTAGAGTGCACAGAACAAACACTGTGGGTTAGTAAAAAGACATCCTGTTTTAGGAAGACACACACAGAACGTTCCAGGTAGGAACCTGCCCACTATCAATATCTAGCTTAAGCTCCATGAAAATGTTTGGCTCCATCACAGAAACACATCCACTGCCAGAAGATGTGGCAAATGACTAGCTTGAGATTCTCATTAGGAAAAATATCTTGGGCTGCATTTGCAGTTTGCAGCTGGGCACAAACTGTTGTGGACACTCACAAACCTGTGGGTAGGCAACAGCTGAAAACCTTTCGAAAATGCCACTCTAGTAAATAAATTCAGTGCAGCATCTTCTCCTTATCTCACTATGAAAAGTGTATCACTGAAGTATTTCCTCCTACTCATCTCACTCACTTGACTGATAAGACTTGACTCCAGACTTTCTAGCACAATGACCTTGGTGGTGCTTGTAACGTAGATGATGTGTCATCGTCACTGACACTTCATTTTAAGTTGATATTTAAAGTTAACGAGTCAGTACAGCCTGAATTACATACAAAACTCATAAGCAAGTCCAAGAGTAACTTCACTGCCCCTTCAGCATGCCTGACTGCTGACCAAACAGCCAGTTTTTAAACAAAAAGTATCTGTCCTCTGGCAAACATTAGCTCTTTGTTGACCTCATAGACAAAGGGGACAACACTGATGCACAATGAATATAAACTTGAGACCACCAGCATAATTCACATTCAACATTTTGAACAGTTAATATTTCATGATAGTGATCACTGATAGGTGACGCGTTCAATTTAACCAGCATATTACAAAAGCATTCTGAAAAACTAAGTTTAGAGGGGAAATCAGTGAACAGGTCACCAGAGAAACTGACAGGCTCGTAAGTAAATAAATTAGCTTGACTGAACTGGGATGTTCCTAATGAATCAAAATGTGGTAAGAAATGTGGATAGTTTCATGTGATATGTTTATAGGAGGGTGAAACAGAACTGGGCTCTGATGGAAGTTCTGGCTTTGAGCTCTAAGAACTAAGATATTAAATTATTTTTACATCCTCAGAGATGTCAAAAGTGAAATTACACAACCTCACCCGCTGTCAACACTGGCATGTCTGGATAAAGTACCTCAGAATGGATTTTTACTGTTCTTTCATCATGGCAAGTGAGAAGTAACCCCACTGGCAGGCGCACTTGTTGTAAAAGACACAGTTAGAAGCTCTTGTGCACGGACTGTCACAAGTGAATTTATAGTCTGACAACATACAAAAAAGAAAAACTAGAGCAGTACTTGCTTAACAGCTGAACAATCTACAACTATTAGAGAGACAAAGTAAAAACAACTGTGTGTAGAGGGCTCTTTTCTGCCCCCTTGCGTATTTTCAACCACACACTGTGCTGTTGGAGAAACCGATAAGAAGACTTCAAACCCAATTAATAAAAAAAATTAAATAAAAAAAATTAAATCAATTTTTAAACTATAGAAAAAAATAAGCACAGCTAGGGCAGAATAAACAAGGACAGTTTTTGGGTTTTTCTACCATTAAATTGAGCATTGCACCTGCAGGTAAATTTAGGGCAAATCTGGTCATTCCAGGGTTCCCAGATATTACTACACACAAAAGGGCTTCTTCAAGCACAAACTTTAGGAACCAAGCAACGACTGTTACAGTGAGATAGTTCAAAATGCAAGTAATTGTGACACTGCTTACTGTAATTATAAACAAAATACGTCTTGGTATCTATGATAAAAATATGGCACTTTAGAAACTCCATTTTAGAGAAACACATGAAGACAAAACAAACAATGCAAAGTAGCTCTTTCTCCCTGTGCAAGTGCTGTATTCTCATGAAGCCTCTGAAATAGGTTCTGTGTAAGACACCTTCCATTACTTACTTTATATGGACTTTTGGAAGATTTAATTAATGTTGCAAAATATTAATAAAAAAAATAATTCTGTGAGGGTAGAATATTATTGTCAGACACGTATTTCAGCTGCTGGAACACAGTTTTGTAGATACAAATGACTCTTTGCATCCGTAAGGAATCATTTATATTAAGGTGCAATTTTTTTAACTATTTCACATAAGGTGGAAATAAGTATCTGTGTACATTGCCAAAACTGTAGGTTTGTCACCATGCAGACCCAGATGCAGCTAAGCTCAACCTGCTCTCCTGAGTAACATTCAGTCTTATAAATCTGTGCTCAGCTTTTCATAATACCAGTGTTTTTCACAACAAAATGATGCTACAATACCTACAAGTGACTAGCCCATCTAACAAGCAGGAACACTGCAAAGAAGTGCCCACAGCACTTCTGTAGTCAGGATGGATTAAAAATACAAATTCCACAGGCGCTATGTTACTTCCCCCTACAATCCCAACAGCAAACTAAATGACTCAAGCAGAGGTAACAGGCCAAACTTGGATGCACAGACCCACTTTTGGGTTTCAAACAGATGCAAAAAACATAGTATTTCAATTGAGAACAGTAAATTGAATTGCAAATGCTAACCATTCATATGATCTGAACTGTAAAAGGTTAAAAATGTTAATAACAGTTTTAAAGACAGTGATTGACAAAATTACAATAGTAGAGTGTCAGGAAGACCTGTGGACTTAAAGATATTACAGTACAAAAAGAAATTTCTAATTATTTTATCCTCTTGTTTACAAGCTAACATGATATACTAAACTCTTCTTAAAAAAGCGCATAATATTTTAATACCTACCACAATAGCACCTGTTCTTCAGTATCATCAAGAATGATCCTGGAAAATAAAATTAATAAATGCACCAGGCATTAGAAGCCTGGGACTTGGGAAAGAATTTGATTTGTTTTATGTAACAACTTCCTCATGCCCTAATCCCAAGTAATATATATGTATTCAGCACTACAGCTGCAGTCGGACAAGCTCTTTTTGCCAACACAAACTGATGTTGCTGCCAAGAAAAGCACTAATTCTATGCCCCCGTTTCCACATCTTTGATGCTGTAACTGCTTCACACCTTCCTGTGGGATGTGCAAGTCTTCATTGAACTACACAGTGAACTGGATCTGTGAAACAGTCCACTTCAAAGGTGGGGGCAAAAAAAGTGAATTATGCCTTTCAAAAATTAATTTCAGTGTATGTTTACACTTGAAAGTCACTCAGTTTCACACCTTAAGGAAGGCTCTCGCATTTGGAAGCTTGACTGGGTTTAACAACTATAATGGAAGAATAAAAGGTGCTACTTCTCCTAACAACCTTCTCCCTGGAGCATCCTTGGGCTATCAGTGTTTACAAAAACACTGTAGCTGCTTCCAAGGGACAATTACTCTTACCACTCCAATGCACTTCCCAGCGACTTTTATGGGCTCTTTGGAATCAAGATAAGTATCTTCTACAAGTGATAAGTCTTTTAAACTAATATTATTTGTATTGTTTCATTTCAAGGCTTTCAGTCTTTCATTGTGCTAAATACAGATGCTTCAGGTACTAAAACTTCTTTTTGAAGCTGAAGACCCCACGTTATCTTTAATACTGTTATCTGTTTATTTTACATTTCTATCATACTTTTACATTTCAGAACACTTACTTTGTGGAAGAACAAAAACCAAACTATCACATATAAGGCAAGATAAATTACTGTTACAAAAAACATACTTCTACAATTGTGAAATTAGACTGACAAATTATCAGAGCTATTTCTGCTAACCCACAGTTTTGCTAAAAAGCAGGTAACTAATATCTGTTCTATAACACCTCTTACAGCTCCTAGTTAGACTTTCCCTTTCATTAATTAGCATTTAACAACTGCTTCATCTTGTGGTCAAAACCTGACCTCATGACTGGAGGGAGGGTGACACAAGCACTACACAAAATAACTCACCATGCTAACAAAAATAGAGGATAATTTTTGCAGAAAACAAATATTGTCATGTACAATGGCTGTTTTGCCTCCTGGATTTATGCTATTAAAAAGTCTTCACGAAGTACATACACCTGAACTTAATCATGCATCATTTCAGTATTTAAAAGCAGCTGTTTCCTTCACTCATAAAGGGGGATTTAAAAAGCCTGTATGACTTTTATCTTCGTTCTATCACTACATCTCAGTGACTGGCAGCTTCAAAATGCACAGTGTTGAATACCCTGTTTACTTTGTAAAGTGTACACTGTGCTTCTTTCTCTCATCAAGATGACAGAAAACAGGTATTGTGCATTATTTTCTTTAGTTACCTGGGTTTTTTCCTATTTGTATTTCTGTCTTCTAGTTCAAGAATACAAACGTTCTTTGTGGGGGAAGGCGAGTGTGAAAGCAGTGCCTGAAAGAACTCATCACCAAGTCATATTCACAGGCAGCCAAATTTAATATATTTTTTGAAGATGAAGCCAATAACCTGGCAAATCTAAGCAGTTACCATAACATACCTTTTTTAAAAAGGAAGAAATAATTGTAGATATAAAAAGACATTTGTGGATTAATGGTCTAGATTCAAAGAGTCACAGATTTAAAAGGTACCACTGTAATCACCCATTCTGGCCCTACTTGTAACACAGGGCAGGGAATTCCACACAGTAACTCCTTCTGTGAGTCCCACAATGTGTGTACAAGTTAGGACATCCTTTTTACAAAGGCACACAGTGCAGCACCTGCAATTTTCTCTAAAAATCTGCCCTGCCACCTCATTATCCTCATTGTAACTATTGCATCATTTCTTTACCAAAGTTCCAATCAATGCAAACTGAATCTATTACTCTAAACTCTTCCTCATTGCTTTCTCACACATGCTTCGTTTTTACCACTTTATGCTTTGAAGGAGAACAGATGAGTGTTCCTACAAATTTCTTCAGCTGCAAAATACCTCCTTCTCCTGAAGATCTACCCCTTTCCACCTCATTTACCTAGAGATCTCTGTCTACACAGAAAACATCTGCAAAGCAACAAGGACTAAGCTATTGTTACTGCAATTGTGTAAATGATTCTATTCAGCACCTCTTCCGAAGCAACAAACACTGTAAAAACCACTACAGGAAGGGAAGAGCTACATTAAAATGAGAACACTTATCAAGATAACAGACTGCAGAAAACTACTGCATTATTAATTCCAATCAGAAAATGCCTGAGAAGGTGGGGTGGGGCAACTCGGCCAGGTTGCTCCAAGCTGTCCTTGAACACTTCCAGGGATGCTGCGGCAGCCACGTCTCTGTGGCAGGGCCTCACCACCCTCATAGCCAAGGATTTCTTCTGTCTAACCCTACTCTCTTTTAGTCTGAATCATTCGCCCTTGCCCTGTCACCGCATTCTCTTTTAAAGTCTCTCTCCGTGACTGATGGATGCTGATGATTTATGCCACAACCCTGGAAGTGCTCAAGGACAGTAGCAACCTGGCCGAGTGGAAAGCGTCCCTGACGAGGACAGGGGGCGGCACGACATGACCTTCGCGACCCGCTCCAACGCGAACCATTCTGCAACTCCCATTTCTGGCCCATCTGGCCACACCCCGTATTCGGACATTACAGAGGATACCTTGGCGCTGGCACAGACACGGCCCGCCCCACCGCCCGCTCCGGGCCCGACCCCCTCCCGCCATTTCCCCGCCTCCCCTCAGCGCCCACAAAATGTCGGCGGACCCTGAGGGGACTCTCCCGCCTTCGGCGCGCGCGCGGGGCTCGACCAATCACGGGCCGCAGCCCGGATCCACGTGACTCCATCGGAACTACAACTCCCGTCATGCCCCGGCCCACCCTCAGTTCCGGTTCCTCCCCATTTCCCTCAGGCAGGGAAGGTCGCGCAGGGCGGACGAGCCGGAGCGAGCCCAGGCCCCACCATGCTGTCCGCCGGCGTCCGCCGCTTCGCCACCTCCGCCCTCCGCCGCAGCCACTATGAGGAGGGGCCCGGAAAGGTGGGTAGGGGCGTCCCGGCCCCCTGAGGGTCGCGGGGAGGAGGTTGGAGGGGGGGTTTGGAATGCCTGCGATGGCCGCCCGTGGGGTCTGGGGGGGCCGAGGTGCTGCCTTTAGAGCCGCAGCAGAGCAAATCGCGTTTTGCCGGCCCCAGGGCTGCCCTGCGGGGGTACAGGTGATGAGCATTGCGGTATGAGCAGCAACAATGATACTGTAAACGCTTTCTGATGTACCTCGGGCCCGGCCTGCTGCCACAAGCCTTGCAGATAAAAACTTTACGTACTTAATAGATATGAGGAAGACCTTTACAGCCACGTAATTAAATACGAGAGCCCTGGGGAGGCTGTGGGTGTATTACCCTCGAGGGCGCTTGTGTTTGGATGGGTGAGCCCTGAGGGAGAGGGCACAGAGTGACCTCCAGAGGTCATATAGGAGGTTTTATCAGAGAGGGTGAAGCGTGGGAAGAAACCTTAAAGATTACCCCATCCCACCCCCTGCCATGGGCAGGGACACCTTCCACTGTCTCAGGGCCTGCCCACCCTCCTAGCCAGGAATTGCGATATCCAGCTCTAAATTGCTCTCTGTGTGAAGCCGTTCCCCCTTGTCCTGTCCCTGCAGTTTTTGGTGAAGGGTCTGCCTGCAGCTTCCCTGTGTGTGCCCTTCACATTCTGGAAGGTTATTTATTATCCCAGGTCCCGTGAGGGAAACTGCTTTGAAATTGCATGTTCGCTTTGAAACTGTGCATTCATTTTGCCAGCTTGGCTCTACCTCTGAGTGCTCTGAGCTTCTCATCTTTTTCAAGTCCATGGGTGAGCAATTACTGTCTTGATTGCAAAACTAAAGCTCCCCTTTCTCCTCCAGAACCTGCCGTTCTCTGTGGAGAACAAGTGGCGGCTGCTGGCGCTGATGTGTGGGTTCTTTGGAAGTGGATTTGCTGCTCCTTTCTTCATAGTCAGGCACCAGCTCCTGAAGAAATGAAGAGCACAGACTGTAACTGCACTCGCTGGGTAACTGATGTTATTGATTTTTACAGCACAGTGGAATTCAGAGCCTGGCCTCATCAAAAACCATTAATGACTTTCAACCTCTTGCAGTCCAGGTGCTCACAGTCGTGGTCTGCAGTTGCATAATAATGACTCAAATAATGAGCAGGTGTAAAGTTGTCACAAGGCTGCTGCAGTCAGTGGTTTGTGAACTTTGCCTCCCCAGAGGCCACACCTCTCTGACTGCAGTCACCGGAGCCATGTGTGCTTTCACCTTCGAGGAGACAGAGTTACACCTGACATGACCTGTGGCACGTGTGATGTGACAAAGCAGGATGAGAAACTGTGATGCTGTAAACGCTTGCTGATGTGCCAGATAAAATTCGTTAGAAAGCAAGATTTCTGAAGCTTCTTCAACCATTTCAGAACAATCATGCCATCTGCATCATTCCTGGCTTCCTCTAGGCTAAAGTCTGCTTGAAATAAGGTCATTACAGAAATTAATTGATGCTTGCTGATGATCCTAACAAAGCAAGCCCCAGACATGACTGCAGCCATGTCACTTACAGTTGAAAGGCTGCTTCAGTTTGTCTTAATCCCATTCCAGGGAATACCTGGTGTTGTCAATTCTGTAACCTGAATAAAAAATGAATGTTTTTCAGAGGTTGGACTAACTCAGGTAGTTCTTGGAAAGAAGTAACAGTCCTCACTGGAATCTCACAACTGAAACAAATTGAAGTTGTCTCTGTAATTCGTCTGCCAGTTCGGGGTCTTTGACTCCCTGGACTGAGAAGAAAACCAAAATCAGGAGACTTCACTGAACTTGAGCATTTAGAACTGTATGGTTCTTGACTGTAAGTCAAGGCGTCTGCTGCAAAATCAGGTGGTGGATGAAGCCAAGCTCATTAAAAATTCTAATTAAAGTGTGTGTATATAGCTATATTTAAATAATATTTTGTAATTTTATATGTATTTGTAATACTAGTAGTTATATAGAGTTCCTAAATTTGTTTAATTTCTTTTTCTTTCAGAGTTGAAGTCTTCTACCCAGTACCTTTCAATGGGAAAATGATAGCTACAATTCAAGCTGGATGTGTCTAAATAAAATATTAAATCTAAAGGCCTTGGGCTCATTTTGTGCACCTCCTGAAGAGTTTTTGACAGCTAGTGGATACTGAGAACCCCTTCAAATTGCTATATATTGCCATTAAACTAAACACCAGCTTTTGTTGTGTATAGAAACAGAGGGTAAGAAAAATTCACATTTCAAGACTGCAGTTGGGCTGAAGTTCTCCTGCTGCTCAGAATGATGACCTGGGGTGGTTTATAGCTTGTGGGTGTAGTGTCACCATAACCCATGTAACAGAATTTTTAACTTCAGTGAAGTTTTTAGTTGGCTTTTCATCTAAAGAGCTGCTGTTTCCAGGTCACTGTAGGGTGGGCTCTGAGCAGGAACTTTGCACTGGCCAAGGTTTCATCAGACTTCCGGCTCAGATGATGAGGTGGGTACAGCTCAGAGCAGGGAAGGGTATTGGCAGTATTCTGTAGCTACCAAAACTGGTATTGCTGTGAATTTGGAGGTATTTGAAAGGAGTTGGTATCTTCAGTTTGCAGTCCTGGCACAGGGCCACACATAGCCTTGGAGTTTGTGTAATTAAAGATAGTTACACCAACTTGAATATGACATTTAAATCAATGTCCTCAACAGCATGAATAGAAACTCATTTTTACACCTGCTTTTGTTGCAACCAGATCATTACCTGAGGACGGGGCTTGTAAAGCACTGGCCTGGTTGTGGCCACTTCACCCCACAGGTAATGCTGTGAAGTGCCAAGTACTGAGCTGCTTTCCTTGTGAAGTTTCCTGGCTTACTTTTTCCCACTCGAAGCACCCTTCTGCTCTAGCACTGTGCACTTAATGTGGCTCTGCAGCACCCCAGTCTGTGAAGTCAGTGGTTTCATAAATTCCATGTGCTTTTGGTATTGAGATCCATGTGAATGCCAAAGGTATCTGATGAGAAAGTGGCAGAAGTCTGTAGGAGCACCTTTTTGTTTTCAGGAGTGACTAAAGTGCTGATAGCTGTTCCCCCTTACTGCCAAGTCCCTGATATATTTGAAAAGAGTATAAATAAGAGTAAAAAGAGTTTGCTTGTTCTTTTGGTAGATGGAGTTCCTTTCCTCTGCTTAAGATTTAATTTCAGAACACCGTCCCCTTCTGTACTTTCTAAAGATACCTTTGAGCATGAGTGGTTAAACTTAAAGAAATTATTTCTAGATTAAGTGTTGGAGACTTTCTCTTTTCAGGATGTGTTCTAGAACTATAACCATCTCTTTGTTGTTATGCTGGTGGATGTTCCTGTAGGAGCAGAGGTCTTGGGGGCCACTAGTTAAAAGAAGTTCCCAAATTATGACCCAGTAAGTTGCTGACTAAATGCATCATGTCAGTCATAAGTTATCATTTGGTGAACCTGTGTGTGTGGTGTGCTATTATCAATGTTTTCTTTACAAAAAAAATTAGTACAATTTTGTAGCCTCTTTAATCTCAGTTAACCCAAGGCTTCTTGAGTACAGGTTAAATAAATAATGTTACTGATTTTGATTTGTGCAGCTCCATAGTTGCTAGTTTGTGATTTTTTTATATAACACTTCCACACTGAAGGTTTCATAATGAGTAGCCATGTTCTCCATTCATTGCAAACTGTGCTGCCAAAGCTGTAATTAGTCTCTTTAGAG
>JAWWLT010000092.1:10470011-10482013 GCA_035040995.1 Premnoplex brunnescens | reverse complement strand
CTGTTTCCCTTCATGAGTTGCTCAGGCAGTTTTCAGTAATTTTCAAGCTCCATCAATTATCAAGTCCAGAAGTTCTCTCTCTGACTTAGGTAATTGGTTCCCTTTGGAGTTCAGAACTTTCACTTTGCAGCAGAAACACATTTAACAGATATGTCTTGGTCTACGTGTTAATGCAAACTGGGGCAGTCTGCATTGCACCTTAAGGCATTTTTTTACTACTAGACTATCTATAATGTCATCACTGCTCAACAAAGCAAAGTCTAAAATTCATCATTTTGGTTTCTTGGGTGGAAAATCCTGGTTGTCATTGAGAGAAGTAGCTTTTGTCATTAATGTCAGATGTTTGACAGCATTTAATTTCACAGAGGCACAGCTCCAGATTGTATTTTGTTTCTCTGCTTTTATGAGATCACTGCTTATAGCCAGGTTTGATTTTTGGGAGCATGGGTCAGTTTACAGCACCTTCCTCTTCAACCATATTTATTTATTTTTTACTCTTTTATCTTCTTTCCCAAATTTATTTGATCTTTAACCCATTCTATGGCTTACTGTTTTAAGTCCCCCTACTCTTTTACTCATTTATTGGCTGCTAAATAGATGAGCCAGAGAAACTCTGGTAGATTTTTTTCTCACCTTAATTTCTCATTTAGGAAAGACTTCCCTTAACCCATTCCCACTACAGATTCTGACATGGAAATACCCGGCCCTGAGTCATTCTAGACACAGAGATGTCACTGAATATGTAAGGATGAACTGATATTTAATGCTAATAAATGGGATAGATCAGGCTCATTAAAACACAGGAACTGGAGAATTAAGTTGTGCAAAACATAACTGTGTTCCCTCACACTCAGCTATATAATCACCTGAGTACCCAGTGAAATATTTATTTTTAAAATAGCCTCTTAGGTTCCCTTTAGGGCACCTTGACTTGGTAGGAGATAAATCAATTGAAAAAACAGGTAGAAAAATAAAACCCTTGCAGGCTTGACATTACAGGCAAAAAGCAATATGTACGTGGTGCTTCTCTGTCATTAAAATTGTATGAAGGAAACAAAGCAGTGGTTAAAGGACCTCTGGGAAATAACATATCTGTGTGAATGATCATATTTTTTGCTTTCTTGATGCCACTTTTAAGGAAAAGCATTAATGATCCCTGATTCTTTTCCAGTTTTCTTCTTTTAATTTTCCCCTTCATGAATTCTGTTTTGGCACAAACTCAAAATCATTTCACTTTGCTTCCAGAGGGCTTCACACTTTACAATTTTAATTGTGTTAGGTATAGTCTTCAAGCAATTTCTCAGTTAAATCTGAGCAGATTTGAATTAGAATCCTTGTGTTTTAATATTTGTAATGTTTTTAGTTTGAGTGTCTTTCTGTCCTACTCTGGGACAGGTCTGGAAGCACTTGTGTTCAGCTATAGGGAATGGGGTAAATATATTTATTTGATGAAAAATAATATTTTTCAAGTCAAATGATCCTGGAATTTCTGTTCGGCAATTAATTTGACAGTGTATCCTATTCAGATCCAGTTTTCAGAAAGCTATGGGAATTTGACTTTTTCCTAAAGAACAGAAATTTTAGGTCTTGCTCAGTTGTCCCTTGAAGCACCTGGTATTAACCCACAGTCGAGACAGGATACTGGATTTGATGAACCAGAATTAAGTGTGGCTTAGGAGTGGTGAACCACTCTTACACAATAAGAGTACAAGTTACTTGCGAAAATTGTTTTTAAAATCTTGTTACTGCTAATTAAAGTGGGGTAAACATTCAAAATATATTCCAGTATAAGTTGCCCACTATCTTTTCATGTTTCTTGCAAGACTGAGATTCTTATTTCTGTCTGAGGTCAACATAGGAATGTGAAAAAAAATTAGAGGTTTATAAGCAAATTGGGCTGGAGGAAGAAAGTATGAAAGTAGAGATGTGTTTGTCATGACAACCAGATTAGCAACCATTCTTGTTGAATGGGAGCCGTGGATGAGTGGTGGGACAGTGTTGCACGGGCTAAGACATTCGAACTATTTATTATTTAAAGGTAGAGGTCATGTATACATTGCACTTCACTGCCTTAGTTGATTTCTCAGTGTAGTAACATGAATGGGTATTTCTTAAAAAATATAGAATAGTTAAGGAGAAAAATGAAGAAAGGAAAAGGAATATTTGCTGCTTCAATAAAAAGGGAATTGATTTCATGATCAAGAAATAGTCATATATAGAGAATCTGGCTGTTCAGTGGTATAAAAATATTCCCTCCTCGCCTCAGTGGAGTGCATTAAACAGCCATTAGAAGTTATTTGTAATCATTGTTTTAATGTGTGAACATATGAGTGGTGGGGTAAAATAGATGAAGTCCCTGGATTGCTTGACTGGAAATTGGAATGGGCATCTGAGGAACACAAGAAGATATCAATTTATCATTAGAGGCGTTGTAATTACATCTTTAGTTATCTCAAAAAGATACAGGTTGAAAAGTGGAAAGAATGATGTGAGCTTGGGGTATATGGTACTGGAAAAACAGACTTTGGAATAGCATTGCCTGGTTTATGGCAAATCCAGATGAAAAGAGAGACAGTGAGACCCTCTGAACAGATGGGGACTGGTGCAATTAATCACTGTTTCAATTAAAGAAAACATAAAGGCAGCATTTCCCCTCCTCTGACCAACTCCCCAACCAGCTTCTGTTTGCTCTGACTGCAGTGAGAAGATAAATGTTAGTTGCTCTCTAGCATGATATGCTCAGTAAGTTCAACTTGCATTTAAATGAGTTTAAAATAATAGTATTTGCTGGAATTAATGTGATCCACTGTTCCATTTTCCCTTTTGGTATTCCATGAATAATATTAAGTTTTTTTCTGTGGCTGTGCCACCTTTTTCCATTAGCTATGTAAAGCATACAGCTCTTTGAAAAATGTCAGTGTATAAATAGTGTTGCTGAGAACCCAACTAAGCCAGGGCCAGCAACAAAATTTACCTTGAAAATGTACTTTGCTGATGAAAAAACCAGTGTAAAAATCACGTATATAACAATTATGACAGGTGGTGGAAGAACAGAGATGAGAAGAAAGAGTGTGGTTTGAGGTTTTTGTTTCTAAAATTTTTAATTTTCTGGGTTTTAAATTCAAAATTCTTGAGGCTTCTTTAGATTAAATGGGTGTGGAGAGGAAACAAAAAGCACAACTCCATAATTCTGGACTCTGTAAAGCAAGGAGAAAGATCTCTTTTTCAAGGAAGGGAAAACCTGCTGGCCACCAGTCAGCGTGGATACTTAATGGTAATAAGTGGAATTGATAAGATTTGGGGCTTTGCACTTAACTAGAGCTGTTGCTTGAAACAGTGGCAGAATGGGCTGTTGAGGGGAAAAAAAGTAAACATAAATATATTGGCCATTAATATAAATGAGCAATTCTTTTTGCATGTGTCCCTGAGCCATCCAGGTAATTGAAAGTGAAGGCTGGAAAAGATGTGCCTCCCTAAAGAGGATCCATCTCTCTAATTCCTTGTCTGGTGGGGTTTTTTTCTGACAGCCCAAAGCAGTGCTGCCTCTCCTTCCTGTTTGTTTTTCCAGACGTGTTGCTGCCCTCTGAATCCAATACTGCAGAGATTTGTTTTCTGCCAAACAGCATGAGTTAAGCTGTTAACTCACTATTATCTCAGCCCGCTGTCAGGAGCTATAAGTGCCTCTTTATAGCTTAGTTTGGAGTATTTTGGTGCAGGCTTTACAAAGATGGATGTGGAGGTGCTGGGGGTTTTTTGGAGGGGCCAGGGGGAAAGCTGGCAACCCCTAAATGGGATCTTTATCATATTCTGAAGTGGCAGCATGAAGGGAGAGGTATTCTGGGAAAAAAAAATAAAAAATAGATACTGCATAATTTAACTTGTTAGGCCCAGTACTTCACCCAAAGGGCGAGTGTGGGCAGTGACAGCCTGTCTGCAGGACAATTAAGTGGCTGGAGGTGTGACTTCAAAGTTACTGGAATTGTGTTTAACTCTCGGTTGGATGCTGCTTTGAAGTTAGAGTGACGGAATTTACCTCAGAAATCGAGCTCTGTAAAACAATTTGCCAGCTACTCTAATCCCAAGTAGGTCAGCAGAAACTTTGCCGGCAGAGGTTCACATAGGTCACTTTTTAAGAAGGCAATTCAAGTCGATTTTCCTGAGGTTTGCAGTGCCAGGAATGGGAAGTGTAAAGCCCAGAAAGCCAAGCAGAGCATCAGTACAAAGCACAGGGATAGGGCTCAGGCCCTCCTGTATTTATGGGGTCCCAATAACTAGTACACTTTTCATTTCATTACAGGAAGGCCATAGATTGATAGTCAACCTAATTTCCTGTGAGAGAAGACCCGACTTTCAGCACTTGCTCCAGTAGGTGTTTAAACACAGCTGAAAGCAATTTTTTTTCATTAGAACACAAACTCATGTTCCTTCTTTCCTAGTAAAATGCCCCAACCTTCCCACCTATTCCATAAACAATCCTTGAAAGGTGGGATAGCTCGGTGGGTGGTGCTGAGAGCACACCTTCATCAGTGTTCCTTGAGCTGTGGGTTAAACTACGCCCTTGGGGAGCCACCACAGATCACCTGAAACTGCACCTGGGCCCCTCATGTTCCTCACAAAAGCCCTCCTGGCTGGAAGGCAGCCACACACCACTTCTTTATCCCAACTAAATTTAGGTACCACTCCAGCAGCCACTAAATCAGGTCATACGGGAGAGGGAATAACCACAAGCCCTGCTTTTGAAAATGGCATTATTGCCAGAGAAGTACTCGAAAAAGTTTTTTTCTGAAATTACAGGAGAGGAAAAAGACAATGTGTCGTCAGGGACTGAAAACAGTAATTTCTTAAACTCCCCCTAGCAATTTTCAGGTTGTGTTGCTAGATGAAACCTTTGGTCTCCCTTAAGAAATCAATGACCTTTGAAAAATTAGTGACCAAACAGAAATAGAAGACAATTCAAGGTAGGTCTATTGACAAAGTAGGAAAAAAAAAACAAAGAGTTCCAACTCTCGCTGAAGATGAAATAGTGGAAGATGCTGATGGGTGAGAGGTACTAAACCAAGGTTAAAATGTCCCATGTCTGCAACAAATCACAGTTAAGAAAAACTGCCCACCAAAGGGAGTTTATGCACCTGCCAGCTGGAAAAACAACAGAGAGAAACTGGGGCTGACGTTCTCCTGGACATTTCCCTTCACTGCCTCAGTGGTTTGAGTTGTAGTTTGAGCTCCAAACTACACCCAGCCACTGCATGGGGGGCAGAGAGCAGCCTCATGGGTTTTGGCACCAAAACACACACCATGAAAGGGAGAACAGGTTTTTAGCAGGTGTTTTGCCAGAGAAATAAATATTTTTTTTTCATTTTCCTAAAGAAACATAAATCAGGATTCCTCTCTACGGTTTACATGCTGTGCTACCTGTTACTGAATTTAGCCTTCTGTCATTGCAGGAAGACTTTAGAAATAAAACATCAGCAATGGATCTCCTTATCCTGGCTCATATCTTCTACTTATGATCTCAGTACTCAGTTGTGAATACACAGTCTTGGATGATTCAAACAAATTCCTCAGAAAAAGTCTGCCACTTTGTGAACACCAGATAGTTGCTGAGGTTGGGGTGTCATTCACCCAAAGATTAGAAGCCTTTGAACTAAAAACAATTTAGAAAATAGTCAGCATTGAAAAAAAAAATATACAAAAGTACATATAAAAAAGAATGTTGTTGCTTACTCTGAATCCTGAACATTTTCCTTCTCAAAAATTTATATTATCTCACTAGGCATTCTAGAAAACCACAGATTCTCCATTTCTAGCTGTAGATATCCTATGAAACTCCAACACTGGTCCTGTTCAGTGCTGATAATGAGCTATCTATTTGACAATCCCATTCAGCTGCTAATACTTTAACATTTTTGAAAAATGCAGAAGTAATTTAGAAGGCAATGCACCATCTGGCCTCATAATGTCTCTCACTCTTGCAGGAGATCAAAAATCCACTGCTCCCTCCCTCTCCTTCATAATCTTCTACAGATTCTTCTGTCACATTCAGTTTCTTTTTGTCTTTATAAAAAGATTGTAAATTCAGAAAGCATTCAAAGTCACAAAAAAAAGCAAAAGCTCTATGGTACTGTAATATTTTAAAGCAAATCTGGTTTTAAACTAGGAAGGATAACAGTGCTAATGTGACATAAAGCAGACATTTAGAACAGAAGCAGTTAAGTGACCTGGAAAGTTCAGGTTTTCCTTAATGAGTGCTTTCAGATGTTGTAGAAGATACTTGCATTCCTTACAATACAGATATATTAAAAAAGAAAAAATGAAGGAGTCCTAGCAAAAGGTGCTGTGGATTTTGTTTTGTCAGGGAAGCTATAAAATAACAATTGGATATGTTCAAAGTCAATCCAATTAAGAAATTCTTCTGAATATCAAATGGACTACAACACTTCTGTAGATGTGGTGAAAACCCCAAACTTTTGTGAAAAAATCATGTCACCTTTTTATCCCACCACGTAAGCTTTGTCTGATGCATCTTTTCCTAGTTACTGATTTTCTCCCTTATGTATGTACATGATGGTGTACAGGTAACAAAAATTTACAGAATTATCTAAATACTTGGAGTTGCTTTCTGTTCCACTGGAAAATAATGCTTGTTTCTTAGGAATTAATATGCATAGAATAAAGAAATTAAACCCATTTCTAGAACATTGCCATTACATTTCCCTGTGTTTTGTAGTGTTTAGCTGTAAGACCTAATTTCTAAAATTTCAGTCTTTGCACAGAACTGTTATTTACACAGTGCTGCTATATCTGAATAAATATTGTCTAATTCTTCATTCGTTTACTCAGTTCAAGTGGTCTCATACAAATGTCCAAAGGACTCCAATCATTCCTATACCTCATTTTCTCAACAGGCAGTGTTTCCACATTGCTGTGTTGCTGTAATAAGTATTACAAGTGGAACAAAATTGAAATGCATGCTCAAACATTTGCCAAAAAATTCGATGTTCTGGACTGGTGTCAAGGCAAAGGGAGAGAATTCCCAGTCAACCATCCATCAAAGAGCATCCAAGGAAGTGGGATACTCCTTCATTTGGTGACTCTCATGAAGTTCAGGAGCACCTAAATTAGATGCCTGCTTGTGTAGTTTTGCACAAATGCTTGATTTCTCTGTAATGTCTGGAAATAACTTGCTAAATGTCTCAGGCTTCCAAGAGATCCTGGTAGTGCCTAAAACATCACCCGTCAGAAAGGGCTGACCTTTCCATGAAGAAAACAATTGCTGCTTATGTCTTTTTAAATGCTAATAAACCTATGTGAGACCAACAGCCACGGCAAGATTTATTGCACAATACCCTCCAGTATACAGGCACCATCAGGTAACTTTGCTTTCTCTGATGAATATACAATTGAAGTCGTAATTGTTTGTGCATTCCTGAAAATGTCAACAAAATCAAACATCTGTCATGCCAGATAAGGAAACATGGCTCGTTTAATACACTTAGTGGTCTACTCAGCCTTGAAAAGGTCACTCCAATTTTAACAAGCAGTTCATAATTTATTGGCCTCTAGTAAGTGACCATATAGTGACAATAAAGCTGTGACCGTATTTGGTTACCCTTCAAACGACATATTTGATTAAGATAACACATAATATTTAGCACAATCTGTTTGATTTTGCTCTTGGATATTCTCTCACCCTTTCAATTATGATCAACTCCAAGACAAAATCAATTTTACCAAAGTAGCCCTCATAACCCCCAGTCCCATCCCACCAAAATAAGCAGAGCAAGCCAGAACTATCGCCTTGAAAGCCATCAGTTTAAGTCAACAAACAACATACAAAGGCAGCATTTACTGCTCTGCCACCTTCAGTGGCAGTAAACAAAAATCCATACATGGTTCAGTTGTGGGTTAAAACCTTCTGCAGCACACAGGTATTGCTCATCTGCCAAGAGCACAGGGCTGATTCTGCTTTGGCTTCCTGCATCAGGCTTCTTAATCCAGCCCTGAATCCTGTCAAATAACTCGTGGCAAGTGCTGCTTGTTGTCCCCGCTGACCTGCACCAAGGGGCTGTCAGGCAGCCCAGGAATGTCTCGTTTTGCACTGAGCCTTTTAGCTGAAAACTGATCCTTTGAAACCGTTCTCAATGTCACTCGTTATTCTCCTGTTGGCCTGTACCCAAAACAATTACTAATGTCAATGAGAGGGAGATGTATAGGGGTGAATACAGGCACACTGTGGCAGAGGGGATTGTGCCTCCTGCTCCAGATGGTGCTGAAACACGGGTACACCCCCTTGGTGGCTCAGTCAATTTTTTCCTGGATGGCTGTTCTAGCCTAACATAAGAATGTAGTGCTTTGGGGCTCATTTGGCCCTAAAAACCCTGACAAAGTGTTAATTCCTGGTGCTGATGAGCTGATTCTCTTCCTATTTAAAATATGAAATCTAACCCTGAAAGATACTATTATGTGGGGGATCAAAATAACCAATGTATTTCCCAGACTGGTTGGCAGGTCAGAGTTAGCACAGATGCACAAAATGTTGATCACATCACTGGACAGCTGGTGGGAGCTGGCCCAGCTCTCTTTCCTCTGTTCTTCTCCCAAGTATTTTGTCTCCCGAGCCAGTTCTGCAAGCTGACTCCAGAAATTCATTTATAATCTATGTAGGTAATTTGGGATGAGAAAACAATACTCTCAGAAGGTATGTGCTTTGAGGAAACATGAATTTGTGGTGCTTTAGATGTCTAAATTATGTAAGACCTTAAACAAAGGAGGAAAAAGGACATGGACTATTCTTCCTTTCTATTCATTTCTTGTACATAAGAGACTCACAAGGCCAAGGGAGGATTATGCTACTGGGGTTTTTTCATCCCAAAAGGATTACAAAATGCTTTAGAAAGTGTCAGTTTGTTTCATGCCTGCCAGTAATGGGAAATGGAGATCACAGCCCTCTGTGTAAAGGTTGATCACTTCTCCCCTGAGAGAGGACAAGTGGGGATGTGCATCCATTTCATTCCTAAAGGACTCCTGTGGGAAATGAGACTGAAATTTGGCGAATTGCATAACCAGGCTTTACACTGGATTGTTACTAGGCTCTCCCACTGCCTATTTCACCTGTTTTAGAGTTTGAGTTGGGCTGACCTTTTCTACTGCAAACACATTAGGTATGGTCATGGAAGCAGAACTCACTTCTGAGGCATAAAATGGCACCTCTGGGGTAAGGGACCACAGTGTCTGGGATCACCTGCTCTCATGATTAGCTTATATGTGTGTGTCATGGATTAATCCCAGACAGAAACTCACGCCCACAAAGCCACTTGCCCCCAGCACCATCCCTGGTGGGGTCCAGGAGGGAATCCTAAGGATAAAAGAGAGAAAATGAATAGGTTGACATAAAGATGGTTTAACATTAAAGCAAAAGCAGGACAAGGAATCCATTCCCTGTTTCCCAGGGGCAGGCACTGCCCAGCAAGAACTAAAACATCCCTGTGTAACCAGCCCCATCTCCAGCACAAAACACAGCCCCCACACCAGCTACTCTGAAGGAAGTTAACCCAGACAAGAGCAATGCATTCTTCTTATTCCATACCAGGTATGTGATGCCCGTCTCACTCTCTCTCCAATACATCCTCAGTAACCACCATCCCCTTTCCGTCCTTTGATACAGTGCAGAGACATCATTCCATTTTGGTAAAATGTCCACAAAATGTCCACTGAGTTCGTTTACTCCATGGCTTTGGGCTCCATCTGTGCTGGTGGTCACTCAGGACAGGGGAGTTGCCAAATCCTGCTCAGTCCTGGTCACTGCTCCTTGTCAGGCATGTCCCCCCGTTGTTGAGGTGGTTCCTGCTGTAGGAATTCCTGTGACCTGCCACTCAAATCATGGCTAGGTGAATTTAAAGGTGTGTCCATAACAATCCTTTGGGATCAGCTACAGGTGACCCATGAGGAGGATGTAGGCAACAACTTGTGTCTCGTGGTAAATATACTCAGGTAAATATAATTCAGGGAAAACAGTGTTATTTGAAGGTGTGCAACTGCCCTCCAAGCAGGAATTAAATGGCATTGCTCCTTCCCAAATTGGATTAGGGGTACCCTAAACAAGCAGGAGGGAATAACCTTTTTGTACATGGCACAGCTCCATTGCAGAACACATTGCACTGGGGGAGTAAAGGGTGTGGAGGAGTGAGAAAAATATCAGACAAATTCAAAGAGGACAGGTACGTGGTCTAAATACAAGGTGAACTCTTGAGGGTAAGACAAAGGCATGGGGAGAAATCCTAGGAAAGGACCTACAGGTATTTCTGTATTTAGTACCTCCATAAAATTCTATTATTTCCTATTCCCTGTGTTCTTGTGTGTCTGCTGCTGGCTGACCTCAGGGGCAGGACACTGCATTAAGGGAACCCTTGGTCTGAGCCAGCAAGGATATTCCTAAGCAGGCAGGATGGAATATTGTCTAAAATAACCTGTCCTTTCAGATGCACCTTTAAAAACTTAAATCATGTTTCAGACCGGCCAAGGGTATGGCTGATGTTGATCATGATGATATATTTTCCTTTGGTTTGTATTTTTAATCATCATTAAGTCCATTTTTCTACTCTCGGCCATATTGCTATTTCATTTACTTAAGCTGTAATGATTAAATCTAATTTACTAATATGTGAAATCTTAATCCTACTGAAGAGTAATGGGCATAGCATACAGTTCAGTTAAGAAACATATTCACCACATAACCTCCATTTAATAATTCCATTTATTTCAATGAAACTAGCTGGCACATGAAAGAAAGACAGTACAATGGCCTTTAGTCTTTGTAAAATCATGGAATTTTTAATGCAAGCACTGAAGATATGTTTTGACCTCTTCCTGAACGTATTATTTTTCATTAAAAAAAAAAATTCCAAAACAAATCCAGCTCAGAAAATCTCTACTGTAAAGAAAGCCACCTACATTTTATGCTTGGTCTTATTTTACAAGTACAGCATTATCCTTTTCAAATATGCAAAATGTCAGCTTGAAAATACAGGGAAAAGGTGTTCCACAGTGAACATGAATTCTCTAAAAAACAATAAATGAAAAGCCTATTACTAATTAAGTATTCTCACTTTAATCATGTTTGTTCATTACTCCCATATTTTAGGTGATATAAAAGGAGGAACAATTATTGCCTTGTTCACTTTAATTTATTTGGCTCAGTGCCTCCTTACCTAGGTAATGTAAAATAAACTGTGCTACATGGGTCATTTATGATGTGATTTAATAAGATGCTTTTTATTTCTAGCCTGCAGGGGAACACATTAGTTTGCAAGCACCTGGCAAAAAATAAAAAAATAAAAAAAATTTAAAAAAACCCTAAAACCCAAAACACCCAACAATATTTCTTTCGTTCATTTTCTCTTTTCATTCAGTAGACTCCAGCCTACAAGGTAATTTAAAGCAGGTTGTCACAGTGGCAATGTACTAACACAGGACTTCAAAACCTACATAAGGAAATGGTGCCTGGACGTCAAAACAAGGAAGGTTGTAACTACAAGCTTGACCAGTTCCTGACTTCCTTTGGGTATTTCTGTGTAAACTAAGATTTGTTCCTTTTCCTTGCCTGAAATAGGTTAATATTTTTGCCCAACAGCACATGCTGTCTACAAACAAAATTATATTTATGTAACGGGTACCTGAGAGAGACCTGGAGGTAAAAAAGCGAGCAAGAAAATTGGTTTTCTACAGACATGCTGAACAACATGGGCAAGTTTACCACACTCAAACTTACAAAAAGCTTACAGGAGTTTGGGACCAGTTTCTATGGCTTTGGGGTTTTTTGATGATTCCCTTGTACCCCTTCTGTGGGAATAACATTTAGCTCAACTCTGCAGATGGCAGAGAGTTAAAGGAGCTGATATTTAAAAATCCTGCGCAGGGATATTCCATGTATTGTCAGTGGAAGAGCTGATGCTGATGACAGGGCACTGCAGTGAAGATCTAAGATCACACCTGTTTCCAGAACA
>JAWWLT010000092.1:10445751-10461181 GCA_035040995.1 Premnoplex brunnescens | reverse complement strand
AAACTATATTGAAAAAAAAAAAAAAGAAGCCACTACTTCTGTCATGCCATAAAAACTGAATTTCATAGATAGTGCAGCATCTCTGCTGCAGCATGTAGTGCCAGCTAAAGGGCATGAGAAAGATGAGCACTGAATGAATCCTTGCATTTCAGATTGTTCCTTCTTTTAGGCTGGAGCCTACAAGTAGATAAAGAAATCACACGGAGTCAAACAAATACTCTTTCATATTATATGTGCCTATTCCAAATACACTTGTCCTTTTGTTTTCTCTGAGATTTTTTAGGAGCATCTTTATCTATCCAGGTGACTGAGCTGTGTTTTCCCAACACCACCAGACTGCCATATTCATCCTGTAGGTGTCGAACAGCACCTCTGTAGCATCAGGAAAGTGGATTTTGAGGTGGTGCTTCAAAATTCAGGGACTCTGCACACTGCTGGGATCTCCCTTGGTCGTGCAATGCTCTTTTTGAAGTTGTTTGGACCAGTTGTACGAAGCTAGGCAAAAGGTAAGAACTCAGACGATGCAAAGTTACCAGAAATCAAAATTATCCTTGATATTTGCTTTTGGTATTTTTTGAGTCATAGGAGAAAATTTGCTCTTAACCTTTAGTTTTAATCAGTCTTGGCTGTTCTTAAGTAAAGGAGCAAGGAGGAAAAATAATAAAAGAAATGTTAAGCTTCTAGCATATTTGCCATCAGACCTTTTTTTTTTTCCCCTTTTTTTTTTCCCTTCCCTTTTTCCCTTCCTGAGGGATAAACATATTTTATGTTTCTAATGCCTGAGAAGTAGTAGATTCACTGAACCCTCCCAGTTCATACAGGTCTAATTTCTGGAAATACCTTTGCAAGCCTGCATGACCATCACTCCCAGATCAGTTCCTTGCTGTCTGTAATTAATGTAAGCTAAAGAAATAAACTAGAAAAGCTAATTGATTGCACATAAATTTTTCCCAATTAGCCCAAGGAACTCTCTAAGTCTTCTGAGGAATTGTGTTATCCTACTTGCACAAGTATGTTGTTTGTATGCCTTTACAGTCTTGCTTAGACATATTGAAGAGGATTTAAAAAAAAAATAAATTCATATTATATTGGGTTCAATTTGTTGGGAAAAATCAGGGACATGCCCACACAGGGACAAATATTACTGGAAAATTGACTTGGCTGGAAGGGGGACAGTGAGCACAGAGATTCAGGTCTCAGTAGGAAGGTCTTACTAAATGTGTTTCAGTGGCATCATTTGATAACAACTCTTTTTCCTTCTAGACATCTTGTGTTAGCAACTCTGCCCATTTGCCTGGACATGGAGGAAATTGGATAAATTCTGGAGTTCTCTCAGTTTATTGTAATATGATCATTGTATTAATGCCTTTAATAAGTTCCTACTTAGGCAATCTTCACAAATGCTTCATGTTTGAGGATTTAATAAAAATGTTCATTTTAAATGTTCAACATTATTCAAGCAGGATTTTATGGAGATAGTATATGGTTTCATCTTTCAATCTCTTCCTGTGGACACATGGGTAATAAAAGTATATGTATTAGAATTTGTCTCTAATAAAAGCTATATATTTGACCAAGGCAAGACTCTAAGAGCAGACAAGTTCATTTTCAGATTTCAAAGGGACCAATAAAAAACCTATTCATCTGCCTTAATAATGCCAGTGCTGAGACTTGAATTTACCACTTCTTCGTAAATACTACTTACAATTTAATTTCAGGTGTTCTGCATGGAGTACACAAAAAAATTAAGGTTCACAGAACTTGCAGCTTCTTATCCATCCAGTCTTCCAATGGCCTGCATTAACATCTTTGGAGTCCCAATAAAGAGATTGAAAGATGCCTTTTATTTTTAAAACATCATGAGAACAATAATGAGTAAGCGAGTGTGAAAAGCTCTAAGCCTTTTGCAGAGTCCTGTAGATGTGTCTGTAATATTGATGATAATTCTGGCAACAGGCAGGTGTTTTAAGTTCTGCTTTATAACAAAGATGCCTAGGAAGATTTCCTGCTCTTCCAGTGGGAGATGACTCCTTACTTTCTCCTTCCATTAAAAGAGACATGGTAGGAGGACCACTTAGATTCCTCCCAGGTTAAAAAGGCAAGGACCCAAGTGTGGAGGAGACTTTCTGGAAAAAATTAATTAAACATACTTTTCACCCATCAGTTTTAAGACCTGTATTTCTCTAGTGGCTGACTGGCAACTTCTGCTCCCAAGATATCAGGGGGAAATAGTACCACTGCCTCTGCTCTTCCACTTGGAAGAGAGGATTTTTATCACATGATGGCAGATGATCCCAAATACACCTTGAACTTTCCATGTTAATGAATTTGTTTCTTCCTATTGTTTGTGTGTGGTTACAGACAAGTTTTTATCTTCATTTCTTGAAAGACATGAATTGACTCAACCAGCAGTTGCTATTTTAAGTTGGGTAAGCTGGATAGAAACTGCAATTCTTAGGTAGATGATAAAGAAATCAAAAAGGGAAGTTCTTTGGAGGGGGAAACAGGAGCGGACACATTGTCTTTTCTTAATGACCATTTTTAAGGCTTGGGGGCTTCCTTGTTTGGTTGGTTTTGCTAAAAAGACATGTTGGTTTAGAAAGACAATTTTGATTATAAGATCATTCTCGGATTAGAGCCCACAAATTTCTGATTAAATTTACTAACACTGAAATTAAGCTCTTTCTCTTCTGAACCTACAGAAATAGTGTAGAAAGTGGAAGGAAGTTTTAGAAGGCAGCAAAGAGCAACTCCTTGTAGCACTGATATATTCATTTAATCATCTGAAGAGATATTGTTATAGTTGTCTTGCTGTGGTAGGACACTAAACCTGCTTTAAAATGCATCACCACAGTGAGAACATATCACAGAGGAAGGTTTTCATTGACAGTAATTTAATGCTGCATGAAGCTGGTTGCTGAACTTCAAAGAGGGTAGTCTTCATTTAAACATTTCCTTAAATTAACTCACTTCTCCCGATTTAGAATGTAAGTAAAAAACATATTTTAAAAGAGCAAACCTGTAGGCATGAAGCTACAGAACTGATGTTCTGTGAAAGAGACCAGCAGAGATAAAAACACACACAGAGAACTGGGGTCCTCAGAAGATGGAAAAACAATGCATTTTAAAAGATGTTATTTTTGCTTCCTCATCTCTTACGCTTTTCTTTTGTTTGGTTGGTTTTTTTTTTAATCTCCCAGTGAACAGTCTAGCAATTGGAGAATGGAACGGATTTGTTTTCCCACAGAGACAGCTCAAAATGTAAATCTTTACAGAGAATGCAAACACCTCTCCTGTCTCTGAATGCCATCCAGTCTTTAATTAATCATGCCTGATATATATTAATTATAAATACTGTGTTATTCTTAAATTATTTTAAGCCAGCATTTAGCAAAGTAGTCATAAGTTACTTCTGTGGGAACGCAGCTTGGAAAAATTTTTATAAACTTCAATGAACAAAGTCTTGGAGAGAAAGATGTCTTATTGAATTTGTACATCTGGAATGCAGAACTTGTGGGCCAAAAGGACACTTTGCAGAAAATCAAAGATAGAGAAGAGACTAACAATGACTCATTATATGTGTTGGAAAGTCCCTACCAGAGGAAAAAGATACCAAAAAGATTAAAAATACGGAGTAATTAACATAAATCACGAGAAATCAAACACCAGTAGATGATGGAATAGTAATTAATGAGGAAAAAATATGTAATTTAGAACCAATTAACATTCATTTATTTGTTTACTAACAGGTGAAAAACTTTTAGTATCATCTTCTGCGTGGAGACCAGGATTTTGTCAGTCACACACAACAGACCTCCTGGCCAAGAATAAACTCCTCCCTCGCTAGCACTAACAGCATGGTGTTGGAGGGTTTCCTTTATCCCAGCGTCGTCGGAGGGCTTGGTGACAGAAGCAGCACCCAGAGACTGTGTCAAGGAAATAGACATTTATCTTCGTTTTCTCTGCTAAAAGACTTGCCGCATCCGAGCACCGGGACACCCTCCGCTTCCAGCATCCCTGTCGGGGGCGGCGGGATGCCGAGTGGTGCCTTCCCACAGCAGCCCCGCGGCCACTGCCGCTCCTTCCCTTGCCTCCCAGGGCTGCTGGCACTCCGCAGGTGTGCGGCACCTGGGACGGCCCCGCAGAGCATCCCCCGGCGTGCGCGGTCCCTCCTGCGCGCCGGGGCGCGGGATGCTGCGGGGGGCGGCGGGCACGGCGCTGCTCCGGGGGCTCTGTCTGTCCTCCCCGGGGCTCTGTCCGTCCTCCCCGGCGCTCTGTCCGTCCTCCCCGGGGCTCTGTCCGTCCTCCCCGGGGCCGTGGGAGCGCCGCAGCCTGCGCACCTCTGTGCTGCACTGCGTGGCGATGATGCTGAGCACGCCCTGGACCAGCGGCGCGGTGTGCTCCCGCAGGCGGAGCTGCAGCCGCTGCACCAGCACATCCCTGTCCGGCCCGTGGATGCACAGGGCCAGCAGGATGCTGCTCTCCGACACCTTCGCCTGCCACCACTTGTCGCCGTAGATGGCCCGCAGCCCCCGCCGCAGCCAGCTCCGCACGGGGTCCAGCAGGCTCCACCGCCTGCGGAAAAGCTCTGCCCAGAGCTCGGGCAGGATGCCACCCACGGCCTGTGGCCCTGCTGGGGACAGCGTGCCCCGTGATGGAGGGGCAGGGGGTGCCACAGCGGCGCTCCCATCGCGGCTGCCCGGAGCGCTCCCAGCCTCGGGTGGCCCCGCGGAGTGGCCGGAGATGCTCTGCAGGCAGTCCTGCTGCTGCTGCTGCTGCTGCAGCTTCTTGTGCTGCTGCTGCTGCTGCTCGGGGAAGCTGACGGTGGAAATGGGTGTCCTGCAGAGCGGGCAGGCTCTGTTGCCCCGCAGCCAGCGCAGGATGCAGCCCAGGCAGAACTGGTGGCGGCAGGGCATGGAGAACGCAGCATCACCCAGGGCATTGCAGCAGATGGGGCAGCTCCGCTCCCCTCCCGAGGCCATGGCTGCTCCTCCTTCCTCCTTCTTCCCAGCTCACAGAGAACACACTGCCCGCTGGAATTCATAGCTGTGAGGTCACCCCCCGCCTCCCCGTGATGCCACAATGGGGTATCACAATCCCTTGGCACACCTGCCTGGAAAAGTCTCTCCCAATGCACAGCCACGTAGACACTTCCAGGAATTCTACCCGAAGTTTTTCTGTTGCCCGCATTTTTAAGGCTACCTAAAAGTGCAAAAAAAAACCCACCCCAAAACTAAAGGTCTCGCACAGGAAGAGGTAAAGTCTATCCATCCAGCAACGTGCCTTTCTTGCGCGGGCCTGGAAATCCAGGGAAAAACCCTTCGAGTTACAGGACTGCTGAGTTTATTCTGCATAATTTTACCTGAGTCACATCCAGCCATTTCCACCGTCCCTCAGCCTGGAGCTGCACCTACAGGAGATCAGGCAGCAAGTGAGGTTCAGTGTTCATTTCACCACCCACTTTCAGAAAAACCTCCTGGTGTGATGGGTCTTGGTATCGTGACATATCTGAAAAAATACTGTGACACACGTTCCTGACCAGTTTGACTTCTTACATCCATTGTGAACTGCAACTCATCAGGAATTAAGATCTGGCTAACAGACATAATTTCTATAGGTTAGCAAAATTGCGTAAAAATTCAAGACCTATGAAAACACAGGTGCAGTGAAAGTTTAGATTTGAGTAATATTTGTTGAAGAGTTCATGCCTTTCAGAAGTTTCAACTCATCCAACTCCAGCAGTTCCTAAGATAAGCACGTATATAAAATTATATATATATATATAAAATTACATATATAACAAAGCAGGTCTTTTCCACACTAAGTAACTCTATGATTCTATGACAAACATATATAAAATATATATTACCTCTATAAATTTATCTTTACCTTCAACATTTTGCTTGCTTATTAGACTTTATCAGCCACACTTTAATATACCTAAACACAATAGTTGCTTTTTTTTATTCTGGAGAGCTTTATAGAGGTGTAGGTCTAAACTGTTGTAAAGTGATACCAAAGTGCAGACCATCTTAACATGTTTATAGTTCCCAACTGGAGTTTGATGGAAAAGTGATTGCAATAAGGTTCATTCTGTCTGAATAACTGGTGGAGAGCTGGCAATTACCCTAACACAAAATAGTGTCATGATGGTATTTGTCAGAGTATCAGTACAGTTCTTGCTGGAAACTGCAGACCATCAAGGACAAAATGAGGTTGAAAGATTTAACTTGGAAGAAGGGAAATTTTTAAAAAATGAGCATTCTGTGTTTAATGAAAATAAAACACAACATCACAACTCCATCCAAAGTAGCTGTTCAGACTATGAACTGCATTTGCCTAACAAATGAGCACTACTTACCTCTCAAGATTAAATTACATTTTGCACTAAAACTCGTCAGTTTAAGAAACAGACTGTACCACTAGTCAGAAATCTGACATCAGAACAGCTGGACAATTAAACTGATGTAGATTTTACTTTAGCTTGTGCTTTAAAATATATGTTTAAGGCCTCCATCTAATTTCTGTAATGCTTGGTTGAGAAATTATCCACAGGCCAGTTGTTGGGAGCCATCACAAGAGCAAAGACACAGTTCTGTGGGACTGAGTGACAAAAAAACCACTTAAAGTCATTCATGTTTCTAATCAAATCACATAGTATCATAGCATATAAGTTAGCACATCCACACGAGGTGTGCTATTTCACTTGATATTAAGGATTTGTCTTATGCTACAGGTTCTGGAGTCTGCCCTAATAAAAAATTCCAGTGAAACACATTATAAACACATCCCTGTGTGCTCTGTTCAATTGTCAGCACATTTAGCATAATGAAAATGTAACATATGGTCCCTTTTAAAGGAAGAGTAAGAAATACCAGGAGCAGGAGATGCGAACATCAGGGTAGGGACCCTCTTTTTCACCATCCTGATTTGGATAACAACAGCTCCCACTCCACAGAGGTCTTCATTACACAGCATGGGGATATTTGATGGTGTAGAGTAATAAACAGCATGTGTCATGGAATTGCATCATCCAGCACCTTGTAGCTCAAACAGCCCAGTTCCTTTGTGTTAATTTACTCCATCTATTCATGGTAATTGCTTTCACATACAGCAATTGATGTCCAGGAAAGGAGGTTTGGCAGAAATCATTACAGTCAGCAGACATGAGAGTGTTCATAACTGGCTTGATACTCTGACACATCCATCACCTGTACTTTCGTGCCAGGCTGCCAAAAGCACTGAAACTTTGATCAGGCCCTTAAATAAAGTTGTCTGATTTTCAAAGTTCATCAGCTCCTCCAAACTTTTGACAAAGGCTTTAGGTTTCTGTTCACACAAAACATCACAGAACTGTTTGGTTATTTATCAAGATAAAGCACATCAAAATCTATGATGCAATTCCATTCTTCTCTTATCCTCACTACTTCTGTAAGTAAAAGCCACATTTAGGCAGCATTTCATGACAGCATTTCATTTGCTAAAGATACAGGTATAACATTAAAGCAAATTGGGATGTTATTACTGGCAGGTGGTGAGGGAAAGGTCATACTTGAATAGTCATTAACACTTCCAAATTAAAGTAAAAAACTTGCCTCTTCATCATGAATTTGTTAATTTCACCAAAAAATAAAAAATAAAAGAGACTTTTAGAATCAATGTGTCCCTCTACTAGTGAACTTTTGTTATTGTATTGCACCACACTAATACTAATCTGACATTTCAAAATTTATCTGGTTTCCATCAATAACTTCACACACAAAAGCAGTAGAAAGTCTCAAACATTATTAGCAGCAAGTCTGCACTCTTCTCCACCACTTCTGTCTGAATTCTTTTGCAGTAATAAAAGTTTACCTCTGAGACTTCAATGGGTCTCAATGAGAAGAAGCTTATTTTGGTTACAGGATCACAGTCAGGTGCCCATAATTTTCATGTTTCTTTAGATTTTTTTTTTCCAAAATAATTATGCCATAAAGTTGATTGTGTCTCAAATGATGCACAAATATCTTCTAGGAACACAGACATGAAATAAACCAGCTTTCAGGGACTGAACTACTGCAGCTTAGCAAATCACCTTATGGCCACAGCTTCCCTGACAGCTCCAGAACTAAAAAAAAACATGAAAGAGGACTCTCAAATACTGTATTTGACATCCACAGCAATTGTTGTACCACCTTTAAGAGTATTTATCTGGACTGAAGAGGGAGATCCAATCCAGTTCCGTGTATCTCCCACGCTGTGAATGCTGCCCATCTGCCTGTGAAATACTTTAGTACTGAGCACAGAAGTGAGTCCAGAGGAGGCACCAAGATGATCAGAGGGATGGAGCACCCCTCCTACAGGAAAAGGCTGGGAGAGATGGGATTGTCCAGCCTGGAGAAGAGAAGCTTCAGGGCGACCTCATTGTGGCCTCCAGTGCCTGAAGGGGCTACAAGAAACCTGGAGAGAGACTATTGACAAGGGATGGAGTGACAGAACAAGGGGGGATGGCTTCCCACTGACAGAGAGTGGGGTTAGATTGGATATTAGCAAGAAATCCTTCCCTGTGAGGGTGGTGATGCCCTGGCACAGGGTGCCCAGAGAAGCTGTGGCTGCCCCTGGATCCCTGGAAGTGTCCAAGGTCAGGTTGGACAGGGCTTGGAGCACCCTGGGCTGGTGGAAGGTGTCCCTGCCATGGCAGAGGATGGCACCAGGTGATCCTTAAGGTCTCTTCCAACCCAAACCATTCTGTGATTCTACACTAGAAAAAAAGGTAAGGGATTTATGATTTGCATTTACTGCATATCATGATTTGAACCTTTAGCAAGGATCATTGCTGTGAACAATTTAAGTCTCTCCATATGATGCCAGTAGAGTCCATGAAGTCAGCCCAGCAAGCATTACAGTCCACAGAAGAGCTTTCATTAGCAATAATGAGCTTTGAATAATCCTTGTGGTGACTCATCAGACAAAGGCTGGGAGAGGTTCTTTGAACCTTTAGGCACCTTTATGAAAGCAGGCTTTCAAACTGCCCTGAATTTCTTCCAAAGAAGAAGTGCCTTCAAATGTAATTAATTGTGAACTATGCAGACTAACTTCTCACTCCTCTGGCCTCATCAGACAGATGTAACATTTTCTGGAGAAGAACAAAGGAATATGTAGACCTGGATTAGAATCTTTCCTCTTATTTATCTGAGACTTGCAACTGGTGTCATATTATTTCAGTAAAGCATTTAGAGACAGAGACACCAATCACACCTTATACACCTCTGTTGAGTTTTCACATGGATGTCACCTTCTGAATTCATGCCAGTCATCTGAAATATTAAGAAGGGAGAGATAACCCAGAAAACACAAAACCTGTGTGGTCAAAGAGCAGCTGACCATCCCCAAAGCCCTGTATTACCACAAAGGGCACCTTTATAGGATGGATATCTACACCCTACAGGTGATATGCATAACCCATAACCACTGGATCATTACCTTCATTGCTTCTGGTGCACAGCTGAATGGGGGAAAAAATGTGACAACATGAGAAAGGGAAAATAGGTAATTTCTGTAGAGTAGATTGTGAGAAAGTCAGGAAAATTCTGACAAAGACACAAGAGATACCCCACTATATAGATCTAACACCGTGTATCTTTATTGGGGTCATTCACACAGGGATTTAATCAGTTTTTATTTAACACATGGGCTGAATCTGGTGAAATACAGAGCCTACAGATACTCTTAAATCTCTGCTTTTTCAATTCTTGTGAAAAGATGTGAAATCTATTGGGTTTTCTCCCCTGTGTGTTAAAAAGCATGAAATGTCCAGCCCTGAAAAGCTGAAATGTATTTTAAGATAGGAAATATGGAGAGGATTGATACCTGTATTTTGAACTTCTCTATCTTCAAATGGGTTTGTAGGAATTTCCAAATAATTATCTTACCAGCCTTCTAACTAAGAAAACAACCATTCAACTAAGTTATTCTGAAAAAAAAAAAAAAAAAAAATAATTAATCCTGACAATCACACATATTTGTCACAGGATTGCACTCTTGTCTATAGTCTGCAAATATGTCTAATTATTTAACTTAATTAACTGATGTAGCTTAACAACTTCAATTCTTATCAGTTGTGTGTTCTCTCCTGTTCTAAAGGTCAAGACTGAGAAAGATGTTTGAAAAAATTATCTTCTGCAACAATTTTTAGACCAGAAACATTTTAAATGTCTTAGTTATTCCTTTCTTAATTATGAGAGCTAAAATGTATTTGATAACTGAAGATTATATTTGAAAAAAACACCGAACACCTGTGTACTAAGTTAAAACTAACCTTTAATAACTTCCTTTTAAGCAAGACATTGCAATTTACTAGAACAACATACTGCAAAACAACTTTTATTTCACCAGAACAAGAGTTTTCACGAGTTTGGATGTGAAGTGTGGTTGTCTTTCCATGAGTTTTTCCTTAACTTGCAACTTTCTCCCTTGAAAAGCTTCTCCTGATCTAACAGGTCCACAGCAAACTTCAGAGTCTCCTTCTGGGATAATCCATTGCTCCAGTTGCCCTCGTGGAAGTCAAACAGCTTAGTTTGATTAAAGAGGCACATTGATTTAATTATTATTAATTATTAATCTTTACATCTCACTCTCTCTAGAACGAGATGTAAAGAGACTGAGGTGGCTTCAAGATCCTAAATCAGGATGGAGCTACAGTGCTTTCCACGAGTTCTCCTTTTAATATGCTCGACAAAAATATCTTGGAATAATTTGCCTCCCGTGGCAGTTGCCATTTGTCTTTGTTAGAGCCTCCCAGCTAGTGATGTTCTCCCATTCTAGAAAAACCACAAGGAAAAGGGACCTGGAAATGTCACAATTTCAGGGCTGGATTTTCTGAGTGCAGTCCATGCACTGCTTTGAGTTCTGTATTCACAGCTAAAATCTAGTGAAGCTGTAAAGGTGGAACTTACATTTGCAGTCAACAGGAAACTGTGAGCTCAGTTGGTTCAAGGACATGTGGCTTTGTGAGCTTTCCTTGCTCACCAAATGTGTTTAAAAGACTACTGTGCTTTCTTGCAAAAAGACCATTTTATCACAAGGGAAAAAACCACATTGAACAGGTTCAATTCTCAGATATAATCAAGAGAAAGAATAAAATGCACTCTTTAATAGGAAAGAACACCTTGTGGTATATGACTGCAATCACATAAGAACCTTAAACCTGGACTCTTGAATTTCAGGAGCCTGAAGTAGACCTGTCCTTAAAAATGATGGCTGTTCCCCTTTAAATAGCTTGTGCTGAAGTCTCTCAAATTGCCCCTGAAAGAAGGAAGATGTTTTATAGTGCTTTGTTTGGTGCTAAGCAGGCTCCAGAAACAGTAATTATTTGCAATTCAAACACTTAAAAAATCAGAGCAATTTGCTCTGCTGTTCTGGTGTTGGACCCAGACCAAATTTCCATCCCATACTGATGCAGGACCAGAAATCTGCACCACTTCCCTGGTCATCCCAGGATCATTCCCACCCTGGGCCATGCCAGTAAAATTTTATGTGTATATAAAAAAGGGAATATCATTTACTTTAGAAGTGGATCATACATTGTCTGTGCTCCTTGATTTAAAGAACAGAGTAGGGGGAAAAAACCTAAGCCAGCTACCCAAGAAATTGTTGCAGTCAACTATAAGACTGAATTAGCACGACTACCACAGATTAAATTCTAATGAGAGTGAAGTAGGCAGAGGCATTTGAGAAGTCATGCTTTCAGAAAAGCCAATATATGCAGTGTAAGGAGCAGAAGTGATCTGGCTGGTTAAATATAGTGCAAGAATGTAATTAAAATACAAGTAATATTTAGGTTTTTAATTATTTAAGTATAGTTGGGGGAGGTTATACAGTTTGGCAGTACATTTTTTGGATAGACCTGACATGAGATTAGGAGTAATTATTAAAAATGAAATTTATTTCCTAACTCACAGAAATATTGCAGTCTGTACTGCCTGACCTTATTCCCAGCTCACTGTATCCGTTTCTCTTCCTGTATCAAAAAAGCTGAACATAGAACAAACCATTGTGTACTGATTTTTTCACCAGTGCACATCAATTTGCTAACAACAGGATGAAGAATCTGAAGAAAATAGAACATAACAGTGTGACTGACTGGGATGATGTGGAAAATTTATGACCTGAGAGATGGAGGCAACAGAATGACATTGAAATTATTTAAACCACAGCAATAAATTTGTTGAATTTGGAGCAAGCTTAGTGAGTCTAAAAGAAACCCCAGTCAAAAATAAGGAATCAGTTCAGTTCACAGTTGGATTCTCAATCTCACAAGAGCTCACTGTGGCACGGGCTGCAGTGAAATTCAACTTGTGGTGTCTGGGTACTCAGTTGTTGTAGATATTGATGCCCAGTGAGTGACTGAAGACTATTAACTTGGTTTTTGCCTCCTTAGTCACCTGGAGTCACCACTCCTAGTAGAGACATAGACATACTATTTTTATTCTCTCACCCCAGGAGAACACCTGTGAAAGTGAAGATAACAAAAACCTCAGCATATTTAGCATGTCAGTATATCTAATATGGATAATTCATAGGAAAAAATAGAAATAAAAGAACCAGCTGTGTTCATTTGGTCCTTTCCATGTCTCACAACACACTACAGTGGGGTAGACTGTGTGCTCTGAGTTTCACAGAGTATCTCCAGTGAATGAAAACTAGCACCCTTCATACCACCAAACACGTGCAAATAAGCCCAGGAAAACAAAGGAGGCCCTCAGAGTCCTGAATGATAACTTTGATGTGCTTTGGATTTTTGAAAGGAGTGTTTGTCCAGAGCAGGATGAAGGCTGGGCAGACACAGTGCAGCTGTGAATTTCCAGGGAGGTTTGATGCCTTGCAGTTGTAGGCTGGAGAGGAGAACAAGGTGGTGCCACAGGGATCAAGATTAAAGGTCCTGGAGCTGTTTAGCTTGGCTGGGATTCACTGCCATCATGAGTGAATACTGATGTTTATTTTAACAGTTCTAGCTATGCTCTGTTTATGACTCTGACATTTCAATAGTATTATTTCCTCCCTTCCCTTCAGTGCTCCTTCCCATCATCTTCTTTTGACCCACGTCAGTTCTCTGTAACAGCTCACAGGACATCTTTTCCATTTATTCTCATTTCCCAAGTGCCGCCTTTGCCACTTTTTGTCACAGCAGAATCTCTAAGTCAATAGAATGATCTCACATATGAGGTCAAATTATAGCAGCCAGTGTAAAAATTGTTCAGGCCGGGGTGAGTGAATGAAAACCTTTCTCAGCTCATAAATAAAATATTCTGACAGGGTGTGTTTTCTTTCACAGTTTAGTGAGATATGCTTTAAAAGTCACTAGGGGAAAAACTCAGTAGAGGTAGCAGAATCCTCCTGGTGTTTCCTCACTCTGGGGCTGAAAGTTCAGCACTGGAGTCAATTCCCACACTATTTATGTGTTGGCAACGTCATCAAAATCAATGAAATCCCATCCATAGTGGTAAAAAGTGAATAGAATTAGCAAGAAGTCAACTGCTCTCAAAGTATGGATTAATGTTCACATCCTCAAATTTTAGACCTGAAAGATGAATAGTTACAGACCAACAGTTTCTATGGCAACTGTTAGTTGCCATAGTCACTAATTTTGGTAACTAATCAAGCAAACCAAACAACTGAACAGAAAACCATCAAAGATACAGTGAAAGTCAATAATTAACCAGGCTCAGAGACAGGGATATGTTCACATAAACTTTTCATTGCATATCTGAGCACAATACTACTTTAAAGATATTTTAGTCATGGAAATTGTATTAAGAAAAGAACGGTAACATGTTTTCGTATCCAATATCACTTTTGTCTGTTCAAGTGAACTTTGGAGGACAATGGGTTTGTTGTTTTCAAATGGCGAACACCAATAACCTACTTTATCTAAATTCAAATAATTTCTTGCACAAGGCTATAACTTGTGCATAGGTGATATATTTAGGAACAGTATATAATAAATTTGTTATATAGACATTGAAGAAAGAAATTAAATTATAGTTAGCTCAATTTTTATAGTTTTTTATGAACGTAGAAAGATGTAAAAAAAAAACTTGAAAAGAAAATTATTTCATTTTTAATAAAGTATTAGTTTTGTTTTTTTCCTGCCTGCAATACCATAGTTCCCTACACAAATTATTTGATTTATAGTAATTTTTTCTTAATTCTCATGATGGTACACTATTAGTGGTGCTGACAATAATGTAATTGCTGGCATTGATTTTATCCACATAGTACTAACAATATAATCAAGAGATATATATCCAAATATATGTCTAAAGAACTGACAGACATGTGACTTAGGCACTTTTATCACCATAGTCAATAAATGGTGGCAATAACAGACAAGACCTGGGTCATGTTTTGCTGGAAATATGCACATGGTACAGCTCTTTACCAGTTCAGTCTTCATGTTCTTATCCCAGAACTTTTCACATCTGGGGCACATATAGTAATAAAGTCCATGTGTCCTACAGTAAGCCTATTGAAGAGGGGAATTATTCCAAATATTAACAAAATTCATTTTCCAATAAGCTGGTTGCACTATGTAAGAGTATTATATAGTGTACACCTCCACATGGCATCTTTTAACATGGCTTTGATCACAGCTCCCATCTGTTGATGCTCTGCAGACACCAGGGATTTATCAGTAGGGATGCAGGGTTTCAACCAGCAGGTTTGGATTTGACTAATATCAAATTACTTTTTATAATTTTGTGTTTGGGCTTGTTTTTCTCCAGAATTCATCAGTGTGTGGTTCCTTGTCCTACTTGTCTGAGAAGGATGGGCTCTCTAGTGACTTCTTTGAGTGGAATGGAAGAATCTGACCTCCAATCCCAATCTGAATCTTATTGTTTTTGTGCCTCTCCCTTAGGACAAAACTCAGATCAGAAAAGGGACAGGGTTTGCTGATACACCACCCACCCTCACTGACCCCTTTCAGAATTGTTCTTTTCTAGTGAAATCAAAAAGGTTTGCCTGTAACACTCGTCAGAACCAAGATTTCAAGCACAGCAGGTCACACCTCAGAGTGCTGTTCTGAGTGCTTTATTAACCCAGTTTCTACAGATCTGTGTCTGACTCAGAAACTTCAGAGAGCCTCCCCTTCTCCTGCTGTGCAGCTCTGGCAGGGAATCAGATTTCCCCAAACTGCCTCTGAATTATTATTATGAACTTTTGCACTTAGTGAATACAATCATTGTAATACAGAGTCATCATCTGCTGCAGTTAATTATCCAGACTGAATTTGCACATCTGTACTGGGTTATATAGCTTGGCTTTGGGCAGGTTGGTTGAGAACTGCAGTAGATGGAAAATAGATTTGCTCTAAAGAGGTTGTTTTAGATTGTAATTGAAGAGTGTCTTGCTCTGTTTTTTTTTTTTTTGTTTTTTTTTTTTTAATGCATGT
>JAWWLT010000092.1:10399983-10437028 GCA_035040995.1 Premnoplex brunnescens | reverse complement strand
ATCGTATATTTGTTTAGCACACAGTGTTTTTACATGCTACACTGTTTTAGAAGCCACCATTAACCAAATATAATCTTTTGATAAGGCAATGTTAAATATTTATTTTTCCTTCATTTTTTTTTTTTTTTTTAATGACCACTCTCCTGTCTTTTAGATGTTTCAAATTTTCCTGCCATTTCATAACAGAAAAAAGGCAAACACATCCAATTTTCCATTTCAATATTTGTCTGAGAGAGCTGTACATTTTTCTTCTCAGAAATCTGCTAAATTTTTGCTACCAAGTCTCAGTATCTCATACTGAGCTTTATACACAAGTATTTGAAACCTGTTAAGACACAATCTAAAATTTGGTTTTCAAAGTAATAGCACCCTGTGACTCTAATAAGCCTAAAATTAGACTTTCATTCTAAAAGATGAAAAGAACAACTTCAAGGAAATCAGAGATTTTGAAGTTTATAAGAACCTGAAAAACATTAAAATGTAAAAAGAAAATTTAAAAAAAAAAAGAAAATATAATTTTAGGCTGTTCACAAGCAAATGTCTCATCAAAGAACTCTGTTTAGATGTTTTGCAAATGAATATTTCAAAACTGTAGTACTTGATTAATTTACATCATAGCGGGCATAGTGTTATGAGTAGATATATAGAATCATATTTTTGTGACAAATTTAGATAATTCCATCTAGTAGCACTAAATTTTACTAATGAGGCTTTTTAAAATAATTTCTAAGATTACGAGTGTTTTGTTTTCTTTGTTTATTTTATGTGCGTGGGTTTGATGAGAATATGCAACAAGTCCTGCACAGACGTTCTTTACACACAGTCATAAGCTTTCAAGACTAATTTGAAAGTATGGTGCAATACAGATTTTATATGAAGAGGTCTTTAAAGAGAAATCCCTACATTTAGTTAGAAGATAAAATAAATGAACATTCTAACAAGGATGCTTAATTAAAATCTGTCCAATTTAATATGTTAAAAAAAAAAAAAAAAAGAGAAATTCAAATCTCTGAAGGATGTAGTTATTTGAGACCTACACTTTATAGGTTGATATTGCAAGCTATTTATGTATATTTCTTATTTCTTTTGCCAAATTAAAACCATTAAAATTGTTCTGACTCTTTTGGGGTGGTGGGCATTCTGTTCTGGCGAAAGTTTTAAATTGATTTTATGCATCTCTAAGGGTGGTGCATTGATTTGAAGGAGGAAAATAGTTCACAAAAGAAAGAAAAAGAAAAAAATTAAGATCTGTTTCCTTATCCCAAACAATGAAGGGTGTACAACACATTTCAGGTAGTATTTCACACCAGTTCAAATTCTTTTAAGGCTTGGGTGAAGTTTTATGAGGGAAAGAGGAGCTGGGAGAGCAATTTCTAATAGATTCTTATTTGTCTTTCCTGTAGTCTCAGATGTGCTTTGTCAACATGGATTACAAATGTACCTGAGTATCTCAAAGTGTCAGGATGGCAGTGGACCACAAAAGCAAACATCTGATTAAAACAATTAGGTCCTATCTAATTACAAGTTCTATTTCTGCCTTGATTTTGCCAGGGTTGTTTGGCTTGGTTTGGTTTGTTGGTTTTTTTTAACAGTTCTTTGAAAATCAGATTATTCACCCAAGATAAGAGAGTCTGAGCCTGGTAAAGACAACCTGATGAGCCAGAAAAACAAACAAACAAACAAAAAAAAACAAACTAGGCTTTAAAGACTTAAGCTTGGAAATGAAGCTACTCAAAAAAATTATTATATTTAGAAAACTCATATTGCTCACCTATAACTTCTCTGTATGAAAATAAAAAAAATAAAATTATGAGAAAGTTATTAATATAAATAATTTTCACATTCAGATGCACTTATTTTGGGGGGAACTGATGTTATATAAAAAATGGATAGTATTGGAAGAGATACCACGCATATGTTCTGGGATTACAAAATTATACCATAGTTACTAAAACATGACTGGCACATATCCCTTCTTAGCTCTGCAAATTAGCTTGCCACGAATCTATTAGAAAACCTTTTATTTTTAAATTACTTAGATAGTGGTAATAGGAAATACTTACTCAAAGCTGCAATGACTGTTTAAATAAAATTAATTGTGTAAAGATAAACATCTCCCTTATCTGTAAGAGCTGATTACTTTAAAGCAATAGGCAATCTGGGAGCTTAAAACTTATTTCTCTCAAAGGTAAACTGGAAATGTTCAATTCTTGTTTCCTGGACATTTGTAATGAGGAATGCGTAACATGAATAAATATACATTTTTTTATATGTTTCATTTTGTGTTCTTAGTAATATCTGCATAATATAGTTTGGGCATATTAACTTCTAGAGTGTTTAATTTTGTGAATGTTAGTAAAAACAAAGAATAAAACATCCATACTAGTGGTTAAAAAGTTTTGCAGCCCTGTGAACTGTTGTGCAAATCTGTCTTTTGAGCTGGGGAAAAAGACCCAGTATATACATGGTGCTACCCCTAATAAAGTTAGGAACAAAATATCATGAATAAATAGATGAAAAAAAAGACTATATAAACATATTATATGTATTCTATATATATATATATGTTATATAAGACTATATAAAATAATATTCTATTTGTATAATTTAGACATAATTTATAACATTATTTATTATCATTATTACTACTACTACTGCTTTGTATTTGTATTCTACAATCTTGCACGGGGAAAGAAGTTTTCTGAGTTTCAAGCTGTCTCTTCTTACAGCAAAAACTTGGAAAAGTTAATTTTAAAGGGTGTACTGCATAACTAACCTGAAAATATGTGGGTTGGAAATCTCCACATGAGTTTGTCTTGCAAAAATAATACAAAAAAACCCACCTCAAAACTACCAGCAGGTTTTTAAATAGATAAAAGCTCGTACAGACAACAGATGATCACAGCTGCAGCTTTAAATAAAAATTACATTCTGAAATTAACCATCTCCTGGGTGTTTGTGAGTTATGATCAAAGCCTAAAATCCTGTGTTAGGATGACACAGACATCCAGCACCAAACACCAAATACAGGCAGGATGTGACTCCCCCAAAACAGCTCACTCAGTAAAATCTTGTACCAGAAGTCTGAATTAATTCTATACTTGCCATTGCCTGTTGAAAAGCTGGAAAAAAAAAATCCAATAATCAATCCACAGTGTTACCTGCCTGAGTATGAAAGGGCTCATGCTTGCAAACAATGCACTTCAGTGTCTGACTGGGCAACTTGCAGGGACATTATAATCCAAGAGTGACTTCAGGCCTTTTAGAGACTTTAAACTAGTCTTAAAAAAATCACACTAAGAACAACAACAAATGAGCCAAGCAAAAATACTCAAGTAGAAAAAGAAACAAACAGACAAACAAACAAAACCCCCTCAAACAAACAACTGTTCTTTGTTTATGTGGCTTTGTAGTATGATGTACATTAGTGACACCTACAAATACTAACCATATTGTAACATCTGTGGTGTGCTAGATATTGTAAAGATATAGATCAATGAGGGGGCACTCAACCCTAAATCTCGTAGAGCTTAATGTCTTGAAATATGAATATGGAAAAGGATAAAAGTCCTGGAAGAATACTGAAGAAAGAAATCAGTATTAGAGACTTCAAAAAACGTGTTTTGCCATGAAGACCCTCCTCCTTCCTGAAATTGCTCAGGTAATGGTGAAAATAATTATTTGCAAACTTTAAGCCTCCTTTGGTTGGGGTGAGTTGCTTCTATTTTAATTTTCATTTTTGTCTTTCCTACGAACAGGTATTTGGGCTGGGAGGCCACACCAGTACAGACACATCCTTCTTGCTTTTCATTCCAAGTCTGCATTTCTTCACTGAATTTCATCTTCTACTTGTTTAATGTAACATTGCCAGTAAAAATTCTGAATTACAGCAGGAGGGAGTAAAGGAAGATGACCTGGCCTGATGTTTCTTAAAGCCTTTCTTTGAACACAATTTAAGGCCACACAGGGGCAGATGAAAAGCAAAGTGTTCTAGGACACAGAAATGACAAATTTTTTTCTGTGTGCAGAATCCTCCTTGCATGAGGATTCTGCACTGTTTAAAATGTTCCTTTTTTCAGATTTTCATCTGTTTCCATGTCCTCTGTCTCCTTACAAAGAAATTTCAGGGTAATAGTCTTTATTATGATGTGACAGCCAAGAAGACATGTCAATGTCAGGTTGCTTTCTTACACAAAAATAATAAATTTCAGGTTGCAATGGAATTGAATGTCCATGGTGTAAGGGAGACAGTACCCTAACCTCATATATTGACCAAAAAACTAGAAGAAGATAAGTGATACTGTGACACATGCATATATCTATATTTATTTCATATATTTAAAATGTTTATAAATAAGAAGAAGCAGTAAGAAATAGACAGAAACCTTTATCTTTCTAACAAAAGTGCTCAAAACGGAACAAAAATATTTGTATGCTCTGACCTCATTAAGAGATGTAAACTTAAAGAATTAGACTTGACAGTCTACCAAAAACCTTGCTCTTCTGTAACACTGACAATTTGAATGTCCAAGATGCAGAGGTCAGCCATCGTATCTGGTTTTTGTGATGTTATTTATGGCTAATTTTCCATTTCTCAAACCACAACAACTCAAGTTAGTAAAGGAACCAAAATATCTGCTCACCTCTATCAAAGTAGTATTAATGTGATGATGACAGAGCTCTAACTTTTGTGCTGCTACTAATTTAGGTCATGAGATCTGATTTTTATCGCTTCATTTTAAATATAAAATTGTGGAGTATACCATACGGATTCAATAACTACCAGTAATTTTCATTTCAATTCAACATGTTCATGGCTCAGCCTGGGTGTAGGATGAATACTCTACAATAAAACCTTTTCTGTTGTTGTCATTGGTTTCTTTATTTTGTTGTTTGTCTAGGGTTTTGTTCGATTGGGAATTTTTTGGTTTTTTGTGTTTAGTTTTTTGTTTGTTTTTTTTTTTTTTGCCTTGGTTTGGTTTTTTTGGGGGGGCTGTTTATTTTTCCTGAAGTCTCAGCATAATCTGCTGTCCTGGTAAAAGATACCTCAATAAAGACTCAGCAAAACATTATTGGGCCAGGCAGAGATAACTCTAACCAGGATATAAAAAACATGAGCTCTTTATGTTCCTGAGAAAAGTTCTGGAAACAGTCAAAGTGATGAAGAAAATTTGGGTTCAGGTATGCAAGCAGCTCTTATTTCAGTTATCAGTTGGAATAAATAGATTCAGAGCCATATATGGTTTAATTATTCTGCAGGGACAAGTAGGGATTATAACTGATAACAGTTAATAACTTTGGTAAAGATTGCATAGATGGCAGAAAGCACACATTTTAAAAATTTCAGTTCAACTTCTGAAGTTTTTGATCCCAGGAGATACCACTTAAAGGTCCAGAGATTTTAAACTACTCTTGAAGTAAATTTTGTACACATTTTGATCTGAGATACCACTTCAGAGAATGCAAATTGCTGCCTGAGACTCTCAACCGATGTCTGATTATGTTATGCAAATATATGCACATTATGTTATAATGTCAAGACAAAACAATGTCATTGTAAGTCTATGGAGAGGGAATTATGAATAATAAACTGAAGTAAAATTAAACTAATCCCAGAGTGCACCTATTGAAGTGATGCTACAATGTCAAAATTATATTGGTGGATTTCCCTGCTGTCCCAAATGTGGTGTCCACCCTGAAACAACAAGTTGAAAAGCAACTAGAAATTCTCTTTTTCTGTGTTTTATGAAAGAGAAGCAATGTTGAACATGTTTGTGGCATCAATCAGCTTTTCACACTATAAATTCTTAATCATACCTTCTTCCTTAGTAATAAAAATCCAAATTGAGAGTGGTTGAAAATGAACTGAAGGAAAAATCCAATTACTAATCCTATTACTACTTCAGTTATAATCAGAAAAAAAAAAAAAAAAAAATTAAAAAAAAAGGAAAGGAGAAGGAGGATGTATAACCAGCTATTTGTTTTGCGTAAGTGGTACTTCCATTATAATCAATTGGAAGACAATTAAACAATTGCCATATTTCTGAAGTGTGTGACTGGGAGCCGGTTAGGGACTCTCAGAGAAGAACTCAAGACCAGCAGCAGGAGTCTGAAGGAAGGTGCAGTGTAACATCTTTAGGAAGTGGACCAAAATATTTACTTTTCACTTTATACAGCCTGCCTTGCAGTATCTGAACTCTGACAGCAGCTACAGCTGGCCAACAGTTTTCTGAGAAATAGAGTCCAATGGTGTAAGGGGGAAGCACAAACCCAAAACCTGAGTGAGATTCCCATGTCAAACTGTTTTTGGAATGAGGTGGAGTAGGAGGTCATTAGGTTCAAACCAAACCCTCAAAACTGACTGTGATGAAGTGAGTGCTCCAAAACTCTTCACTCATGCATTTTCACTTGGAAACAGTGGAGAGAAAGAGACACCTCTATCCAAATGTGGCTCAAGAAACAGTTGCAATGAAATGTCTATTGCAATATAAACCAGTGCATAGGCTTACTAAATTCCAGTTATTTCTTGGCAACTCTCCACATTTATGTTCTACACAAGAGAAATAAAAAATTATGTCATTCCCCAGTAAAAAGTGAGATAGTTATTTTGCATTTACAACAAAGGATTTACAACTTGCACGTGGTTACTCTGCAGCGGCACTGTAAATTCACATGTACAAAGCAGCATAAAACCACACCACAAATTAGGACTCAGCATTTGTACAGAAATCTGGGAAGATGCAGTAGCCTGAACTGTGAAGTACAACTCAGGTAAATTGAAAATCCTGCAGAAGAGCCACCCACTTCTTTAGTCTTTGGAAGTGGTGTGCACAGCCTCCTGGAGTGAGAATTTTTTCAAGGCACCTCTAGAGTTCTGCTCATTCCCATAACACACCCAGGATCTACCTGACTGAAGAAGGACATAGAAAGGACATTGATCCAGCAGAACAGCACTTTTGCCAGCATAGTCAAACAGTAAGATGCAAGGACAGAATCATTAGAATCGTTGCATCATTAAGATTGGAATGGGATGATCATTCAGGTCCCTTCTGACACAAACTATTCTATGATTCCATGATTCCCCCTTTCAGTTTCACAGACTAGTTATCGAAATAACTGTTTTGACACCCCTGTATGAAGGTAAGCAAATACCAGGGAGATGCACATTTTGTATCACTGGTACTATTAAAATCTTAATTTTTTAAAAAATTCTGACTTCTCTTGCAATACACAAAAAGAGGGATTTGGCACCTTCTAGATGGTGTCCAAGCACTTGGGTGCAGTGACGAAGGCTCAACACTGTGAAATGACATACCAAGGAAAGGCTGGCCATGTGCTGTCCCTGCACTGCTGTTGCCTGGGCAGGCAGAGACAGGAAGGCAGCACAGACCCAATGGTCTCAATTAACTCCCAAGTCAATCCCTAATCTGTCATGAAAACTTGAATACCAAAAATAAAGTCATAGCACTTTGGAATTCCCAAATATCATAATGAAAGGTGTGATGTGTTAATTTTACTTCGTGAGCTCCCATTCTTAAGTATTTTGAGCTTGATGAGGCCAAAGTTGCATTTTTACATTTCTGGTTATCCATGATTAAATATTGAAATGTGACACCTGATATATGCAGATAATATTATCTTCTGATTATTAATTACTCTTGGTGGTAAGGAAAAAGGTATACACACACCCCTCCACTGATGAGTGAATTAATAAGAGGGAACCTCTTGCTTTAATTCAAAAGAGTAACAACAATAAAAGCCAACATTTAGTAGGAATAGGGAGTATTTAATTTTAATTGAAATAAATGAGATACAAGGAGTTAATAGATATCACGAAGTCCATCAGGATTTTAGAGCATTAGGCCTTTCCTTGAGTTTTAGATATTTTTTTTCAATTCTTTGTAACTTACAGAATTTTAGATTTTACAGCTTATGTCTTTCACACAATCACAGGCATCCTTTTCTGTATATTAATGCTGTGACCTTCAGACTTCATATAGATCTGCTAGAGACTGTCATACATCTTGACTATTATGTAGAAGATTTACATACTGATTTAATGTCCATAATAAGAGTGAATAATTACTAATTGAAAACCTGTGTTTTCATTAGACAACTACATCCTTCGAAATACTTTCTTATGTGAGAAAACCCTACCATGTCTAAAATGCCATGGACTTCTAGTAAAACCATGGTGATGCTGCACTTAAAGACATTGAAGCTGGGAATACTTTTTTAGAGTTAATGTCACAGATTTGTAATTAGTTAAACATTTTTCTGCTTCATTTCATTTTCCTCATACATCCTGTCTCTCTTATTTGTTTTTGATAAACCATGAGTAAAAGAATGTTTCTGCTAAATATATTCATCTATTGAAAGGAAATGAAGCAAATAAGATTTGTTTCCAACTCAGTAAGAGTAATATCTCTTAAAATTGCAGACAAGTATTTCAGATTATGCTTGCTGACTTTTCCTGATGATTTTTGCTCAAAAAAAAAAAAAAAAAAAAAAAGAGTATAAACCAAAATACATAGAGAAAAAGGGTATGCAGATTAGTTCAGATGACGGAAATAACTGATTATGGTTTTGGCTTTTTTCCTGTTATATTAAATAATTTCAAGGTTCTGTTTCAATAATACAAGTTCATAATAAAACACTGAATCAACATGTTCTGGAGTCCTATTTCATGAGTTTCAATGGAGAAATTTCACAGATGAATTTGTTGTGTGGAGACCTTAGCCTAGATTGATTAGTAGGGATGATCTAATAAGAGTAGATGACAACAGAATCTAAATGACATCTGAAAATACCTGGACTAACACTGTAGGTCTTGGTCTTCTTATCATTTTGATGTCCCCAAGGATCCTCAAAGTGCTCAACAGTCCTCAGAAGTCCTTGAACAGCTGTATACAAAATCCACTGTATACAAAAGAAATTAGAAAGTTCCAGGGACTTCTAGATAAACAAAGAAACGAAAACTGGAGAAAGATGAAGGTGTCCACTCTTTGTAGTAAAATTAGATACAAAGAAAGGTTAATTTCATTTTTTAGCCACACTATTAGTTAACTTTTTTCTGGAAAAATCTTACATTGAAAGGACGAAGCTAGGATTCCCTAAAAAGAACTGCAACAAAACAAAACCAAAGCAAAATAAATATTAAAATCAATCACAAATAATTAAAAAAAAAAAAAAAAGAAGAAGAAAACAAAACAAAAAAACCCCAGGATTTTTTTACATTCCATTGATTTCACAGTTTTGTGTAACAATATTTCAGAATGACTACAAATATGAATAATGTCCCCCTCTCTTTATGCTGAATTGGGAAGTTGTGTTTTCCACATCCCTGAACATAGTTATATTTGAATTGGTTTAAAAAACTCTTGGAAAGGTTTTCAAAGAAAACCTAGTCAGAATTTCTTCAGGATTATATTTGTTGATCAAATTTATTTGTATTATTTATTCACAAGTCTAAGTATCTTGACAATTCAAAAGGTTTTATTATGTTTCTATAGCACATTACTGTCCAAGTAAAAATTCTCCACCCTCACCCGGGTAAAATAAAATATCAGCAACTATTTCTATGGAAGTCTTTTCTGTAGAAATTATGCACAGGAAACCAGGAATACATCTTTGAAAGACTTTTTAAAAATTATTTTGCAGATGCAGTCCATTTATCAGTTTGCATTATTTGTCCCCATATTTTTGTGGTCTACAAAGAAAAGGAATTTCAGCTTTGGAATCTAGTTCACTAGCTGAACATACAGATCTGCCTCCATCAGTTCAGAGATATTTCTTAGGTCAGCCCATAGTGATAAGGGAGATGATGACCATAATTCAAATATCCTCCAAAACAATTTTTAAAGGTATTTTTAAAGGATTGGAGCTCAGTAACACAGACAGAGCACAGTAAAACTGAAATATCAGCTTTGGAGAGGGAAATGGAGATTAAAAAAGTGTGAAGACATAAAATCCTGGTAATCCTACACATCTCTGTACTGTCTTCCTAATATTACTTATTTGTACATGTCTGGAGTCAGGTCAGAGTTATACAAATATTACTCATGGCATTGCACCCCAAGCCATTCAATAGTCTTTTCTTGTCTCTGTCACCTTCTGGTTTATTTTTCTCTCTTGTTCTCCATTCTTTCCAGGCAATTTCTAACACGGTAACTGCTGTGTCTTCCCTGCAATTTTTATTTAGTCTACACATACCACTTTGGTAACCCATAAATTAACAAAAAAGTAGTATGCTGGGGGGTTAATGTTGTTTGCAATCACAGTGGCTGAAATTCTGCAACCATTCCAATCTATTGGAGCTTGGCAATTGATTTGAACCAAGGCAAGATTTCATTCCCAGCATATTGAAGTAACATCAGCAGCACACACAGGGAGCTAAATCTGAAACAACAAGGTTCTGTAATTAAAAGCTCTCTTTCAGGTAATTGACTTTAGCATAAACAGTCTCAAAAAAAAAAAATAAAAAAAATAATTCCAGTGACATGGAGGATATTTCTCATCTCTGTCTCTGTCACTTTATGGCAATTGACAGCATGTAATTGGCAGCATTATTGGAGATGTCATACATACTTTTCTTATAGCAAGTGCACAATCACTAACCTGTGTTTACAGTTAATGCACCATGAATTAAAAACATTCCAGATGTGAAAGACATGCTACATGATGGACAAAATATCACGTTCTTCCATGTGGAAAGGACTGTTTACAACCTGCACTTGGTAACAATCAAAAGGATCTGCCAATTACAGTCAGGTCTTGCTTTATATTGAAATTACTTTTTGTCCAAATATAAGAATTCCCTCACAGTAAGAGAGGACAGAGTGCCTTATTAGCTGCTGTGAGGGTGTCAAGCATTTTTCACATCACAGTTCTGAGGCAACAGCTGAAACCAAAAACACCCAAGAGGATCACCTCACACAGGTTGTCAGTGCTACAAGCACGCATCATTCCTTAGAAGGAAATCAGTTCCTTTAGTTTGGATGAATACCCACTATAAATTCTCTGTCATGATTTTGAAGTCTGGTGTGGATGTTTCAGAGAGCAACTCAATTTAAATCCCAGTTTGCTGCATGTAGTGCATTATAAAATATAATCAGCTCCCTTTCCTATTATCCCATATCATGTTTCATGTTGTTGTGCCATTTGAGGCTGTCTCTTTCCTGGGAATTCAGAGTAAAAGGAAAATAAAAATCCCTGCTGTGACAAAGGCCCATTCTTTAAGTGGTGTTTGGAAGTGATATAACATCATTGCTTTTATTAGTACTTGTTAGTACTGTTCTTTTCTAGAGATTCCCTCCCCCTCCTCCCTTTTTATGTTTACTTTGTCCTCAAAGATATTATTCGGTTGGGTTATACACTGACTACTTTTATCTCCCTGGGAAAATTTTTTGTCTTCATTTTCTTTTTAAGAATCCTACTGCCCACACCCCACTGCCTCAAGCACTTTTATTTCAATAGTCCTCCTCAAGTCTTGTTATATCCCATCTGATTTTTAGGTTTAAGCCTATGACACACACACCTGGTGATCTTTGAACTGTAACTTAGTTGTAGGGCAAGACCAGGAGCAGAACAATCTTTCAAAAGGACTGATTGGACTCTTGTGGGGGGAGAAAAGAATAAAATAAAATATGGGTCCAGGACACAGGATGAAATACTCAGCAAAATGAACAAGAAAGCTGAGGCACAGGAAGATGAAGTACTAAGCTGTCAGGTTTAGACTGCTGCTTCATGGGATCCCATCTTTGTGCTGAGCACAATAAATAGCTGGACATACTCTAAGGTCAAGATGAGGGCAGCTTTGGTTTGACTTCTCCATTCCAGAGAGCGAGAGGGGTGAGAGAAAGAAAACACACAGTCAGCACATTCTTCTGAGCAACTCATGTTTGTTAATTAAAAGCTGTTTTCCCATCTATTTTCTTTCAGTCTCATATCCTTTTGCCAGGTCAAAACTGCTGATCTGAACATTTCCTTCAAAGTGACCGGACTCACTAAGTCAAAGAACAAATTCCTGTTGGCTCCAGCAGGAAGGATGTTCCCCTGAATCCTCAGCCTGTATATCCCTCCTACACACAGAAACACACAAATAAAAACCCTGGGTGTAAATATGCTTACCTTTCTTTTGAATTAACTAGAGCTTATGCTGTAGTCAACCATTGCCATCTTTTTCTTGTAATCATTTTTGTCATTAAAAAAAAAAAAATAAAATAAAAATTGGTGTTTTCAGAGGTGTAGAATAGTTTCCCTGTAACTAAGTAGGCACAGAGCAATCCACATTTGGAGTATTTTTATGTTTTTATTCCCATGGCACATTAGTACTTGGAAGCTGCATGAATCAGGCTGAACTCTCCCACTTCAGCTTTACAGCACAGCTCCTCTTTTCACACATTCCCAACTTCTACCCTGTCCTTCTTCATTTTTAAGGTCTTTGTTGCTTCTGTCTCCCAAAGTGAATGTCCGTTTGAACAGCTCAGCCAACAAAAATCCACAAATGATTGCAAACACACAGAAGTAGCTATAAGTAAGACTCAAGCTCTTGATACATGGAGAGAAGGAATTACGCCTCAGCTGTAGGAGTTCTCGGAATAAGAATAGGGGTTTTTTATAAAAGATTTCATGTTAGTGTGAGTAGCTGGGCTGTGAGGACAGTGATATTGGCTTTCTATAGCTCTTTTTTAAAAGCAAAGGAGATACTACGGAAATAGCTAAGGCATTATGAATACCTCAATACTTCTGAGGACCATGGGAAGATTAAATTGCTTATCTCACAAAACTGCCCTTATGAGGACCTGAATGTTGCTTGAAATGGTCTTTTTTTTCAACACTTTCAGTGGATTTTCAGCTCTGAACAGATTTAGCCCTGTTCAACAATTTATTTTTTTTTAGTGCTCACACCACTCTGTAATAGTTATTGTTGTTCATTAGGACACCATTAGATATTTGCTTTTAGGATGCTGAGGTTTACCCAGATGATCAAAATGTCCAACCTCACACTATTGTATATAAAATTTTGGATGTCTTGTGTAAAAATTTTGATGGAATGCTATTTTTTTTATATATTATGCATGTATATATTAAGTCCAAAATCCCAGTTTTCAGCTTTACATTAACACCCCACAAAAGATAAACAAAACCCAACCAAACAAAAAAAACAAACAAAAAAACCCCAAACAAAAAACCAAACCAAAACAAAAAGAACCCAAACTAAACAAAAATCCATGAAAATGCCAAAACTACCAAAACCCAATGAAACAAAAATCTGACAAAAACCCACTTGCTGTTACAAAATGGCACCTAGCACTCAAAAGAGAGAATTGAACCCATCTGATCCTTTGATCTGGAATTATTGCATTATTTCTAAACACTCAGCCAATTTTCTTACTTCCCACCCAATTACCTGACAGATTTACTGCCTTTCTGCCTTTTTTCTCTAAGTTTATGCAAAGAACAGATAACACTGATCATAAAAGTGGAAAAACTTCCCAGTAATTCAAAGACTGAAGCATTTAAAAATGTATTTCCTATCTGAATAGCTTTTTCATCTCCCATGTGCTCATATATAGAATTACCATTTTACAGATATTCAGGTTGTATAATTAAATAAATATATCCTCTTTTGTAAGCTAGGAATGACAGTGCATGGAATACTTCCAACCGTGTTAAGGATTAACCAGATGAGAATTGAGCTTCTTGTTATAGAAATTTTTTTTTTTTTTTTTTTTTTTTTTTTTTTTTTTTTTTTTTTTTTTTTTGTCACTACAAAATCATACAGCTCTTGAGTTATTAGAAAGGACCCAAGCAGGTTCTGTGGTGCATTTTTTATGTCATGTAATACCAGCTGCATTCAAGTCACTCTGAAGAAAATTTTTTCTGACCTGTAATTAAAAACATCTTATTATGGAGATTTGCAGTTCTCCTTAAACAGTTTGCTCCATTATTTTTATTATTATTCTCATTTTTTTTCAGTGTTTAATCTAGATCTTCTTACTGGTAAGTTTTCTGTTGCATATCCTTCTTCTTTGCAGGTGTATTAACAATATTTTGGGGTCTGCATTGTTTTGCCCCTCCATCCTAATTTGTCTAGACTAATTAGGGCTTTTTTGTTTGTTTGTTTTGTTTTGTTTGTTTTGGGGGTTTTGTTTATTTGGTTTTGGGGGTTGGGGTGGGATTTTTTGTTTTGTTTGTTTTGTGGGGGGTTGTGGGGTTTGTTTCTTTTTTTTTGGTTAGTTGGTTTTTGTGAGGTTTCTGTGAGGTTTCTTTGTCTGGAAAAGTTCTTACAAATACTCACACAATTGATTCTCATCCTATCTGTGGTTATCATCCTGTTTCTTCTAAGAATACAGCTCCTTACTTGTCTTTTGAGTTTCATTCTGTCATTGGATGATTTTCCAATATTTGAAGGTTACTTTAAAATCTTAACCCCGTCTTCCAAGCTGCTGCTGATTTTCAAGGGGCAGCATGAAAGTTCCCTTCATGTATAATGCTTAACTCAATAATCCAGGAAACAGCAGGTAGCTCCTTGATCAAAACAGATCTGGAACATCTTTCTAATCTGATGTTGAACCATTGATAAATACTATTAAAAAATACAATTCTAGAAGAAGGTTTATACCCCGAATATGGCTATTTCAACAGATCAGATTTCCCTAGTTTCCTTGTAAATGTCACACCAGGGAGTCAAAAGCCTCATTGAAGTCACGGTTGCTGTTTCATCCCAATTTATAAGGTCTACAGGTTGGTCATGGACATAAATTTGAGAATAAGAACAGTGGACATGATTTCGTCCTGAAAAGTCCATGTTGACTGGTATATAATAAGCCACCTTCTAAGGGCAAACAGTTCATTTTTTTTTTTTTTTGTCTGCATTTTTCAGTTTCTTATTTCTGCATTTAATAGGTTTTAACATTTCTTAGATGGAAAGATGAAGAACTCCCCCTGGGAAGTGGAGAGATGGAAGAAAATCATATGTTTCTTCAAATATTTTTCCCTGTTAATGGGATAAGAGCTCTTGTTCTGAAGTTGTCACAGGACTTAGATGTTGCTGTGGCAGTATCTTCCTGTATCAGTGTGACTATCACAGTGTTTGCCCATGTCCTCTCTGCATCATCATCACCTTACCACACGTATCTGGTAAAAGTGATGCAACTGGAAAGCAAAACACAATGAACAGATATTCAAAGACTAATGAAAGTTTAACCAGGATTTGTCCTGAATTATACTGACTTTTGGTAGAAATGCTGTATCTTGTAATACAGAATTTACAGCAAACTTGTCAGATGTGTGAGCATGAGCAATAACTTATCACCCTGTACTCTTATACCACCAAGTGTGACTATTCTGCCAAATAAACTGAGTCCTAGAGCTCCAAGTTTCCCCAGTGGTCCTCATCCCTTTGCAGTGAAGATTGGCTTGATCTACATAACACTTTAACCCTTTCTCTCCTCCATATTCTCTGTGGCTTCCCTGTGATTAAACACAAACTTATAATTTATGTGGACTTCCCAAATCAGGACCTGAGTTAGCCAAACTGTCAGAAGTAGGATGAGGTAGGATGTGAACTGCAGAAGGATGCAGAGTATGAAGCTTCCTATGATTAAGGGAACCAGAACTCGTGAGAGATTGTCCATCTTGTCTTTAAGCAATAAATTAAGCATAAATACACATGGTGGTTTGACCACGGCTTGCTGCCAGCTACTCACCAAGCTGCTTTATCAGTTCCCCTTCTCAGTGGGAGAGAGGAGGAAAACTCATGAAAACCTCATGGGCTGAGGTACAAACAGGGACATCCTTACCAATTATCATCTTCCCATGTTCACCTTCCCTCCCAGCTGCTCTGCCTTCCTCACTACCAAGACTTTGCCAAGTAAATCCAACACAATGCAATTTCTCACTTGTAGCATTCCAAGTGGGAAATTCTGATAGTCATGTCCATGTGTCTTATTTCAGGCATGACAGCCACTGGTTGCACTGCAATGTTTACTTTTGTGTCTTTTGGTAAGACAAAATAGTCATTAGAAAACAAAACAAAACAAAACAAAACAAATCAAAACAAAACAAAAAAAAAAAAAACAAACGTAGAATTATTGAAGTTTTAAATCAAGGAATTTCTTTTAAATGGAGTAACATATTTAATCACAATTAAAGTCCCTCTTGACCCCAAATTAGTTCGATGGCTTAGCAATGGTGCTTTTTTTTCACACCATGACTGCTCCTGTTGTTGCCATCTGAAGGGTCTGTCACATCTTGCACAAATGTACCAGCTTCTGCTCATTTACCTAATGGCAGCTTTCTCTGCTGCAGTTTATGATGAACAATATTTGTTAAGAAGCACAGCTCAAACAACAAATTGTGGCTATTTGACTGTTCCAAACAAGCTGAGAAGTGATTAGTGAAAGCCAATGTAGTTTTGTTGCCCTGAATGTTTCCAGGTGTATAAACCCTTAACAGGCTTAGCAAAACAAAGTAGAAGAATTATACCTTACTTAAAATAGAATTTGGACCAAATTAAAAGATTTAGAAAAGTCAGAAGGCAATTAAGGTATTTAGCATAATTACTTTAGAAGTGATCACGCCTGATAAAATACCTTCTTTGGTAAATGTTGTGTATTTATGTTTTGAATTGAATGCCATCAGGCAAGGTGCCTAGTTTTGATTAAAGGTTTAATACCTCATTTTTCTAATTCTGTGTTCTATATCAGAATATAAAGTCATCTAATGCTTCAAAATATCCAGTGTGAATACTGTAATGCTGCACATCCTGTGCATGAGAGCATTGTAGCACTCATTATGTGCAGAAACAGCTACTGAGGATGCACTGAAACAACTGCAGCTTGTATCAATCAGTTTGGACAACACGAGAACTGCTTGAAAATCTGCCTTTACACTTGAACTAATGAGACGTGGGACATATACACAGCATACACTTGTAGTAATTCTCAGATTTCTGCATAACATGGAGCGAGTGCTGCCTGAGTGATGACACGGAGATCAAAATTTCACAGACAATAACACGCCCACAGTGTAGTGACTGGGAGCCAAATATCTCTGGAGACAGGAGGAGGAAGCTGTGAGACACAAGTGAGAGTCACACAGAATATTACAAAATATTCTCCACTGCTTTCTTAACACTTTCCCCTACAGAAATAACCCACTGAAGTGAGAAATGATCAGGATCAGGGAGAGGTTGTTACAAAAAAGTCATCTGATTATGCTTTGACTCTACTATAAAATCCATTTGTTAAATCAGAGAGCTTGAGACAGTCTCACAAATATTTGAATTAAAATTTCATTCCAGAAATTTAGTTCCTTGGTACATTGGTTATAGTCTAATTCTTCCCCCAATTTATGAGCATGTCTGTGTTGAATATAAATTTGGCACATCCTTCCATATTTTCAATGAGAGATAAAGGAGTGGCTTAAACTTGTTCTTCATCCTTCAAACATCTACTAATGGCTCATAAATCACTCCAGATCTTCATAATGAAAAATATAGAAGCTGCAGACTAGACTGTAAATGATTGTTCGTAGAGCAGACAGCTAATTTTGTCTTCACCATATTAATTGTTTTCTGGTTTGGCCAGTTACCTTGCTGAAAGCTTTGATGAACTAAGGTGTCGTCAGCTCTCCCTGTGCAGGAATAAAGCTTGAGATATGACTGCTTTTACTCACATGTACTTCTGCACTCAAGTTTTTCCTGCTTTACTGTCCTCTTCTAGAAACAGAGTAGCCAAATGCTCTTCCCTTTTCTCCCCACTGATTCCTTGACTCCCATATACATAAAAAACCAACCTCAGACAAAAATCTCTTGCCAGTCTGTTGATTTGTCCGTGTCCTTTCAAAGGTCAGTGATCTTTGCAGAGATGATCCTGATGGATTAGGAGGTTGCTACTCCTGGGCTGGCTGGGAAGGTGTGTGTCCCATGTCAGATGTGTAGGGTGGCTTAAAAATTTCAGTCACCCACATCCACTAAGTCCAGTCCTCACGTCCCAACGAGTTTTTTCCTGCCCTTCATCTTCCAATCACAGCACAACTTCCTCTCTCCCCATCATTTTTTCTGTTTGTTTGTTTAGAAGGGGCACAATTGTTGATGAGGCAGAACATATCAATCACTAAATTTTGCATTTATCTTAAAAGTTTGGCTCATTCTCTACCAATTCTCATGGTGCCTTCTGTACCTGTTTTCAGCTGCATTTGAGTTGTATGAAAGGGGTGAGGGCATCTTAGCCCTCACTGAGATAAGAGAAAAATGCGGGACTTTCTGTTCTTTTGGGATTTGTGCACAGTATGCATAAGAGCAGAAGACACTGGGCCCAAAATTCAGAAATTTACTTCATACCCACAGATCCTGGAGGTTGCCCAAAGAAGAGAATTACCACAGGTGCATTTGTGCAGTATATGGATGCCAGAGAGCCTCAAGTCTGAAACAGGTACAGACAAACTCCTATCAGTCTGCAACACAGAGCAGCTCAATTAGTCTTGCACAGCCACCAGAAAATTGGAATGAAGTCTTGCATATTGACACCACAATTACAGCATGGGTCCTGTGCCAGCTGTGCATAAAAAGACATATTTAACCAAACTACTGTGTTTTATGGCTCTCTTATGTGCTACCCTCAGCCCAGCAGTGGTACTAAACATAACACTTTATGTGCACAATTGATTATTTCTGAGGGGCAAAAGCCCAAGATAAACTGTAGTCTTTGCCACATACTCATACTGGACCTATGTGGATTCTTGCTCCCTTCAGGGAATTACCATATACCAGCTTTTCTGGTCATCACAACCTGTTTTTAAAATAAATAGGGAGCAGGATAGACAAGAGTAGATGTCACCTGCATGTGTGAGTATGGCATGGATTTAGAAACTAGTCCGTCTGTAAGCACAAAACATTGCAAGAGGGACAAGAGGAGACACAGCAGTGGGTTTCCACACTGAAGTTCCTCCATGTAACCAAGTACCTTTATCAGCTGAACTTTTTGCACGGTAACTGTGGAAAACAAACAGGATTTTCCACCCACAGTCTTGGGATCTGATATGGAACAAGCCCTTCAAGGTTCACCTTCCCACCTGAACAAGTGCAGTCACTGGGACACTGCAAAGGTCTTTAATCTACTTTAAGAACAGTTTCTGGCTGTGCTGAAGCAGTTTTATTTTCTGCATCGTTTGCCATGGTTAACAGGACCCACACTCCACCCACCTCACATTAAAAACAAGATGCTTTCCTTGCTGACCCAAAGCTGAATCCCAGGTATTCTGCCAAGACTTTCACCCCCCATCAAACAGAATGTTCTTTTGAGAAAAATAAATGCTGCCTTTTTTTTTTTAAAAAAAAAGCATCAGTATGTCATACTCGGATGGGTAAAAAAAATAAACCCAAACAGGTTGTTTCCTGGGAAACTTAATGTTTCTGCCTGTCAGCCTTGAAGGTGACTCTTTTAAGGTTATATTGGCCCCTTTTAAAGCCTCTATATTGGGACAAAAGCCAAGCAATAAAAACACCAAAGTCTATGTTACCTAGTCTCTGCTAAACACCCACAGCTCTGAAGCTCTTATTAATGTCTTATTGAAACATGCTGAAAGAGGAAAAAATGTCAAATGTGTCACATATCATTTATTACTAAAGGTACTATTTGAGATTTCTTTCATGTTTTTTCTGTCATGTTTGTGGTTTAGCTGGCCCTTGCCTCTAATGTAATTTAAAATCATTCACTGCCATATTGTGGTTTAGTTTGTTTCATTGTAGAAACACATTTATTTGGAATTTAATTCTAACCTTTAAATAAAAGATGGTTTAAAAGGACATGCTTTCTTCAATTGAAGCCAATGCACATTCTTTTGGAATTTATTCTGGTCTGATAATATCTGTCTTTTCCTGCCTATGTTTCTGGGAAAGTGAATTAATTATCTCCATCTGAAAAATGCAAAACTTAGGAATTGCTCTGCTTACTTCTCTGGTATATGGGATAAATGAAATTATATATAGATGAACATTTCTTTTTTTTTTAATTATTTTTTTAGTATTTCTCTGACTTTCAATATCAAAATTACCCTAGTTCTTGCTAGGACATTCCCAGGAATATTCACAGGAAATATACTCTCCCCTTCCCAGGGATACAACCCTTTTCTGCTGCTGTGCATCCACATGTTTGGGTTGGGCAATGAATTGATGGTCAGTCCGTGATGCTCTTTGGAAGTGGTTCCTGCAGGCACAGCTCCTCAGCACTGGTCACACACATTCAACAAAAACACAATGGATTTTATTATTATTGTCATAATTGCTATCATTACTCTATAAATGTTGCTGTTAATTTTTATATTATTTTATTTTATAATCGTTTTATTGTTATTGTCTTATTAGTCTGTGCTGCTGCTCAGCTGGGAGCACCAGAAACAAAAAAACCCAGCTTGCCAGGGACTCTGACTCCCCTTTCCATTCCCACACCAACTTTTCTCTCCTTTCCCATACAGCAGAAACTTGGCCTCAGCCCGGCCAGACTCTTACCTTTGGGACAAGAAAATTCAATTTTGCATGCTCCGTTGAAAATCTGCAAGTTCACTCTGGATGAGCACATTTTGGAATCAGCTGCAGTTATTATTTTGGCAAGGGCACATAGCAGAAGCCCTGTCAGGAATTACACTGAAACAAATCTCAGCAGGGTTTTTCCACCTTTGGCATCAAATTAACTCATCACCATCCTTGCAAATGAACACCAAAAGAAAATGAGACGTGTAGCAGTGCCTCACTCAGTTTGAAGATTTTAAGACTGCATTTCAGTGGTTACTAATACGGAATGAAAGAACAAAGATGAATTCTTGCAACTTTTATGTTCAGAAAAGCAAGCTTCCATTAATGGGAATGTAAAGCAGATCCTAGTTCACTCTCTTTGCATACAGGTTGAGCCATTATGCTGTGCACAGTGGAATAATGGAATAATTATCTAAGAAGGAATAATATCTGTGTCATCAGAACAATACTGTGCTCTAGACAAACAGAAAAGAGATATGAAACTGTATGCTAAAAATTCTAATCTTAATTATAAAATGCAGTTAGGGTTTCAGTCAGCCACATCTGCAGTCACAGCAGTGTCTTATTTGTTGTTACTTGGTATTCATGTCAGAGATTTAATTTCTGAACTATAAGAAATAGGAACTTTCTGAACTCATAATTATCAACATTCTGTTTTGAGGCTTCTGTGTATTATTACTATACATACATACACATTCATAAAGTGATAAAATGAGTTAGCACAGGGAATATAAATGATAGTGCTTTATGAAGTATCTTTTGTAGAGAAGTGATCAGTTGGAGCATGCGAAGGAAAAGCTGGATGACAACTCCAGTAACAACTTTGGAGGATACTTCTGCAGTGGCATATTACAAATTGAATGTCACCATTTAAGCTTCAACTTTTATCTCGTAGATTAACATTGGCTATTCAGAATTTAGTGTGTATCTTTATGTCAGCTAGGGATGCAGACAGTAGTGGAACTGACACACTGGTTCCGTTGTTATTTTAAACAATCAAGTCTGTTTCACCTTTTATTATAGAGGAACTGATGGAATGCAATAGACATATTGTTTTCATAAAACTGTTTTGGGGAGCACAGGTCGATTTATGAGTCACACTCAATTTATGTCAGAGCAGTATGGTGGCATGAGCACTGAAATCACATCTTACAGGAGTGTATTTCAAATGCAATCTAATTTACCTGCAATATTATACACATATTTGCTGTTCATTGTATTAATATCTCTAAAGATTTGGAATCTGTCAACTGCGTTCAAGATGACAGAAGCACTCAAGATAAAACCTGAAACATTTAGAACAAAGCAGAACTTCAGGGAAGAAATAGAATACAGGGGTTAAAATGATGGGTCACCTCTCACAAGTCATGGACCATCAGATGTGCTCAACAGGTTGAACCACTGGGCTCTTCCAGTGCTGGCATTGAATGGCCAAATCCAGACAATTGCATAGCCTCTGGGTGGAGATGGTGTCCATCAAAAACTGCCTGACCCTCTGCAGGGCTATGTTTATACAAATATGTGAGTCAATACTGCATCTATCTGTTGACAACTACAAAAACAAGACCAAATTTATATTTAATCTTTGGCCAATCATTTGACTACCAGAGGAAATGCCTACAAACTCAATGCCTTGGGAGGAACGTGAGTTCTTTCTCTATGTACCTCAGAGCAAATGAGTCCTGAGACACGCCTCTCAGGAAAAGCCAAAAAAAAAGGTCTATTTTATATCTCAGTCTGAATTAAATTACGAATTCTAGTGAAAGTAATGAGAGTATACTCCTGCAACAACAGCGTCTGTGTGAAACATCAGTGAAAGCTTTTCCTTTTATTCCTCTACCACTTTGTTCTCACTATGAGAGAAGCAGTTCCTAGGATGTTTTATTGTATGTAAATTTCCTTTCAGTGCAAGGCTCATCACTTCATAAACAATGCAGTAGCAGGTAGTCTGCTTACAATAAAAGGATATTGCCGAAATTGCATAGCATCATTCTTCTACCTCAGTTTTACAGTAGAAAAGACTGGTTAATGATGTAAAATGTAAGTGTTGTAATTCAATATTAGTACAGCTATTCCTGCAATCATTGTTAATAAATTCATTGCAAAACAGTTCACATTTGTCTCCTCTGGGAAAAGTACAGGGTGTATGTGCTAAATGACTAAAATAAAGTCGTACTCATTTTAACTGGAAACTGCAGGTAATAATAATGTGTTATGTCAATATGTCCATAAACAGTTTAATTGCAGGCACAAGTTGAAATGATAACTTTGTGCTACTGTCACAAAGACCATAAAATACTTAAAGAATGAGTAATTTGAACCTAACAATTCAAGGGGCGGTTGTGGAAGCACTAAACCCCTTTCTGGATAATACACGTGATTTCAGTGTTTGTTTTTTTTTTTTTTTGTTTGTTTGGTTTTTTTTTTTTTTTTGTAAAGTGTTAGTGCTTTTATCTAGATTTAATAGATCTTGCTTTGTTTTTAAAATGGTAAGATGCAGTCACTGACTACTTGCCTTGTTCCCATACTAAATCAAAACTGGCAACAATTAATTTTTCAAAATTACATATATTTTTAAGCAAATGCAGAGGTTGACTGGTGTTCAGAAGAGCAGCAGAAGGAAGAGGTGCAAAAGGTAGACCACTGTGCTGATGCTTAGTAGTTGCACATTCTGATGTGGATTGTATGAGCACTTGGGATTTCACATTACAAAGTCACATTAGCTGTACACCATGAACACAAATAACAAAGTCAGCTCCTCCTGCCAAAAGAGTGAGGTGAGTAAGGACTGTAATGAAGGCCTGTTTGCCAACAGAAATGTCTTTGCTCCCATGCACCTATTTTCCATCCACTACACAAAGATCTCACCTCTTGATCTAAAAATGCTATGAAATTTGCACTCAGCAGGGAACAGCTGCCTTCATTCTCTTTGCAGCTGCAGGTATGGTGTCCACCATGCCTGTGCACACAGGTGGGCCAGTTGCCTCCTCCCAAAGGGATGCTCACTCTCTTTCCTGCCATCCCTGGTGTAAAACCAGAAAGTTTCTTTCCTGCCTTGTATCTTCTCCAAGAACTTTTAGGACCATCTTTGTGAGACTGCACCCACCTGTCATACCATTGCACGGAAAACACTGGAAGGAGAAGTGTGCTTGCATAATACCACAAATTCCACAAGAGTATTCTTCCTGAGAAAAACCATCATGCTTTTTCACTTTCACCACAAATTTTTGTAGGTTGGTGAGCAAAACCCAGTGACTCTAATGAAAGCTGTGGTAATATGTCTGAAGAGTAAAGCAGTCTTCATTTGTAATGAAAGTTGAAGAATTTAATACTTAAATAGTTACTACAGCCTATAGATTTGCCTCCAGCTCCTGCACTCCAAATGAGTCTGCACTACAGACTGAGACTACTGACAAAGACAGGATAATTATCTCCACTAACTTTTAACAGGGATAGTTATCAGTGTCATTCTTCTTTGTGTTTCAGTAATTCCTAATGAAGGTGTAGCAGGAAAAAAGAAAAGGGAACTTTTTGCACATTTACCTTTCACAGTCAAACTTTCACAGAGACCTTTAAAAAGTAATGAATGCAATACTGACAACATGACTACTCTGAAAGCAAACAGTGTACCCATTATGCCCAAACCAGCTGGCCCCAGTCAGATTTGGGCTGGGAGGCTGCTGTGCTGCATGCTCATTGCTCTCTTGGGCTGCAGATTGTCTCACCTGCCCCACGGGTTTCTCCAGCTGCCAAGAAAGGGAGACCACTGACCTTACCAGAGCAACCAAGTCCCTTGTTCATTATTATTATTTAGAATCGCAATGGTCTAGGTTTGAGGGGACCCTAAGGACTATCTTGTTTCACCCCTTCACTATCCCAAGTTGCTCCAAGCCCTACCCAACCTGCCCTTGGACACTTCCAGAGATGGGGCAGCCACAGCTTCTCTGCCCAACCTGTGCCAGGGCCTCACCACCCTCATGAGGAACAATTTTTTTCTGTAATATCCCATCTAACCCTACCCTCTGGCAGTGTGAAGCCACCCCCTCCTTTTCCTGTCACTCCATGTCCTTGTAAAAATTGCCTCTCCAGCTCCCTCAGAGACGTGTTTTATACCTGAATATAAAACTTTTTTAAACTCTAACAGCTCCTTGCTGATTAAATAAATAAATAAAGTAAGAGGCACAAAATGCCTTTGTGAGAAATATATAAGGATGTGCTTTAAAAGATTTCTAGCATTTGCTATAATAGTTCTGGCAATACCACTATTTTTTTTTTTAGATTAAAGGGAAGGAACTCTAAAGGTTATTATTCTGAAGGATATTGAGTTAGGACAAGGCATTCTCCTCAATTCATGCAATTCTGATCATAACAACACATTTCATTCTACAAACCTTGCATTCAGAAGGCTTATGATGGTGCAAAAGTACTCTTTTCTCTGGTCTTGTTCTGAATTCAGCCCTGAGACTATTCTCACACCAATAGAGATGTCCTACAGGTTAAAGAAAAACTTCAAGTGCGAGTTTTATGAAAGACAGTGAAAGAAATTCCTCCTAGTATTCATAAGGACCCTCAGTCAGTGTAAACAAAAATCAGATTTCAAGTGTGACTCCTGTTTCCTGTTATTTAATGTTGACTCACTCACTGAATTTAGTGTCCTAAATGAGACTTCAAGCTAACAAAAAAATACAAAGATTAATCTCCTGCTTTGCCTTAAACATTTTGAAAGCAAGTTTTGATTTATGAGTGCACACCAGCATAAGAAAGGACAAACATCTGAGAACAATACCATGACAAAACTAGAAAATTACACCTGGTTTATAATCTGGAATCTCATGATGTTAAGAATTTCTATTTTGAAGAAGCTCTTAGATTTGGTCATCAAGTTACAGCAGCAAATTGACTTTGATAATTGCACATAACAAGGCTACACAATGTAACACAGGTAATGAGATTTTAATTCACCAATTCATCTTGTGAATGAGTACAAGGAGTAGCAGTCAACCTCCACACTGCTTTACACACTTTTAGTGGTAGTTATACCCTATGTGTGTGTTAGCCCATCTGCAGTGCCATTATTTAGTCACTCCCATTAGCAAACGGGCTTTGCTCTCCTTTTAGGGACCTATTACAAAATTCATTCAGACAAAGATGAGTTACATCTTTTCAATAGTTTGCCTGTCTGAAGAACAACACTAGGTGACACAGTCATCTTTCTGTGCCTTTCCCTGTGCTGGGAGAAGAGAGAAAGGGAAGGCAGAGATTGCACGGGGAAGGGTGATTTTCATTACTGGTGCATTACTTTGCTATAAACAAGAACTCACTTCCCAAAATCACCAATCTAACTGTGTAAAAAAAAAAAAAAAAAAATCATTTTCTTTCGATATTAGTGACATAAACTCACAGGCTGTAGAAAAAGTAGTATGTTTGTAGCTACGAGTCATATAGAAATACTAAAGGCATAACACGATCCAGAGCATCTAATCTTGGTATCCAACATCCATTTACTTTTATGTGGGGAATGAAGCAGTCTGTGTGAAATTAGTGCTCTTGTTTCTGTGTGGTTAATGGGCAGAAGAGGAACCTTAACAGACCTCCACGGAGAGGAAAACTCTCCAACCTGGATATTATTGCAGTTCAGAGGTTTTCACTGCCCCAGTCACATCCATAACTAGTTGGATTCCACACGGGCCTCCCTTGCAAAGCACCTTCCCTACTTTTTTGGGGCCCAGAATATTCACCTACAGTATTTTTGCATAATTTAACATGCATATATTAGGCAGAGATCTCATCCATAGCGTCTTGGATTGTGTATGATCATGTTGCTCAAGAGATCATGCATTTGACATATAAACTAGAGTGAAGGGCAACTACTTTTTTTTTTTTTAAAGCTAATTTCCTGGGACTTCTAGGAAGAGCTAGGCTTAAGGAAGAAGTCCAGCTCTTTAGAAAATGCCAAAATTTCAGTAATTTATTTTCAATACAAAATTAAAATGTTCAATGAGGAAATGATGTCTGTCAAAATATGGATCTGGGTGTGTTTTCTGGATCAGAATAAACATGCTTCACTAAAATATATGAGAATTTATTATGCAAGATATGCCCCAAATGAACATATCCTCAAACAAATAAAATGGAAAATCAGGTTCACAAAAGTTGTAAGAAAATGTTTTCACAGTTTCTGTATGTGCTACTTCTATCCGGTTTGGCAAATGAAAATTTCTCAAATTCCCTAAAATTTAATTTTTTGTGAAAACACACTTTTTAACTGAACATTTCAAGCGGTTATACTTTGAGATAGTTTTTGATAAATATGCTGGCAATAATGGTCTTTCGCTTGAGAATATCTCAAAAAATAAGTTTATACCATACAAAGAATTGTTCCAGGTTTCAAGATTTGAAAGTAGATTGTTTTCCAAATTTCAGGAGACTGGTTGTTTTGTTGTAGTTCTTAATAAATAATTAGATTTTGTCATGTTATTAGGTACGCAGGTTTTTTTTTATTATTACTTTTTTTTTTAATCAGTAGCTCTATTCTAGAGGCTTATAATATTTTAATTTTAACTGCTTGAGCTGGAAATTTGCCTCTCTTTGTATATGCCATCATAATATCACATACACTGTGTTTTCATCTACAAATGGTCTGGGAGACTCACACTTGCTCTGTGCTACAGTTTAAATCCCTTGGCTTCAGATTGTTATGTTTGGTTCGAAAGAATCTCGTGTTTCAAAGAAATTTTCTTTTGCTGAGACTCTTGCTTTTCAAATGTATTTTGTCGGTCCAGTAACATTTTGGGAAAAATGAAATAAATAAAAAAATAACTTGTAAATACTCAGCATACACTCACTAGTGTTTAGCAGTGTAGTTTTTTTAAGTCTTTCTAATTTAGATGTGCTTTAATCCCTCACAATCACTACTGCCATACTTCATACATACATTATTGCCATTAAAAGGCAGATTACAATCAAACCGCTGGAAATGCCAACCTGAAATGAAAGTGGATGTGACAAAACAGATCATATAAGAGACTCACAGGAGTCCCGAGACTCCCGAGAAGCAGAAAAGTTTAACCACTGAGAGGGAACACGCAGAAGTCTATGATGGAATAAAACTGAAGTTGGGGATGGACCAAGGTGCAAAACTAAGGGATTAGGGGAATAAAAGGAGGCAGCAGAAGACCTAAAAAAACATGCAAGTCCTTGTGTATTGACTACTGTCCTTTTTTTTTTTCTCAGATTCCTTTTCCTTTCTTCACTTCTCCTGCTTCCCAGGGTGAAGGGAAGACACTTGTCAAGGAATTGTGAAATAAACCTTTATCAAGCTGTCTCAGTAGGGAACCAGAACCACCCATTTCACATTTGCTTGAAAGAAAGACTTCTGCACCACCACCCAGTCATGATTCCAGAGTGTGAAAAGCATTCTACATCATTCATTATCCCAATTAAAATGCTGTTAATGGGACACCTCATGCTGTTGGCTGCAGAGAGCTTGTGAAGTGTAGGGCCCCATAGAGGAGAACAAGGATGGATGCCCAGGGAATTCACCTACAATCCATCTGGTAAATTTCCAGCCTGCAGGTGAAGGTTGGGAAACTTGTTCACATGCTTGCCTGAAGTTCTTGCACGGAACTCCCTGGAAAGCAACTGCTAGCCTCAAGGAAATGGGCCTTTTTTGACCAAATTTGTGAGTATTTTGGGTAACAACATTATCTCACATCTGTCCAGAGTCATAATCCTAATTATTTGGTTGTTAATAGCTATATCCTGTGAAATATGTGAATTTTATCTACAGATTTCCTAGAAGAACAGTGATCTAACAGCCTATTGTCATTATTGAACTTGAAGTACATGTTCTAATTTTTAGCCTTCTTTCTTAAAAAAACCCAAATTTTATTCTTTAAAAAGAAAATATTGCTTTTAAAATAATTCATCACAGGACCAGTAAAAATGCAAAAAATTCCTCACAAACACGACTATACTCACATAAAGTAGATAGTAAATTATTTTGCAAAAATAGTACTGTAAAAAAATGTAAAATATTTTTATTTGCAGCAAAACTTGTTACTGAGTTGGTGTTTCTTACTTGTGTTTCTGAGTGTTTTCTACTCCTGACTGTTCTGGTGGACAGTACTGACTAATGAATTTAAACAGCTGCCAATATTTGCTTGCATTGTGTTTTGAGATGCATGTTTGTCACAGGTTTGACAAGGTAAATATCATTTAGCGTGCCAGGGGACATGTAAATTGTGACATATTACATTATATCAAAGTCTTTAGTTTCCAGAAAAGTTTTTAAAGAGGAGAAGAAAAGAAAATAATAAAAGCATTATGGAAATCTAAGTGGCAATCACCTTTTTTTCAGAGATACATATCAACAAATATAATATAAATTACAACAAATATAAATATAATATCTAGTTCCTTATGAGCTGTTCATCTGGCTTCAAATCAGAAAATCTAAAATCCTTCAGAGTTAAAAGTATGACCAAGAGATTTATCAACATGCAAAATTGTTTTAAGCCTTCATTTCTAACTTAGTTTTCTACCAGTTTCAGTCTCCTGTTTTTAGAGCATTACTTTAAAATTGTGAACAGAAGAGGGTTCATGAAACCTCTCCATATAAAAACTCTTGAGGGCTAAAAATATTTTATTTATCGACAATCAACCCTAGAACAAATACCTAGAAAAATATTAACAACCTAGGATGATTCTGTCCTCAGGTTCTTCCTCTGCAAATAAACAAGTTCCAATTTCTCTTCCTTAATAGAGAGCAGGTTGAATAAAAAGCTCATAGAAGAAGTTCAACGTGGAAAAATTCAGGAAGAGAAATCTTTTTGCAGGACATAAGGGAAGAATATCTGGGAGTTCAGGGGGTCTTGGAAAGGCTGAGACTTCAATAACACAGGTCTGTGGGTCAGCACTGTTTAGAAGGGGAAAGAGACAGGAAGCACATGGATCAGATGGAGTGAAATATTACAACCCTGGAAAAGTAGAAACTGCTTTATTGGTGTATGACTTCAGCTTCTTTCTCATGTTTTTATGGACAGCAGTGAAAGGCCTATGTACATCTTGAAGGAAGAATGACAGGAGAAAGAGCCTGGATATATAGAAGATAAGCTACCATTACTTTACTCAGTATTATTTATCTGTTGATATTGGAATAATAAACTATAGTAACCTGAGCAAAACCAGTAAAATTTTGAGTAGAATAAAAATAATTCCATCTAAACTCTGCTATTTTCCTATAATATACAGACTATGTTTTATAATTTTATCCCACTATAAATAATCAGATTCTCATACAAGCAATTGGTTCTACTCCCTTAATTACTTTTAACCAAAGCACATATTCTTTCCTTATAGTCTTAGTTACCTTTTGCCAAGAGTACATATTTTTGAGCTGTTAAATCTGGCTTGATTGGTATCTTTCCTTACTGAAGCACAGAGGAAAGTCAGGAACTTAAATACAAATCTGGCCAAAATAAGTACAGCAGGGAAATAAAAAACACACACCAAGAAAAAAGAAATATTTTGTATTCACTTTGTCTCTATTAACTACCTAGACCTTTCTGTGCTTTCTTCCCCAAGAAAAGTGTTGCAGAAATTATCAGCCCTGAAAGCGAATCTGATTGCTAATCCTTCCCTGCATTTGCCAAAATTTTGTATAAATCTTGTTGTCAAGAGATAAACATCTCACAAAGAGGAAAAGAATATATTTTATTTTTCTCATTTCATGACCTGATGCCATTACCATTCAGGATCAGACACATACTCTAATGTCTTTTCCTTTGTCATAGCTGATACCACAAACCTAATGTGCACAGGTGTTTCTGAAGGTTCAGTCACACAGGAAAGAGAGAATTCAGTGTTTCCAGTCTACAATCCTCACATGGGAAACTTAAAAGGAACTTTTAGTTCCTTTCTATTCTCTTTCTTTTCCCAACTCCAACACAGTGTCAGAAAAATTGGGACTAAGATTTCAGAGTAGTGCTGGAAGGGGTGGAGAAAAGTTAAACTTTGAAAGGAAGAGCTTCTTTATCTTGAATTCTTCTGCTGGGCTGTTTCCCGAGGCCTGAAAACTTCCCTTGGCGAGCTTTGAGGCAATTAAGTAATATCCTTTCTTCTCTGCAGCAGCTAAAGGTAATAGTAATTCATGATTTTTGGGTAAGGTCAGACACTCAAGGCACTGTGTGGATGCAGCAGGCCCTGAGGTTTCAGGACAAACAGATAAAATGCATTCTGCTCTTGCAGAGCAGTTGATAAACATTGTCATTCAAGGACCTTTTCACATCTTGATTTTCTGCCAAATCATAAACCAGTCCTCTCAATTTGCTTTAGCTGCGTAATCTTAAAAACTTTGTATAAAACCATATTGATTTTGTTAAATTCTTCTCGAAGACGGACGAGCAGGAAACCAGCTGAAAATAAACAAAAGCTCTTCAAGCATTCTCATGGTTATTTAAAACAGTTACTTCTGAAATATCTGTACCCCAGACTATAACAATTTTTTACAAAGGCTTCTATAAAGGGGTAAATTATTAAGAAATGAAATTATCCATTATTTAAAGTGTAGCTGATCTTCCTAGTTGTTCAATATTTGATTTACTTGCAGGCAATTTGGAAAAAAAACACTTTTTTTCTGAACAAAATACATTCCAAAATATTTAAATAATTAAATATGATTCTAAATAAATAAATGAATAAATGCATACATAAATAAATAAATCTTTCTGCACTTTATCTCACATTCTGTTTCCCTCCTGAGGGATAGACACTAGGGGGCTATTGTTAATGCTGATGGGAAAAAATGGCCTTAAATCGAATTATCATGAACTCAAGCACCGAAAGAAGTCAGGTCTCCAAAACAAATCAATAACAGCATTCAAATCTCAATGCTTCCTGTGGGTGAGGAGAGAAAATGTTGAGGTTTTCCACCTTGGAAAGTAACAAACCCTCGTTACGGACTTTACAGAAGGGTGAGGAACAGTTCTCTGCAGTGCTTGGAAACCTGTACTCTCAGGCAGCTGTATCCTTGCTGATGTGGAGGATTTGGGGCTGCAGAGCGAGACACGAGCATTAACAGAGTTGACTCAGGATTATTCTCCTCATCCCGTGTCTGTCAGTGGCACCAGGTCAAACTTAAACCATAAGAAGTTTCAAGGAGATGAAGGGAACTGCTCCAAGGGTGCAGAGTCGCTCAGGGTGTGTAAATGGCAGGACATATACTTGTAAAGTGATAATTTATGGTGGCAATGAAAGTCTCTCCTTCAGTCTGAGAATGTGCATGAGTAATCAAAAAGGATGGACAGGTAATATAAATCTCCAAGTATATGCTACTGTCTTATCTCCTTTTCATATCTTATTAAGGACATTTCCTGCAAATGGCTGTCTGGATTTCTATCTCTCAGTTACTAATGAAGTTAGAATTCAGTGGTATACTAAAAGCTTAGAAGCTTTCCAGGATGGCTTCTTACATTCTACCAAAGTGTCCCTCATCAAAATTCAGTTTGTTCTTATCCTCCCCAAGCTACAATCTGATCTAGAGAGTGTTGCTTGCACTCTGCTTGATTTATTATCCTTCTCAATTTTGCTCATTATCACCAGGTAACCTAATTTACCACTGAGCCCAGGTATACTTTTCATGCTGATTAAAAAATATCTCTCTGCTTGATACAGATCCATTTCCTTCTAGTTGAAAAAAAAAAAAAAAAACAAAACAAAAAAAAAGGTACGATCCTGTTTGTCACTTCTCTTTGCGTGAATGTATAGTTAACCCTTCTTGTGGAATTCCCATATTTTACATCAATCTTGTCCCTCGTTAGTATTCATTGAAGAGTATTAATCAAAGTTGACCAGTTGCTGCTGTGATTTAACAAGGCAGGTGGCTAAACACCACAGAGCTGTTTGTTCACTTTCGCTTCCCTGCTCTCTCTGAGGGATAAAATAGGGAAAACACACAGGTTGAGATAAACCCAGTTAATTAGACAGAAAAGGGAGGGGGGAATTATTATTAATTATTAATAATATTAATAATTATAATTAATAATTATTATTAATAATAATTTAAAATGTGTATAATAAGTGGTACACAATGAAATTGTTCATCATGCACTGGGTGATGTCCTGTCAGTTGTCGAGCAGTGAACACTCACCCCAACTCACTCCCCCAGATTTTCGGCTCAGCACAGAATGCCAGAATAGTTTGGGCTGGGAGGGATCTTAAATCTCATCCCATCCCACCCCTGCCATGGGTAGGGACACATTCCACCAGCCCAGGTTGCTCCAAGCCCCGTCCAACCTGGCCTTGGACACTTCCAGGGATGGGGCAGCCACAGCTTCTCTGCCCAACCTGTGCCAGGGCATCACCACCCTCACAGGGACGAATTCCTTCCCGATATCCCATCTAACCCTGCCCTCTTTCAGTGTGAAGCCATTCTCCTCATCCTGTCCTTATCCAAAGTCTCTCTCCCACTCCCTTGGAGAACTCTGAAGTTCTGGAATACCCCCTGGGTCAGCTGGGGTCACCTGTCCTGGCTGTGCCCCTTCCCAACTCCTTGTGCACCCCCAACCTTCTGCTGGTGGGGTGTTGACAGCAGCGGAAAAGTCCTTAACTCTGTGTTAAACCTGCTCAACAGGAACTAAATCATCAGTGTCTTACCTAAGTCCAAAACACAGCACCAGCTGTGTACCAACTGATAGGAAGAAAATTAACTCTGTCTGAGCCAAACCAGAACACCATTACACACCAGTTTCAAATATTGCCACATAACCTGCTGTTTGTTACAAAGAACAGGATAAAGGCATGAATTCTCCAGCACTATTTTGCTGATATTGGTTACTTTTCCCTATTTTAGAGCAGCCCATCCCAATCCATCAGTTCTGAGTCACCACAAGCACATTGAGAAGTTCCTCAAAAAAACTACAGCCAGTGAACTATCCTTACATTTTTCCCTGCATGGCACTTCGAATGGCTCCCAAGAAACACAGTGGGGATGAAAGAAAAACTACCTTTGCCATAATTTTCACTGAAATGTTGTGAAATCCTGCTATTGCAATTGCTACTTATCACCAAAGAAGCCAGTGCTGTCTGGTTGCTTTTAAGCTCCTCTTTTGTTATTATTCATCCACCATTTCCTACAGTGCCTTATATCAGGTCCCATTTTGGAATAAGGATCTAGCCTGTTATTTTAGGATTAAGGATCTGCACTACAATGCAAATTGCAGATAATTATGATGATATTTAGGTGAATTTATAAACAATCCTGTGCAGAACAGCTCTATTCTCCCCCCATATCTTACTGAAACTCTCCCTGCACACGTCTGAAAATAGAAGAGGCTTTTGCTTCTTTTCCAGTATTCCTGTGCTGTGAACTCATATTTATTTCACTATATATCACCCACTGGTCTTTCTCACATTTTTAATACACTTATCTAGTCAGGAGGACATTGTATTATGCAATTCTCTCCATTGTAATCAATCATTTTCTGCCTGTCACTGTCTTTTAAAACTAAAAGCAGGCACCTTATTATTCTTTTAAATTCCCTAGTGCCAAGTAACACATGCATCAATGTCTCTCTATACATGAAGTTATCTATGATACTTTTTTTTGCTGCTTGTGTACCTGTTGTTTAACTTTTGGTAATTCAAGGTCAGGACCATGCCAGCTCATCCTCCCCAAATGGAAAAAAAAAAAAGTGAGCACTCATTTTTACAAGGCCTTAAGGAAAGCTTGTGATCAGGAAAGTTGTCCTTCAGACAAATCTTTCCTCATAATCTTTCTTTACAAGCAGCAACTGGAGAAAAAGGTTGGATGTCACAGTGATATAAGAAAGTGTAAGCTGAGTGCTTGTTGCTTGATGGCAAGAGGCAAGATAAATTTATCCCACCATATTTTTCAAATATTCACACTTCTAAAAGTCAAATGTGAAGGAACAAACAATTGCTTAGTAGCATGAACAATACGTCTAGCTATTTCTATTACTCACCAAAAATGAATGTAGAAAGTAAGTTAGGACTTTTACCTGCTATCACCTAATAATAAATTGAGTAGAATTTACATTAACTTTATTATATTATTACCAAATCATTAATGAATGAATCCAAAACTCCTCCAGTACATTTCAGCCACAGTGAAAGGACAAACTGTTCATCCAAAATACCACATTCAAGTAATAGAGCAAATTGCCCACCTCAGCTGTAAGCTGCTATTTGATAAATAAACCAGTAAACCAGTCACACAGTTGTTAGACTTCTCTCTGTTGGGATCAGAATTAGAGGTACAAATGCCATTAGTTGCACTTTGAATGGCTAAACGTGGCACAGGCAAACACATGAGGAACTACAGACAACAATAGTGAAAAACAATTACATTTCTAAGTTTGATTATTTGGTTAAAGCTGGGACAGATTGTTGCTACTACCCAAGGAAAAATTAGAGTGAGCATACAAAATTTGCTGACTATTTAGTGGACACTTTGTGACTGCACACTAAGAACAAGCCAGAATGGCAAGAACAAGCCTGTTTTGTACTTCCTTTATTTCACTATGCTGCAGGTATTTTTTTTTCCTCTCCAGCACACACTTGTAAATATATGACAGGAGAACAGCTGAGCTTGTTCAAAATACATTTTCTCTTTTAGACAATAAATAGCTATTTTTAAAGCATTTTGTCTTCATGGAAAACTGTATTTTACCTGGCTTTTTGGAGCTTCTACCTCATAGACAACATTGTTTATAGTGGAAGTAACTGCAGATGGTTATTTCGTTGAGTGGTTGGAAACTAAGAAAACAGGGTCTTGAAACGTTATTTCTGATTATATGACACAAAGTGCTGTGTACAATCAGCTGCATCTGTGCACACACAATGGTCTAAATGAAGTGAATGGATAAATACATATATTTTATAAATATATTTTAGACCTGTATGTTATATAATATTGTCCAATATATATATAACTATATAGTATATATATAAATATATGAAATACTATTGATTATGTCTAATATTATATATAAAATGTATATTTATTTTTTCCTTTAGATTAACTGGTAGAACTGGAAAGACAGAAATTACTCAGGGATGTACACCCTTGCTTAGGTCTGAAATACTGGAAATAGATTGTTCTCAGCTAGAGCTTTGGGGCTGAGAACTCTCACCTGCCATTTCACTCTTCTCAATTCACACAACTGAAATAGAAGAATTCTTCAATAAGGGGATATTACTTTATTTTATGGGTTCCATAAAATAGTATGTCACCACATTATGTGTAGTGCGGAAGTTTCCACACCAGTGTTGCAAGGCTGGTTGAGCAAAGGGCTTTAAGGAAATTAAGCCCAAACGGAGAATGACCCTTTATCTCAGTACTTGGATGGACAGCAAATACAAAACTGGTCTTTGAAACACCCCCATGTGTGTCTGGGCTCTCTTTCAAGCAAATCACCAAAAACTTCTTTTCATTTGTTTTAATTATTTTTTTCATTTTAATGAAAATAAGACAAAAAAGGAAATGTTTTGTCTAAATAGCAGTGAATACATAATATAAAAATTCACAGTATACAGTTTTGCATAAGAAGCAGTGATTTTATGGTTACAAGAGTTATAATGATCAAAAATAATGGATGTTTATACTGAAAAGATAGACAAGAATTAACTTTAAAGAAAGTTTTTTAGTAAGCAGGGAAGCAGTACTTTGTAATATTAGACCTCAATCAGCATGACTGGTTTTAAATTGTTATATGCATTTAATCATATTACTTCAATGAATATTTGCAATTCTTTTGAAATGTATTTTTCGTTTGCTAAACAGACACAAATTTCCATTACTCGCTATGGAAAAGAAGAAAGGAAAGAAAAGCCTTTAGTGAATTCCAGATTATGACTCATTTGATCTCTCAAGTTGCCTAAGTCTTAGTGATAAAAAACATTAAAGCATTTTTTTTATTTTGAAGTACTCATACAGAATTGTTGAGTTTCCAAAGCAATTAAAGAAAAAAAAAATTAAAATTACATGAATCCACAGTAAAAGATCTGTATATGTTCCTCAATCCAATGAAATGTATAACATTTAGGAGCAAATCTCTTCAATGCTTGTCAAACACATGGCAGACACAGAACTGCTTATTGAGAGTATAAGGAGATGAAAAATATTTTTCATTCATGGACTTTCAGCAATTATAAATCTCAAGGACCAAAAGGAACCAAGGGACCAAAAAAAGGATGGGAAATATTTTAAAGAATTCCATGCATTGACAGCACTCATTGCCTAATGGAGGTTTGGCCCACACTTTATGCCTTTGTTTTTCTGTAATAAAACTGGATTAATCACTTTACAAGTGCTGTCACTCTTCCTTTCTCTTACATAATCAGTAAATTGGACATGTTACCATCCAAATTTCTCCAGCCATGGAAAGAACAGGTTCAACTTGGTGAAATAAGAAGAACCTTCACAGTAGTTGAATCCCTCAGGGGCATTTCTCAGATTTGGAAAGGAAAGCAGCGCACAAGCCCAG
>JAWWLT010000092.1:10344339-10355677 GCA_035040995.1 Premnoplex brunnescens | reverse complement strand
AGCCCTGCCTTTCCTAGCAACTATTGTCATTTAATAGAGAGAAAAGCTATAGGGAAGAACTATTTTTCACCAATTGCCAGGGTGGGATTGCTGTTAATGCATTAATAAAAGAATTGCCAGGCAAAAATGTACCAAAATACACTGCTCTACCTATTGGCTTATTAGATTGGTGTGGACAACAATAATTTTCTCCCAGTCTTGTTTCTGAATCAGGAATTTATATTCCCGGTATTTGTTATGAAATAATGAATGTAGGACCTTTATCTCCAGAAATAGAAATTGGGGGGGAAAAAAAAAAAAATCACACCTATCTGATTATCCAACTTACTGCACAATTTTCCATAGCATTCTTTTGTACCTCCTTGTCTTGGTACCGGATTTCTAGATTCCTCTGTTTCCTGTAGGAATCCATTGTTTATTTTATATGGATAAAAAACCAGTCGGTGCACAGTCCAAGGCAGTGTTAGTGCAACAGAAGGGTATCTGTTCAGTCTTCAGTGTTTATTTTTAAACACTGATGGAACAAATGTGAGGTAAAATGTACCTGATCAGCCTTGCTGTAACATCCACATGCTTCTCCTGAAACAAATGTTGTGGAATAGATTGTCTAATGTAGTAAAACCAGCCATAACTAATTTGCTGTGTAGATGTTCCCTCTATGAATTGTAAGTAAATAGGAGTCTGAGTAAATGACATTTAAATTTCTGCAAATGTCAAAAATACTTTTTATTTCTCATTTCTTCATTAACTCCAAATCCCTTTTTCTCAGTTTTGCTTAATTTAGTTTTGATTTTCATTGTGGTTTTGTTTTTTTTCGCCTCAAGTTGTATTCAGTCTTTTCAGTTTTTCTTTGTTTCAGTTGTGTTTTCATTTTCAGTATTGCTTTCTGAATAATTCTGGGTTTATTTGAAGAAATAAACATGGGTTGCCTGTCTAAATCTGATTTAAATTATTCATCAAGAACTTAAGTTGCACAGCTGTAAATAGACTTGCATGTTAATTTGGCTTATTGTTTATTTCCTGCTTTAATAGCAGTGCTGCAGTTTTCGGGTATAGTTTTCATGGGAAATTAGGACTTAATTTCATTATTTCATGTTCTGTTATTGCTGATAGAAAGAATTCAATTGAATAAGGTCCTATAGAATTCTGCTGTATTAAGTGCAATTTTTTGATAGAGTTTACATTTTGATTTATTTCACTTAATATACAGAACTGATATAATTTTCTTTTTCTTTTGGTTAAGTTTGGTTTGGTTTTTTTCCTGTTTGCTTTTTTGTTTTTGTTGTTTTACCTACCTTCTGCCATCTTCATGTTGCAGAACTTTTTTCTGTCCCTTTTATTTTTTCCTCGTAGTTTTATTAAAGTCTGATATTTTCAAACTGGCTTTGCTTAATGGAAACAAAAGGGATGAAAACAGTATAATAGATAGATAAGAAATTCTGTTTATCTTCCTGAACAAATTGTATGTTTAAATTAAAACTGTTGAATATAATGGGATTAAAACTATTGAATTTGGTGGGGCAAAATTAATTTAACAAAGAAGGTAATAGTAACAGATACTCATGAAAACAATATTGAATTTTATTACTTTTAAGAGAGAGTTGTCTGTACATTTTATTGCTTTTTAGATTCCAGGTGGATGAAAATTCCGACCTTTTCCCTGTAAAGCTTATCAGAAAATAAAGTCTATAAATCTTTCTGGCTCCTTCTGCCACTCCAATGCACAAACACACAGAGACACACACAGAAGGAAAGAACTCAATAAAATGAATTCAACACATATCTCTCATGTCTGGGTGTATTAAATTCTTTCTTACACCAGGCACGAAAGAATGAAATAAAAACCTGAATTATTGGAAATCAGGTTGCCCATGATCTGACACCTTTTCATCTGACATGAAAAAAGAAGTTCTGGATCCTGTCAAAATCCATCAGATGGAGAAGCGTGGTGAATCTTCAAATGCAGCCAGTGACATGGGAAGAAATTTCAGTCTCCACCATTGCTCAGCACTGGTGGCCTTTACCTGCCCTTGTGTCTACAGATATTAGTCAGTTAAAGCTGGAACCCACTGATAACTTTTGTTTTAAGTTTCAGGCTAGTCTTAGACTTTTATCAGCTGGCTCTTAAATGAAACCTCTGAGAACTAATTTTTTAATTTTTTTTTTTTTAATGGAAACTCACATATTTTATATTGCGTGTGCAGTAGATAATTCCCAGAAGTGAAGAGCCACCACTGCTTCTTTATGGGAACAGAAACACTGACCAATCAGAAAACCCAGACGTTTCATAAAGCATGTATTTATGTTTAAAAAACTGTGTCAAATGGTAGAAAATGAGTTTTGATGAATTCTGAACCTCACCACTTGAGAATAGTGCCATTAGGAATCCTCCATGATCCCAGTGAGCAAAACACCACTCAAAGATGCTGAAAAAAAACTTGCTAACTTCCTCCTTCTAAGGAAAATAATAAGAATGGTTTTTGTTTTTTTTTTTTTTTTGTTTGGGCTTTTGTTGTTATCATTTCTGTTGTTTTATTCTTTGTTTGGTTTTAGGTTTGTTTTCTTTTGTGTTGGTGGTGGTCTTGGGGGGTTTTGTTTGTTTTTCTGTCTTGTTTTGTTCTGTTTTGTTTTTTGTGGTGTCTGAAGAATGTTTCTCTAAAACGATTTGGGCAGATATGCTGCCTATAAATGTAACCTTATTCCAAAGTCATTTTGGCTGTGTGGGTGGTGAAACCAGAAGTTCATACCCAGTTGCAGTTCATCACTCTGTTTGACCCTATGTCATTCAGTCTTGTTTCCAATGCCAAATATATCTTTGGATAAGATGAAACTCAGGGAAGTTTATTTTCCAGGTGCAGGGAAAGAGAATTTAGGATGACAGAAAAGTAAAACTTCGTACCACTGCTTAATTACACATCGTGCCAATAAATAGCATTCACAACCCCCAGGGAACATGGAAGGAATTGGATAAGGCATCCTAAGATGGACTATTGCTGAATTTCAGTTATCCCATTGCTGCATCTGTTCAGCAGGTGTGATGTAGTTTATCCAGATGCTGAGAATGCCCACACTCTTATATATTAAATACCCCTCTCCCTTCCCAAAGTACTGATTGATTTGGTCAAAATGTTATTTAAATTGAAGCAACATCTGTTTTCTTCTCAGATTCAGAACCTTTGTTTGTGTGTTCGCTTGCTTAGGTTTTCTTTTTGTTATGCAGTTTCTTCAGTATTATGTAAACAGTTCAAAATTGTAAAGTAGACAATATAATAGCTTTGAAAACTTGGACTATTTCATTTTAAAAGTGAGGCAGCTTAAATCTAAAACTGTCTTTAAAACACTTTTCAACACACTATTACAGTATTTTCCCTAAATAAGCATAATGAAAGCAAAACCTGGTTCTCCTCATCCATTACTGTGGTTCTTTTAATTTTTATGATTGAGCAATGATGACCACTGCTTCAAATTTCTTTCACTGCTTGAAAACTCAGCACAATAAACAATATATATTATTTTCATCATGTCCATTCTTTAGGAGACTGTACATTGGTAGTAAAACTAAATTGCCTTTTAATATTTAAATTACTCATACAATGTATAGCACAATAAAATGCCTTGTTCTTTAGAGAAATTCAATCAAAGAGTATTCAGTGTGTGTTTTGTTTGTTTTGAGAATAAAATATGTAGTAAGTTCTTTCTTTCTGACTGTTTCTGTTTCCTGTATTTCCTTCCCTCCACCTGCAATATGTTTCTTTAGTTTGGTTTTAAAGTGTAGCACAGTGCAAAATGCATCTCTCAAAATAAGAAAATTAAGATGAACTTTCTTAAATCTTTTTTGAATTCCATTTTAGTTTGACTTTGACACTAGAATTTACATTTGATAAGAGTTTCCATAGGAAAATGCTCAATTAGAGAATTATAGTTATTCTACTTTGTTTTTATTTATGCTTTAGTTGAAAGATAAAGACTTTTGTAAAGGCCAAAGAATCTGAGATACAGTGAGTGCTTTTAACAAAAGTACTGTTTATTTTCAGTTTATTCGCACTATTACACAAAGAGGTAATTTAATTTATAATCTGAACTATAGAATTTTTTCAAACAAATATGTTTAGCTTTATCATTTTATCCTTGACTAAAGTTCATAATATTTAATCTGAGCAAAAACTTAATTATAGGATAAAATTTATTTTGTTATTATGGGGACAGGTAACAACGTAGACTGAATTTTACTTCATTGTGTATATGGTTGGTCATTCTTACAGCTCCAGTAATAATCCAACTTTCTATAGAAATTCCTGAAATGTTTTGAGGTAAATGTCTGAGAAGAACCTAAAAAAGTACTTATGTGGACTGAAATATCAATAAGGTAAATTATATATATTAAAAAAAAAAAAATAAATAAAATAAAAGGTAGGTTTGTGAGATGCCTGTTTTTGTACCTTGGAGTAAGTTTCATCTTTAAAATCACAGAGAAAGGGAATTTGAAATTCAGACCTTTGATGACGATGACAGTAGTAAAATCTTTTTCTTAAGATAAAATTATTAATTTGTCAAAAACAATGTTGATCAAAATGAAAGTCAAAACAGTATTTGTAAAATTGCTTTCAAAGTCTCATTATTTAACCAGACATTAGTTCATGATTAATGTTGAGAGTAAACAATTTCTGAAAAATCCATTTACATTCATGAGTTAGTTACACTGTCAGACAGGTAATGCTCCTGAAGTGTTGTACCTCTCATACTTAAACTTTTGTTCCCCATGTACAGTCTTTTCTTTTTAATTGCAGGGTTCAAACTTGTATTCAGGCATCTTCTAGAAATCAGGATCAATGACCATAATAGAAAAATGTAAAAAAAAAAAACCAACATCCAAGATTCTGTAACCATCTTTCCTTACAATTGTTTTACACTTTTAGAATCTTAAAATTTTTAGGAAGAAAAGCAGTATTGGACTTAAAGAAATCTAAATTGGCATCTTTAAAATACATTATAAATTATGATAACCCACAGTATTGTGTGTGATTCAAGCGTCTGCCTTCCCTGGACCACATTCTACATCCATATTGTTTCCATATCCAAATATCCACATTTTCCCCCAAACCTGAAAGCATGGCCATATTAAATCATTGAAGAGTGACTTCTTTCCTTACCCAACATACCAACAGCAGACTTGTTAAAGTTTGCTTTTCTTTTCAGTTTAAGACCCATTCCCCATAGTTTGTCTTCTTCCAAGGTGTTCTCTGGAAGAACGTGAGCAAATCATAAGAGAAAATTGAAGGTATGGAGTAGTTTGTGTCAGACAGCTTTAGCTGAATGTGACCAGTTTTCCTTTTAAATGGAAACTGGAATGTATATTTCTCATTGTCCTTTCTGAAGTGGGGGATAAGTCCACCAGAGCAGTTAATTCTGAAGCCCTTTGAGGAGGCATATCTGTGGGACAACTAAAATAATAGTTAGGTATTGCAAATAGTGATATTTCATTTGAATTTTCTTTAAATAACATCCCCATGCAAAAAAAGCTTTATACAAAATCCTCTTTATATCACACTTTGTTTTGTTGTCTTTGAGTGGTTTTGACAGCTCCAGCCATGGTTAGAACAAACTGCGAGTGGGATTTCAATATTTTGATGAACTTTGTAGTGATGGAAATTATTTCTGCCAGCAATTATTTTAGAATATTTAATAGTTCATAGCATCTGGGGCCAGAAGGGATCATTAGACCCATTAGTACAGCTTAGAGTGTGTAATGGGTCACTGTTTCAAATCCATTTGTTGAGCCTAAAATATGTACATTAGAAGAACACAGTCTCTAAAAGTCCTAATATATTCTAGGGACAGAGAGAAGAAGGTACGAACATCCCACTGAATCACAAGGTCTTGTATTGGTGTGTTTTATAAACAACTGTGTAGCTGATAATATTTTATATTGTAGAGGAGTAATTAAAAATAATGTGTTAGAGAGACTATAAGTTAATTTAAGTATTCTGAGGTAGCAGTGTAATTTCCCAGTATCTATAAAATATTTATATATTCAGGAATTATACACAATCTCCCTTCATAATGCAAGTCCCCAATTTGCTTTTGTCGCAGTTTCTCTGTGACAATTTAGTGTTTTGACGAGAATAAATCCTATGTTTTTGTTCTTCTTCAATGTCTTAACACCATCCTGTAAGTGGTCATCTTCCAAAAGAATCAGACTAATCAGCAGATCTGTTCTGACCCTTCTATCACACTTCAGAAAAAATTTCTTGTCCTCTAAATGGGTCATGCAAGTGTTCTTCTGTATTGGTATTGGTTGGGAGGGTTTTTGGGTTTTTTTGGGTAGGGGTGTATTTTTTTTTGTTATCTTTAGTTTGGGCGTTTTTTCTGTTTGTTTCATTGGTTTGGTTTGGTTTGGGGGATTTGCTGTTTTTTTTGTTTTGTTTTTTTTTGTTTTTTTTTTTTTTTTTTTTTTTTGTGTGTGTATTTTTGTTTGTTTGTTTTGGGGTTTTATTTTTTGAAGGGGTTTTTTGTTTTTTTTTTTTTTTGGATGGTGTGCAGGTTTGGTTTGATTTGGCTTGGTTTTACTGGTATTGGACCACAAAGGGATTTCTATAGAAATGTCGTAGTAGAACTTATTTTCCTCACAGACACTTGATGTTACTCCCCTAGTAACACTTAGATTCACTAACAAACCATTTCTTATGAAACATCCTGATGTTGATATTTTTGACATTTTAAACTTTAGAGTGGATGAAATTCATTAATTTGAAGCTCAGATTAATTGCTATTAAGTGGGTATTGTTTTCTTCTTTTCTGTGTAATTTTTTTTTATTGTGCTTTCACATGTCCTTTTTCAGGCCAAATTAATTTGAATTTAATTCAGACTTTTCTTTAAGTGAGCAGTCTGATGACTCTGAGTTTGTCCCAGCTGTTATTAGCACATTTTTCTTACTCTCCCTTTTTTAATTTATTTTTTTTTAATAATTTCAGATAGATATATTACTTGCTGTCACCATAATCTGTAAAAAGTAAATCTCTCATCAACAGCACTCAGGGAATAGCTTATTTTAAGTGAACATTTATTGTTTCTTTATTGTTCAGAAAGAGCTTTTATAGCCTATAAAGCAGTGTTAAATATTATTCTCACAAAATAAGTACCCAAAATAAAACAGTCTTATTTTAATAAAGGCCTTTGGTTTAGCTTTCACTCTTTTTGTGAGTAATCCAAGAAGAAATATCAGTCTGAAATATGCAGAGATACCTGAAGTTTTGGGTTGGGATGTTTATGGCAAACATCCAACCCACTTCAAGACAAGTGAGAAGAAAAGAATGAGCTTTATCTTCATGTCAATTTCAAAGAACTATAAAGAAACATCAGATTTTACTATGTCTGTGTGTCCAAAATCTATTATCTAAAGAAAAAAAAAGAAGCAAAGGTAGAGTACACGATGTGTGTTTTCACAGCTGAGACACATCCTACATTTTCCTGTGACAGAAGTGCCAAAGCTCATCACACTTATAACTGTCTGTGTGTGTGTGTATATATATATATATATATATATATATATATGTATATATTGTTTTGTTGTGTGGCAAGTCAATACCAAAACTCTTATTTCACTATTTCCAAATGCAATTTTTCTTTTCCAGGTGGCTTTGTCTAAAAGCCAGCACTTCCAAATCCTTCTATAACTCTACTAGCAATGGCCAAGACCCTCCATTGATTTTTAGATATGTCATTTTAAATTTTTATTTTTTTTTCAGTCTTCCTCTAAAGCAAGAACTGAAATATTTTTCAAAATTAGTTCCTTCTCCGTGACTAAGTCTGGAATTTTGTGATATTGGTACGTATAAAGTTTTTTTGCTTGGTTTGGTAGAAGTTTTCTTAATTAATAGAGTGTCATGTTATTTGTGCTGCTAGAAATGACAATTTTCTCTTCGGGGCAACTGCTCATTCAAGAATTCAAAGTGCTTTTGAGGCAGACGAGTATCTACACATTGCAGAACAGGAAAAACAATTCTGAGAGAAAAAAAAAAAGTGCTTGTAAATCTCTGTGATGCCAACAAACAGTTGTGTTTTTGTGCTGCTTTACCAGCATCACCCCTGACAATGTGTTCACTTCCACTGGTCCAGAGGGTTCTTTTGTCACAACTTAATTTTGAAGCCCACTAACAAGCATTTTTTTTGCTTTTTTGCTGAGAGAGTATCTCTAATGTACAGCCTTGACATATTTCGACCTTGAAAGATCCTGGGAGGATGTAGGAAGGGAACACAAATTCCTCACTTGTATAAGCTGATTACTATTAGTAAAGTCAGCATTTGAGGATCATTTATAATCACATTTGGAGGGGATTCTCATATAGCTATTGGCAGAATCTGCTTTTAATTCGCTACTGATGTGCTTCAAATGGAGATGTTGTCACACTCTAAGGGAAAAAGCTTCACATCAGCTGGGCAGATATTGGTAATTCATGATGAAGACAGCGTTTTGAAGTGCAGGCAAGATACAAAACACTTCATAGGAGCAATTCTTCAGGGGAGTTCAGATCCTGTGAACTCTGGATTAATAAATTAGTCAGGAAGCGGCTTGGAGTAAGCTCAGTTCAACTTGGAAAAAATAATTCATGCCTTGTGTGAAATTCTATTTCCACTTGAAATCAAAACAGTGTTGACTTTCCTACCAGAGATTTTCTTCACTTGATTTGTTTGTAGTGTGATAGAATGGAAGGAAAGCACAGGGATTTAAAATTTTGTAGCTCTTCATTTTTTATAAAAACCAACAATAAAAAAAAAGGGAGTAATATTGTCATTTCTTACAGGTTATGTGTTATTTAACTCCAGAAAACAGTAGCAAAACAATCTTAAAGGCAAATATATCTTGCATCTTATTATGTTCTATTAGGGCAATTACTTGTTTCTATTTTAGTTCTCTTGAAATTGAGCACCAGTAGAACTATTAGGTTATCTTCAACTCTAGTAAGATATTTATGTTTTTGAATGGTATACAAGCTGACAGACAAATCTCCTTGCTAATTTGATAATTTAAAAATTAATTCCTTGTCCTCTTGTAAGTTATGTGAAGATATTTAAGTTTATATCTCTTAGTTAAAATATTATTTTGGCTTCCATCTGCATATTTTTGTTTTAGAAATAATATAATGAACGCTGAAGAAATTATATGTTTATCATTTTAGCTCCTGGGTTGTAATTCCTCTAATATATTAGTATCTCTATTTTGTGATTTTTCTATTACTTGTTATCTGCAAATTATACACATTAATAAATATTTTATTAAAACTGTTCTTTTGTTATTAAAAATGACAGAATTGTGTAATGTTTACTGATATGTTAATTTTCTTATACATTTGATAGTATTTTTAAATTATTTTTAAATTATTTTTTATTATTTTTAGCTTTAGGAATTTTGTTGTGGTCTTCACACTATGTGGTGCTTCGAAGCTAGGAGTGTACTTACTAATACAATATTAAAGTAATCTTATTTTTTTATCTTCTACATTAATTAAATTAATTAGTTAATATTTTCTCAAGACAGCAAGTTCTTATTTTCTGTGTTTATTATGTTGGCAATCTGTTTCCTCACCAGAGTAAAATTACAAACACAGGAACAGGGAATTTCTGAAAGTACTGCAGGGATAATCATATAGAATTTATTATTTTATATCGTAAAGATGTTTTGTCAGTTTTTTTCTCATTTTTCACATTCTTAAGGGAAAATCTGTGGTATTAAAAAAACTGCTCATATTGGCAGATTGAAGGTGGGAAAGGGGATGGGGAGATGGCAACTGAGAACAGGCCTTTATCATATGGAAATGGCTATAAGTCAATTAAGACCTGTTGGATGTGCTATTATTGGATTATTCCCTGGTATAATAAATCTGTAGTCTGCTCTGATGATATTTCTGGCATATTATATTTCTTCTGGACAAGGGCTGTCTTCTGCCTTCCCAGGACAGAACCAAATATCAGAAAGAAGGAAAGAAAACTGAACTCGACAGGTTTCAAAAAATTGATTTTTTGTTTGATTGTTTGTTTGATTGTTTGTTTTCAGTGAACTTCCAAAAAGAGAAAGAAATACTGCCAAGTGATCTTCATACAAAGAAGGTATGAGGAAAACAAGGATTTGATTTGAAGGAACAACTGCCTATGTGTTTCTCAAATTGTATTTGGCCTTGAGATGAAACCTAATTTCTGCTTCAGCATTTAAGTGGGCATTAACATACATATTAACATACATATTCCTTACATATTCCAGTGAAATTGCTGCTGTTCCAGGTTCTCAATGGTTATTTTGTGTGGGAACTGGGTAATTTTACATATTTTGAATTAATGTGGAATTCCCTATTACTTTATAAATACGTAATTTCAAGGTTTATTAATCATGTCCTTTACTGCATTCTAAAGAATAACTAAATTTTTCTTCATTTTTTTCTAAAAGACCTCATTCTTCCAGGTTAATATTTATGTACTGGGAATCACTTTCATTTTTTTCCTGTGCTGAGTGTAGTCACATGCCAACACTCCTGACTATCTTACTTTCCAAGATGTTTTGCAAATTCCTTATTTTTGTTTTTACTTTTATTTGTTTTAAGCCTTAAAACAAAGGAATACATCTAATTTCTAAACCAAAATGCAACTTTCCCTGGCTCAATCAGTGATTCCCACTCATCGGCTTTTACATGTGTAGATAAGAAAATGCATCTGGAATAGTGCAGAAAGTAGACAAAAAGGGTTGTAATGTGCACCTGTACCAACACATGAGAAGGAACCCAAGGCAATAAGCCCTGGAGGAGAAGAATAAATCAAAAGCTTTTTCTCTTGTATCTCAGGAAATAGGTATTATGGGATTTATGTCTTCTAGTTATTTTATCTGTTTGATACCTGGAAGTTTGAATCCTGAGTTTGCACGAGGTGTCACCCCAGCAACTTGTTCCTGTGCTCCAAAAGAAAGGCTATAATGATGATTTATGTGTATAAACAGGACTTTTATCAGCACCTTCCTGAAGAGCCTTGTGAACTGACTTGGGAGCTGTTCACAATATTCTCCAAGGGAAGTCTATTTTCTTTTGTGGCTCATTCACTGAGATATTTTGGGTTTGGTTGTTTTTTGGTTTTTTTTGTGTGTAGAAATGTAACACATATGTCTGTGGTTTACTCCTCAGGTCTGTAGTAAGCAGTACTAACCTGATTCAAATATGGGATTAAAACACTGTAAAAATGCCAATATACAAGGCTGGCTCTGTCAAAATCTCAATGTGAAAAGCGATCATGAAAATGTAAAAACTAATGAAGATTCCAAACAAAAATGTTAGTTTGATTTTTTTTTTCCCAGTTAAA
>JAWWLT010000092.1:10314125-10336339 GCA_035040995.1 Premnoplex brunnescens | reverse complement strand
AACAAAATAAAACAAAACAAAAAAAAACAAAACAAAATAAAACAAAACAAAAGAAAAGAAAAGAAAAGAAAAAAGAAGAAAACAAAAGAAAGGAAAAAAAAAGAAAAGAAAAAAAGAAGAAAGGAAAGAGGAAAAAAGAAAATATAAGCATTTTTTAACTGAGCTTGGACAGACCATGTGAAGCCCAGAAGCACAGGCAAAAATTAGGCCAGGCTGGCAGAAGGAACTGTTATATTGCTAATGCTGAACATTATAAGAATTACCTGCTGTGGAATGTCATAGATTTTACTGAGCTGCACTTTTCAAAGTCAGGACCGAACATTACCAGAAGATGTGCTGCAGTTCAAACAAAATATTTCAGGCGTGTATGATACAGCTCAGGTAACAGATTGGACAAGATATTCCTGGTGATCTCTCCCAGTGCTCAGAGCTCTGAATAAGTGCTAAAAGAGCAAAATGGCCTTACAGGCACAGACAGAATCATCTCAGTGTGGATCTGTGAGGCAGAGACTTGATAGGGATAGAGAGGGGAAAAGCATGAAGGAGTTTTCTCTGTAAATGTAATGTTTAAGGCATTTTTTGGTAGTTAAGAAATAGGTTTTGCTTATTATGCTTTGTCTAAGCTTTTTTTTTTTTTTTTTTTTCATTTGTTTCCTCCACTGAAATTTGCCCTGAAAGATCTGACTTAGGAAAAGAAGGATTTCATAGTTGGTTGGATCCCAAGAGTCTTCCCGGAAAGATTATGGATTGGGATGGGTTAAAATGTACAGGTGTAACAAGGATAACATTTGCATAGAATTTATGGCCTATTTAAAGAGTCTCTAAGACTTCAAACTCAACACTAGGAAAATCCTGTGCGTTTTTGAGTCAAAGCACGTGCAGTTCTCCTACAAGATGTAACTGCTTTGTCAGTTGCCTCTGGAAATCTGTTTGGAACATATTACAAGTGACCATCAGAAATATTTTCAGTTAAACCAAAATAAAACATGTCCTTTACTGGGAACAGATATCCTTTTCTCCTCCGGCATTTCTGATATGGAACTTGGGTTTATTTATTTATTTATTTTTCTGTAGGAACTTGGTAATCAAATGTACTCATTTTACTTAAAACCAAGTTTTTACTTTAAAATAAAATAGTGATAATTTTATCAGAATGGCAAAATATTGTGCTCTGTTGCTTCAAAGGACACTCTTAGGTGCATGATGATATGTCATAGCAAAATTACAAATATTGTATGTATTCTTAATTACTTCATCACTTTTGCATGAAAGTTGTATGAGTGAAGAATTTAAAGATACCATTTGCACAGTTTATTTTATATTTTACATGGAGGATATATGCCAGTCCATTTTAAATTCTTCATTCTTACCACTGGTTTTAATGGTGGTGGTTCACAATACTCCACAAAGCAATGCATTTCACTGTGGTTCAATAGAGCAACCTATAAATATTACATTATCTGAAAAAAATAAATATTATAGAGACCAATTTACACAAAACACTTTTTCAATAATGCAGAACTGTCACTATGTGAACTAAGAACAAGTTAATTTTTTTTTATTTTATTTTTTTATATGCACTCCTGGCAGCTGAAAACAGAGGTGGAAATGAATGAATTTGGTCATCAGCAGCAGAGCTGGCAGTGAAGGAGGAAAGCAAAGAATCCTCTATGTGCATATATATTTCAACAGCAGGTACCAGCTTCAACCAGCTTATGTTAAGAATCGAAGGTTTTTCAGGCTTATTTTAACTTTTCTCAAAATTGCTTTTCTCCCTCATTTCAATTTGAATTCAGGTTTCAGGTTACTGCAGTGCAAGTGTCAGAATTTTGCTGTAGTTTTGCATTAATGTAGAACTAATCTTTATATAATCATACATAGGATATCAATATTACACCATAGGTATGAGTGACATCTGTGATATTAAAATAAATGCATTTTTGAGAGCCTCTTGCCTTGTCAATATTTTAACTATGCATAACATTTTGTCAGAACAAGTAAGAGAAGATAAAGGGAATTTCTGAGCACTTGAGTGAAGCCTGAAATAGCTTTATTCCATAGGGTAATTTTAATTTGTAGGACAATATTATTTGGACTAGATAAATATTAATACAACCATAATAAATTCTCTAAGGTATAGTAGAGGCTTATGCCTCACCTTACAACAAAAGCTTTAGTTTATCAGTCAGATTAAAACAAGCTCCCTAGCCACGTATATTGCAAACAGTCCAATTCTCACAGTAAATATTATTTTAGCCCCAAAATAGTTTTATTGACCCAGGATGACCAAGAACTAATGTATTATTCAGAATGTTTGAGTGGTGGAGAACTCAGCCCTTGGTTGCAGAAGAACATGAAAAGATTTTTTAATCCAAGAAGTTTAATAGTTGGTCAACAAAGATAAAGTTGACAGGAGAATTTAGACTTGTTAATTGTCCATCTTAATTGAAACAAAGAGCTCACTCCTCATTTACCTTTCAGTAGCGTCAACAATTCCTCTAACCTTAGTTGTGTTTTTCTGACTTGTATACCTGCTAACAATTGTCCATGTAAAATTTAATCTGGCATTTTATGATCCAGGATATTTTTAAATCTATTTATTTTTTAATCCATAATTTTGACCTTCTTGACTAACTTATCCTGAAAAAAAATTTCCTTCCTAATCTTCCTATAACCATTTACTCTTTTTCTAAGCAGCAGCTTTCTTCAAAATATGATGAAAATGCTAGAATCATTACTTACTTGCTTGCCAATTGTTGGTGGGATGAATTGCGTGTTACGTTTTTTTATGTTGGATGTTGACTTTTGAAAAGTATTGGAGGTTTATTTACAGTATGAGAGGTGAATTTTTATGTTGAACAGGCAAAATAATAGTGAAATAAGACAACTACAAAAACTATAAAGTGCATATAAAGACATGAGTGTGAAAGGGTATGATTTTATGAGCCTTGACAGGGAGAAGGAAGAACATAAAAATTGATAAAACACAGGATTAAATAGGGTTTAGAAACTATCTACAAGTGTCACTGAAGATTTTACCAGTGATTACTCAAAATTTCCTTTCTGGGATCTCAGAATACCTAGGGAGAAAAAGGCAAAACAGGAAACTCGTAAGTGTAGTCAGTGTGGGTATAAAAATACAAAGGAGATAGAGGCTTTGATATTGCATAAATAGAAGAGTAATTCAGAAATTTAGAGGCACACCCTCTAAGTAGCTTTGTCAAACGTGTTTTTTTGATGACTAACAAAATTTTCAAGTCATTCTGATTTTCCTACAAGGGATGCATAGTGACTTTAATATTTCACATTTCCAGTGCTGGACATCCATCTGGATGAGTCGCTCTGTCAAATTTCTGCACTGACATTCTTGTTGCACGCAGCTTGGGCACTGCTGCTTCTCACCAACCTGGCCAGCCAGCTGAGGAAATATTTCTAGAACAGTCACCACCTAAAAGAGACTAGGCAGCTCACAGTGTGGCCAAGTAAACAAAAGTGTGATCAAGTGAGGTTTAAGAGGGTCTTTTGTGTCACTGAAGGGGACTTCTAGGTCTGGTGCTTCTTCTTGACTCAAGGTGCACATCCTCGATGATTCTGAGGACTTTATTTCCCATTTGTTTCTTCTGTCCCCCCATCTAATCATTCATTCTGTATAAATCCATAATTAATTTATTCTGTCCAGTCACAGTCATGATAGATAGTTGACTCTCATTTTGTCTCCTCTATTATTGCAGTTTTTAGAATGTCTCACATTCTCAGGGGATTAGATTAACCCTAGTCTCAGCTCAGAACAAGTCAAACTGTCCTTGTTCCCAGGTCAGCTTCTCATCAGTTCCTTACTCGCCAATTTCCTGTCCAAGTGGTCATTGTCCCTGTGGCTTCTCATATTATCCACATAACAACACCTCTCACTGATCCTGTAAAGTTCTGAATACAATGCTGCAAAATTACTAGTCATTTCCATCTACGTGTTTATGTCTAGAAAAAGCAAATATAGAATAATGATTACAGATGCAGAGAAATGTCAGTTTCAAATAGTGATAAAAGACAGAGACATCTTAATAATATAGTTTTGGAAACAAGTAGCTTAAGATTTTTCTAGAGCTGACAATCTAACACACTGTACAGAAAAAAGTGAAATATCAAGATCTAACAGCTCACTAATTTTATTTAAATTATATCATTTTAGACTGACTAAACTGAGTCTTCTACAACCCTTAAATGCTTTCCGACTAAAATCCAGACTAAATTTATATTTTCCTCTTTGTAAACAACTAATCATTGTAGCAATTGTGTTAGAGCAAGTAGTAGGTAGTTGGTTGCACTGAACTGCTTTTCATGTTGAATTCAAATTAAGCCTTTGGATATATGGAGTTTCCTGACAACTTCACTAGAGGTTGAACATATTTACAAAGCCAAACACAAAAGCAGCGAGTGTATATAAACGTGAGCAAGTTTATGCACATATATATGCTTAGATATATTTTTTTCTTTTTCAGGCAAACCTTTTCTAAGCTGCTCAGAAAAAGTTCACGTTAACACAGAGTAAAAGAGTTATTATGAAAAGAATGAAGTAAATCAGAATCACATTTGAACTACTCATATTGACTGTGATAGACATATACTAAGAAATATTAAAAACCATACCAAAGGAAAACAAGAACTTCAAAAATCCACCCCCAAAAAACCCAAATAAACAGACAAACAAGCAAACCAAACACAATAAGCCAGGCAAAGTAGTTGCACCCAGAATTTCTTCAACTTTATTCCGTTGCCTGTACTTTGGAAGGTTAGGTTATCAATTAAATTACTACAATTTGTAACTTGTTCTAGATCAACACATGCAGGTTATGAGAGGGATAAAACCCTGATGAACATGATGCAGTTACACCATACTGGTAATATCTGGTTGTTGAGTTCTGCTAAATTGTTGTCCTTCATGACTATCATTTTAGTTAATTTAAAAGCATGCAAGTGAATTGGAATCAGTTTTAACATGACAAAGGCAACAGATGTGCTTGGAAAACCAGAGGGGTCATTTACAGTCTGTCAGGCTCTGGGATTGCTGGCAAAAAGCAAGGATTTTATTTGGTTTTCTTTTTTTTCTTTTTGTTTTTAATAATGGGAAATGGCAATTCAACTGACAAAACTAATATTGAGCTTCCTGTTACCAGGTGGATTTGCAGCTTTAAAAAAACCCAACAAAACCAAACCAAAACCAAACAACCAAAAAAAAACCCCAAAAAAAACACACCACACCAAAAAGGAAAAGCAATACACACATCACTGCAATCTCAAAATATTTTTCACTGCTAGAAGTGCTGAGGTCATTTGGTGATACCAATTAAACTCTGTCCTCAGAGACATCATAAACCAGCCATGGAAATCGCCATGTGAAAGCCTTCAGTGATTTTTGACAGTAGTGTGTAGAGGGCAAATGAGGAGATGGCAGATGAAGAGAGGAGCTGTAACCCTTTTAAGTACTCTGTCACTCTGGTAGGCAGCTGAAGGTCTGCACACACTTACAAATCCGTGACTTTGCACAATGTTTTTTCCCTTTTTTTCTTGTCTTTTCTTTTTCCTTCCCCCCCCGGCCCTGTTGTCTTCGACAACACTTATTCTGGTATCAAGAAGTGCTAAATATTTTCCTGTCTTCTGATAGTTTTAACACGTCCCTAAAATACTCCCTGCAAAATTCCTTTTACTTTATATTAACACACCAATTTGTGTATCATGACACTCACGTGACACCCCAGAACAAAATCTGTTGAATACTTAAGGACACCAAATTTCTCATGAGTTGCACTGTTATTAAAAAACATTTATAATTCTTATTTGATTTTATATTAGTCAAATATTTTTCTGAGCTAAGGCAATGAAGGAATTTGTTAAGAACAGCATTTCTGGCTGAGCATGAGACAACAACCTACAGGAGAGATTACCATGTAGGGGGAAATATTCCTTCCAAATAGTTTTATTTTTACATATGTAAGTGGCTTTATGTTTTTAGAAATGTCAAATTCACGCACTAACAACTGGTCCTAGTAAGTAATGATAATGACTATGGCTTGTGACAATGTCCACAGATTTGGAACCAGTGACTCCAGTTCTCTCCTTGGACACAGGTTTCCCATATGTCTCTAGACAAGTCAACCATGACTAAATTTCATAAGCCCCTGCACAACTGGGCCTAGGAAGTCCATTTTCAGAAGTCATGTAAACAATAAAACTGATCTTTCAAAGGGGAATAATCTATATTTTTCAGAATGGTACTCTGTGCACTGTAGAGTAGCTGGACCTAAAATGCACATTACAGGCTGACTGTCAAAAAAATCATACTTATTAGTCACCCCCTGCAGTTCTGTCTTCTGCTGAATAATGTGCTGTCCAAATGTGTGATGTTTTGAAAGGGTAGTGATCAGAATGGTACACCTGTATTACATCCTCGAACCAGCTTCATAAACAAGTTGCTATTCAAAAAATCTAACAGGAAAACTTGATCTCTCGCTGCCGTTAGTATCATTTATGACTTTTTGATAAGAATTGTACTTTTACTTTATTTTACTCTTTTCACTGATGATCAGACCATTTCCTCTAAAGCGTGACTTCATCCACAGTGCATTAAAGTTTTTTTTTTATTTATCCCAGGGTTTAAATCTCAGATTTTAGTCCTGAGATTAATACACTAAAATATATTGCTGATGCTGAGTAATAAGACATTACGGAGCCAAAGCCTTTATTTGCATCAATAGGTATTGTGCATGATCTCCAGGAAAAGGTAGATAGCTTATCTCTAGCTACAAGATCTGATTTCATGTATATTCTTTAACAAATAGATTAAGGTAGAATGTAATAGCAGTTCCAGAGACGGTTGAAGTCAATATTGTAGAAGGGAGAGAAAAGGCAAATCGAATTTCACTTAGAAGTCCAGCCCTGGGTGCCAACACAGGAAGGACATGGAGCTCCTGGACAGTCCAGGGGAGGCACCAGAATGGTCAGAGGGCTGGAGCAGCTCTGCTTCGAGGAAAGGCTGGGGCAACTGGGATTGTCCAGGCTGGAGAAAGTAAGGCTCCAAAGTAACTTATTTATGGCTTTACAATGCCTGAAGGGGCTACAAGAAACATGGAGAGAGACCATTTACAAGGGATGGAGGGACAGGACAAGAGGGAATGGCCTCACACTGCCAGAGGGCAGGGACAGATGGGATATTTGGAAGGAAATTCCTCCCTGGGACGGTGGGCAGGCCCTGGCACAGGTTGGGCAGAGAAGCTGTGGCTGCCCCTGAATCCCTGGAAGTGTCCAAGGCCAGGTTGGACAGTGCTTGGAGCAACCTGGGCCAGTGGAAGTTGTCCCTGTACGTGGCAGGGGGTGGACTGGAGGTTCCTTAAGGTCCCTTCTAACCCAAACCATTCTGTGATTCTGTGAAATTCAGTTGTGTGGAAGAGGGTAGATTTAAACAGTACATTTAACTTGAGAAGTAGTGCGTGGGTCTAGAGAGGCGTTTTCTCCAACAAGCACATATTAGGTTTTCTTCTTTAAGCACTGTGTGCTTTTATAGCTCAAAAGAAAAAAAAAAAAAGAAAGACAAGAAAAAGAGAAAAATTACACATTTTATAACAGGCAACATAATGAAAATGTTCTTCTTTTATCTTCCCAGTAGACAAATGTAGCTAATATCCTGTGTTTTTCTGGACTCAGCCGTCACTCTCTGGGTGAATCAGATATGATGAATATTATGAACATTTTATCTCCAGCCCTGGCATTTGTCCATATTTACTTTATTACTTAGGGGTTTAAATGTGTCTGTGTAAGACCTCTATTTTTTTCCCCTCTTTTGACCACTGAGCAGTGCACTACTACAAAGAAACTTTGCTTTGTTACTATCAGGAAGTGCCAAGAAGTGTATATTATTAGTTACTCCTCTCTTAACATTTAATATTGGAAGCCTCTCAAGTATTTTTCCTCTCAGCATAACCTTTTTCTTGCTCTAGCCTGCTATTAAATCTTCATAGGGGAATTATAAAACTTCTAGAATTCATTAACAAGTTTCATGATTTTAGGCATTCAAACACAGTTTTAGTCTTGGTACTGATTTTATCCTTCTGCCAAGAAACTTTAAGTTTGCCTTTCCCTAGTAGGTGCATAAAGTAACCTTATGTTGTTCAACCCAGCAGACTATGGTGTCATAGTGTGAGCTCAGCTTTCTTTTTAATGTGTACTGTATATAGGTTATTCTGTATTTATTATTTGTGAGATGTATAAATAGAAACATCAGTATTAATGAATATAAAATGTATTTCTTTACCATTGTATGTCTCATAACTCTCCTTTTCCTTACACTCTTGAGAAAGCAAGAATACTGGGCAGAACTGCTGAATTCATCTTTAAAAATAGTTTGGTACTGGCACTTAGGAACACAGAATTATAAAATCACAAAATCATAGAATAGTTTGGGTTGGAAAGGAACCTTTACAGTTCATTTAATCCAACATCATCAGCTAGATCTGGTTCCTCAGAGTCCTGTCCAACCTGACCTTGAATGTTCACTTCACCTGAGTGCCAAATACCACAGAGAGTGACTTGGCATTTCCATCAGCCAGTTCCTGCAGGAGTCTTTGTCAGTTTTCATAGCTCTATGTACATGTTCCATAGATATATGTACATGTTCCATAGATTTATGTACATGTTCCATAGACTTATGTACCAGGATCCTCAGGGGAGAGAACTTCTACCACACCTTCCACTGGAAACCTGTGTGTGAACCTTTTAATGCCAAGGTGGTTTGATCTCAGCACTGGGCTCCTACATGGCCCTCGATCAAGTCCTAGGATGGAAATGTGTCTAAAAGTGTAGCTTTATATCATGTTTTTATAAGAAATTGGAGCAGGGACAAGTTGTCCACAGGTATGAAAAGAAAGATTGTCCTACTTTTCTTTTTATTAAAAAAAAAAAAAAAAGTTCCACAAAGAAAAGTGATAAGAAGGTAATTTCTTTCAAACATATGATAGAATAACACACAAAAAATGCTATAATTATCTTGGTTGCAGATCATTTTAGCCTAGGACTACCAAGAGTGTTACTTACATCTTCATTCTGGCAAGAAACCAGCCTGTTTGTACAGTGGTAAGGGAGATAAATTCACGATATAGAGAAAAATACAGTAGTACTGCTAAGGATATTCCAATAACAACCAAGGATATTCCAATAAAAAAGAATGATCCTGGTGACTAAGAGAATCAGCCAGATGAAGATGGTGACAGATATTAGGCAACTGTCCCAGAAAAAAAATTGCAGCAAAACATAATACTTATGTGGTACTGAGGCAGGAAGATGAAGTAATTTCAGTCGTTAAGAGGAAAAAAACTATAAAGAAAAAACCAAGATGGACTTTTTTTTAGTCCAATACTCAGTCATCTTTCTGATAAATAGTTGAATTTTAGGTGTTTTGGTTTAGTCAGAAAAATCTAGATAAAAGGGAGGGAGTTAAAGAAGAAAAACACATTTACTATTATATAATATATATGTATAAGCCCTCAGGTGAGTATGAGTGGGCCAAATCTGAAGGTCTCAAAAGAGTGTCCAGTTTGTTTTAGTGAATAATGATTAGCGATGAATGGGATGGAACAAATCAAAGTGACATGACTTTTCTGAAGCAGGAAGATAGTATTTGAGAGTGGTTGTGTTTTGCCTTTTTTTTTTTTTTTAATTAATTATGCTGTACTGATCAAAAATGATCCTTTTTTACATCCTGACCTTAAAAAATCACCTTACGAAGCCACATATGTTTGTATGAGACATCCCTTTGCTTTATCTCAGGTGCTGTCCTCCATCACCACCACAAAGAATTCTGCAGAGTTAAGAATGACTCTTGTTAGCTCCACCCTCTCGTAAGATTTCTTACTGCTGTAATTCTTTGTATGTTTCTTCATTCTCCATCTATTAAAGCAGGCTTGAGGTCATCAACTTGGGCAGAGGTGGGAGAAGTTGGTTTTAAGGTAAGTTTAACTGAAGTCTACCTTCTTTCAATATTTGTGAGATCTTTTCAGATATTACAAAACACTCTGTGAAGCTGATATAATTTTACAAGTCCTTCACATTAAAGTCACCATTTATCCAGAAGTTAAATCTGTATTTACTTGACACTAAGCCTCACCCTTTTGAGTTACATTTCTTTGGAAATCTTAAAAAAAAAAGTTATTTAAACTTCTGCCTGATAAAGCAACTTACATCCATTATGTCCATGGGTTTATATGCGCATAGTCAATATTTAAAAATTTATTTGACGTACAGTTAAAGAGTCATTTATAATTCTATACCTTCACTGACGTGTTAAAAATCAATTCTGACATTGTTTTGACCATAACATTTCACAACAGGGAGATGAACATTGAAGATTAAATTTGAGCATCTTTATTTTACAAGCCCCTGACTATTTGAAGCACTCCTGCAGTCTACATCATTGTGAGGCAAAAAGAACCTTTAAAATTAGCAAAGAGCTAAGGGAATGAGCAGAAAGAGAAAAGAGAGTCTAACTCATGATGTAATATATGAATAACCATGAAACCAAAAGAGACTGTTCCAACTGGTGCATCTATTACTGACTCACAATGAACCATTTAAATGGTGTTTCACAAAAAAAGGCAGAGAGGATGCTTGATCTGCTTTTCTATTGGAGTGTTGAGGCCACAAGAAGTCATGAAAGTCTGACTACAACAGGGACGTGGGGCTACATTATCAGTGTGTATTGTCTTCATAATACTCAGTAAGAATTCTGGGACCTTCCACAAATAAACAACCCCTTCTAATGAAAGCAAGGGCAGTGTCTTTTGATGGAGCACTTTGAACAAAATCCTCCCATTGTGACAAGCAATGTTTTTATAGACATTATGAATAGATAAATTAACCCTGCGTTCTTGAACTTTATTTTTTTTCTTCGTTCAGCTAAAAGAAAATAAGACACAAACCACAATGTGTCCTTTGGATAAAGTCTAAAAATATATATTATAATTCAGAACTCATAGGCAAGGGAATGGCAGAAGATATAAAGATAAAACAGGAATAGCAGTGACTGGAACACGAATCCTCACTGTTATCTCTTCAACCAGAAAACAAGGCATCATTTTACCTTAACTACCCCAGATGACTGCTTCATCAGTAAAATCCTGACTATATTGATTCAACATCCTTTTGGCTGAGATTTTTCCCATTTTCCAAAGATAAAAATGGGAAGTACACATATATGTGGTTTTGATTCATATGGGCTATCATATCCTCATTTCTTCCACCTGTATTTCCCAAGTTCTATGGTGACAAAGCTGAAGATTCACAGTTTGTAAGGGTGGGACCTACATAAAATTGTTGTTATATTGCCATCACAATCTCAGATTTTGGAATCTCAGTTTTAGAATCAATGCAATTCGTTTCAGCTTCCTGTTGCTGAAGATAAATATATATCCTGAAGGTTCTGGATTGTGCCAGGAACTCAAGCTGAAGTTCACAAAGCAGGAATAAAGAGCAGAGACAGAGAATAAACATAAAAATACAAGATTCCAGTAACTTTATATATCTTAGGAAAAGTTTCTGTAGTGTAGGCCTGAGGTTTTGTTTTTATTTTGGGCTTCTTCTTTATAATCTGTGTATTCTATTCAGAATTGCCTCTCACTATAAATATGAAGACTGGTATTGATACCGTTACTAAAAATAAAATAAATAAACTCTATGTCTGTGTAATTCTAGTTTCAGCACCCAGTGGAGTGTTTTTTTGCTTTCCTATCCGTACACAACTTCATGAAAAGAAACCACTGTTCATCCTTGGCTCCTTCCTCCCGCATCCCAAGAACTCAGGAAAAGCAGCAAAGATTATCATTCCACTGAAAAACAGTCTGTAATTTCTACTTCGTTCAATTCCACACAGATTTATCTCCACAGAAGATTCAAAAAATAATCAGAATTTATTTCTGAGATGTTTCACATCCTACCAGGGTTTGCAACAGCTCGTCTCCTCGGCCCCTTATATTCCCTGTTTCTGTATTTTCTACATTCCAGAACAGTTCAGGTCCTGAAGCAGTCGTTTTGTAACAACCTTCACTCACGTGTAAAACAAGTGATTCACTACATGAAGTTTAAACTAAGCCACTGTGGATTTTTCCTAAGCCTGGCATGCAAGCTAAAAATCTATATTCTGAAAACTGTGTATTCATTTTTGCATCCATCTCCTTGTAGATGCAAGCTTGACAGGGAGGGTTTTTTCTTTTTCCCCCTCTTCTTTCAGCTATAAGAATTCTTCCCTTTTAAGCTGGCTGGTCAGATCTAGATTTGGCAGTGAGAAAAAAAAAAGCATGACATGTATCATAAGCTTCAACTCAGTAGCAAAGGTTTACGCCAGAGGCAAACCTGCAGGCACAAATAAATAAATAAATTCAAGAGTCCTGAAATTATATTGGTGTGTAATGCCATAGTTGCTGTGGAAACCATCTTACAACTTTTTTAAGGCCTCAGAGAAAAGAAAAAAACAACCAATCAAAAAAAAAAAAGAAAAAACAAACAAAAAAACCCCCCACAAAACCCAAAAAACCTCTTACTACTTTCTCTGTAGCACAATATTTTAACTGATTTTAAACTACTAATGGATTACTTGAAAGGCGGAGAGAATTGGGGTTGTTCAGTCTGGAGAGACATCTCTGGGTACACCTTAGAGACCCTCCCAGTGCCAAAAGGGGGCTTATGAGAAAGATGGGGACAGAAATTTTAGCAGGACATGTAGTAATAGGAAAAGGGGTAATGGTTTTAAACTGAAAGAGGGGAGAGTAAAACCAGATATAAGGAATAATTATTTTCCATTATGATGAGGGTGGTGAGACACTGGAGCAGGTTGTTCAGAGAGGTGGTGGGTGCCCCATCCCTGGAAACATTCAAGGTCAGGCTGGACAGGGCAATTTGACCTTGTAGAAACATCCATCCTCACTGCAGGGATTGGACTGGATGACCTCCAAATGTTCCTCCCAAAATAAGCCATTCTATAGTTCAGTATATGGAATATAAAGGATCTGAAACACAAGGTAAAGATTCTACACAGTAGTTCAAGTTTAATGCTTTAATTTTTAGAAAACAATGTGCTTTTTCTTTCACAGTCCATGTTCAACCTTCTTGATAAAGTGGCTTTGACAACAGGTGCATGTAAGTCTAGTTTTATAGCCCTTGCATAGGTTTAGTTTTATTACATTTGTTCAGGTTCCTGATCCTTGCTAACACAAAAAAGAAGTACAATTAATTCAAATGTCACTGTTCATGCAAGGTAATTTTTCTTGAATGAGTAAATTAGCAGAACCATGCCTCATTGCTCAGATGTGGACTGCTCTGTCATTCTTCCTTGAAGCAGGCAACTTTTAAAGAGTTTTGAGAAGATTGAAAAGCTGTTAACTTATAAAACATGGCAACTGAGTTGCATGACCATAGTGACTCTCTGTCACTGTGTATAGGGAGTGAGATAGTATTCTAAATTAATGGGAAAAATTAATAAAAATACATATGAATTTTTTTTATATATATCCTAGTAATTACTTTAAAATTATACAATAGTATATTACACATTACTTAATGGTAGTTTACTATTACAATAAGTACAACTACAGTTAGTGTTTTTAATGAATTCTTAGAATACCAAAATAATTGAAGTGAAACAAAATGGTGATAAAAGCAAAAGTCATTAAAATACCTTTTTCAGCTTTCTTGAATCAAGTGGAGAATATCCCCACTGAATTATTTCTTCTTCTGATAGACATAACTTTATAGAAACTAATACTCACTGCAGTGAATTGAGGTGTTTTTCCCAATTTTGACTAATGAGGGCTACTGAAAATAAGGGTGACCTACCTTTTAACAACTGCAGTTTGAGATTAATGTATCATTTTACAACTCTTTTGTGATGTTAAAACATTAAAAATAGTGCTTAAAGGGATTTTTGAATATTTTAATACAATCTTGCATGGCTTTTCAATGAAGTCTGAACTTATGCATGAAATTGAGACAATGAAATAAAATTTGAAGTGGATTTCAGAAAAATAATTACTGGATTATCCTCAGAACTTATAACTGAAGTATGCAAAATTGGAAATCATCAAGATAAGCAAGATTGGAAGAAAATGTTTAAAACACAGAGTAGGTTTGTTTTATTCTGATTTTTTTTTTTTTTTTGTAAGATTTCCTCTGTGACTATCAAATATATAGAATGTTCTCATAATATCCCAGAGATTTAAGGAATATAAATCTCTCAGCCATATTAATGTCATGAATCTGTCATATCATAGTGTAATTTTTTTGAATAGTCCCATAGAATTTCACCTGTAAGTCAAGTAATATGACAAAAATTGGAATTTCAAATAGGATAATGCAGTTGTAACACTGTTGCTTGTTGCATTAATGTATTACTTCGTGGCTAAATCTAAGATGATGTGGAGTTGCAAAAACAATAATTTTCACCCATTTAAGGATGAACAGATTAATCCTGCAGTTTTACTTCTCTTTCTGTATTTAGGCCATAAATAACATACTGCAGTCAGTGATTTACCTCTAATAATAAACCTGAGGAGTTTCCATATTTTTTTTTTTGTTTGTTTTGTTTTTTGGTTTTTGGTTTTTTTGTTTTGCAGCAAGCAAAGTAAATGTTGATTCAGTCAACATTTGGTCAAGGTCTTGTTTCTTTTCAGAAATGGAATAAATTACATTCCTTTTGGAAATGTTATTGTCATTTCTCACCACACTACCTAATAATATTTCTGTTGATCAGCTCTTTCTGGGTTGGTGACTGACAGGGTGGAAAGTCAAGCATGTTCTATGAGATATGGAAGCCATTCACAGCACTTGGAGTCCTCGAGCTTGTTCATTGCTTACATTGGTGTCTTGAAATGTTGTGCTCAGCAGTTATAAGTGGAAAACCCCTTTTATCCCTCTTTATTAATTCAAATTGTCCTATGTCTATAGAACACAGGAACTTCTGAACCGGTTGTTAAAGACAGACTACCTCCAAATTTTTTCAGCTAATTATAGAATTTTAAGTTTTTTAAGTTGGAAATTACCTCTGTGACCTTTGTCCATATTATAAATAAAGATATTAAACACAACTGTCCCCAGTACTGAGCCCTGGGGAACACCACTTATGACCAGCCACAAACCAGATTGAATTTCCTTCATCACAGCTCTTTGGGATCATTCGTCTGGGTGGTGTTTTGACCAGCAAAGAGTACAACCATTCAAACCACGAGCAGCCAGTTCCTTCACCAGAAAACAGTGGGAGACAGTATCAAAGGCTTTCCTGAAGTCCCTGTAGACATCACCCGCAGCCTTTCCCTCATCCACTAAATGGGTCACCTTGGCATAGGAGGAGATGAGGTTACTCAAGCAGGACCTGCCTTTCCTAAACCCTTGCTGGCTGGCCCTGATCCCCTGGTGATCCTGTACTTGCTGTGTGATGGCACTCAAGAAGATGGGCTCCATAACCTCCCCCAGCATCAAGGTCAGGCTGTCAGCACGTCTTGTAGATGGGCATCACATTTTCTCACCTCCAGTCATCCCTGGGTAGAACCCATCTGGCCCTGTGGACTTGTGTGTGTCTGACTGGTGTAGCAGGTTACTGACCATTTTCCCTTGGATTTTAGAGGCTTCATTCTGCTCTCCTCACCTGTCTTCCAATTCAGAAGAAAATGTGGCCTGTCTATTAAAGCCTGAGGCAGAGAAATTATTATCAGCCATTTCATTACCCTTGGTGACAACACTTCTCCACACATCCAATAAAGGATGAGAATCCTTTTGAGCCCTCCTTTTGCTGCTAATGTCTTTATAGAAACCACCTTTATTGTCTTTTAAAGCAGTATCCAGAGTAAGTCCCTGTGTTGTATTTTCAGCAGATGTTTGGTGAGTTGAAGAGCCCCACATAAACAGGAACCACCAATTGTGGCAATTCTCTCAACTGCTTGTAGAATATTTCTTGTGCCTCTCTGTCCTGGGTGGGTGATCTGGAATACACTTCCACCAGATATCTGCCTTGTTGATATTTTCCCCAATTTTTACCAAGAAACACTCAGCACTACTATCATCATCATTAAGCTCTAGGTAATTAAAGCACTCCCTAACATTCAGGGATAACCCACCACCTCTCTTTCCTCACCTGTCCCTTTTGAATTTATAGCCATCCATTGCAGCCAAATGTCAAACTGTTTGTATATTTTGCCTCTAGACATTTGAAGATTAATATTTGAAAAATATTTTCTCAGAGAACAAAAAAGTCACCAGATACTCATTTTTCCCACACCAAAATCTGTTTGTTCAGCCAGAAACATTTTGCTCATTGTCTTATTTTTGCACAGATCATTTTCTTTCAGCCTTTGCTATATTTTTCTTTCATTTCTGCCGTGAAAGCTTAGTGTTTTTATAGGAATAAGAAAATACCAAGTAGAAACCTCTGGGAAATCTTTCAAAGTGGTGTGTGGAGACTGAGACAAGGAAATGCTTCATGCTGATAGACTTGCACACTGCTTTGAAAGTGTCCTTCTACTTCTTATGTCTGCCATGGTTTTGGCAAGGGGCATCCAGCTTAAATTTTTATTCCTTTATATCTTTTTTTAAAAATTATTTTACATATGTTTATTTGCATGCTTGAACAAGCCAGAAGAAAGTGACTAGCCTGCAGAACCCCATGTCTGCCTGTATTTCCCTTGACAATTAAAAGCATATTGGAACTCATGTTTTTCAAGTATTTTATCTTTACTTTCTTCAGCTTGAACTGATAGAAGCTTGAACTGGTCATACTTTGCTCTGCCAGTGTTTGGACAAACAGATCTTAAGCTAAAGGTCTTCCTACTTCTTCAAATGAAATTATATGGTGCCAGTGTATAGGTGTTTGTGTTTGGGTGTGTGTGCAAGGTTATATCTACATGCATGATTTCAAAATTATTTCAAAATAAACATATATAAGTATTTTTGATATTTCTAAGATGAATAAAAGCAGTCATTCAGTACAACTCCATGTTTAAACATGTAAATCTTACAAGTTTCCCTATATATGTATGCATTTTCATTGTCAATGAAAGAGGAAAATCGTATATCTGGCAGGAGTATTTAGGCTTGCTGCACTGTCTTTTGCCTGAAAAATAAAAGCAGTTCCCTCAAACACATGGAAAGTGGTAGGGGACACAGCAGTTGTACCAGGTGCTTGTGAAGGGGAATTGTATTATTGCTAAAGCATCACTAAAGGTGAAATGTGGGAACAGAAAAGGAGCTAAAAGGCTTGGGATCCTTCAATAAAGATCACAGAATAATGCAATGGTTTGGGTTGGAAGGGATCTTAAATCCCATCCCATTCCACCCTCTGCCATGGGCAGGGACACCTTCCACTAGCCCAGGTTGCTCCAGCCTGGCCTTGGACACTTCCAGGGATGGGGCAGCCACAGCTTCTCTGGGTACCCTGTGCCAAGGCCTGCCCATCCTCACAGCCAGGAATTGTTTCTTTAATATCCCATCTAAAGTGTTGGTTCATGGCTCTGTGGATTATACAGGGAGGAAAACACAGAAGGAGCTCACTAATACAAATTGTCCTTCAACAGGCAGAGTCAGCAATGGCATATCTGCAACACGCAGTGATGAAAAGTTTGAATGAGAAGGAACTTGACTGAATGACCCATATTTTTTTACCTATAACTTATCCAATTCTTTGCCTTGGAATGAAACTCAAATATTCATACACTGTTTACATAAAAATAATTTTTGATCGTGCAAAGTAATGTGGATCTGTGAGTATTTAAACATTTAAAAATGTCACTGCAAGTGCAAATCACTGTTTTCTTAACTAATGTTTGTACCAGATTTCTATGAATGCATAAATGAACAGTTTACATAATGTAATTTAGACTATAAGCTGCTACATAGTCTTGTATTACATATTTCAAGGGTTTAGAAGAAGAAAATGTGAATCATCAGCCACAAACAATGATTCCAAAAAGTTTAATAAGAAAACTAGTTTTTAGTTCATTATATTATATCATATATTATGTGTATTAATACTCATATTACGTGTGTATTGGTATTTGATGTGCTGTCTCAGGTACATTTCTAACAGTTACTTAAATGGAATAGTTTAATTGATCATTAGTAAAACCCTACTGTGAATAAATACACATAGGGTATACTCTGTATATTAAGATTTATGTAACATGGATGTAACACATCTATTTCGGCAGAGGTGATGTTAGCAAATTTAATCAGTATATTTGCTGGCCTAAGAGAAAAATGCATTTGCTCCTAACCTTGATTGTGCAGTTTTTCCCTTCTCCAATTACACAGGTAGTGTGTGGCAACAGGCTTTCAATTTCTGGATAAGTCAATGTAGCAATCTAAAATGTTTATTTAAAATTTCATTAAAAATGTCCAAAAGTCTAAGTGCCTTGACTGCCTTTCATTTTTAATGAAATATTAATGAAAGGAATTCAATTTCTGATTGTACTACATGTGATTTAAAACTTGAAACAAGTCTGTAAATTAACAAAGCTGTTCCACATTTATTGCAAGTTCAATTGATCAAGAACCTTATTTTAATAATATTAACAACTTTCATCCATTTTGTTTCTCACATATTATTTGAAAGTCCTTGTTCCTCCCTCACAGACTTCACAACCTTGTCCTTTCCTCACCCTTCTCACAAACTTTACTAGGATTCAGGCATTTATAATCAGCAAAGTGAGAAAGTGGTGAATTCTTGTAAAACTTCCAAAGTATTAATTTTTTGTGTGTTTGGAACAATGCTGTCACACAACTTACAGTGACACAAGATTCTGGAGTGAACAGTCTGAACACTCTTTCATTTAACAACTCAGTGTGAGTGCAGTCAAACTTTCTTCTTCCTGAGAGTCCAAAGTTGTGTGTTTCTATAATCAAAATAAGAAAACAGAGATATGGTCAAAATATTGTGGCACTGGAGATATTTTATTTCCTCCAAGAACCTCAGCAGTTCAGCTTATTTATTTTTCATTATGCAATGGAATAAAATAACTTATATATCAACTTTTTTTTAATAAGAAAACAGACTAATATTCTATTTTATTAAAGCCACCCTCAAATTTTTAAAGTCACTGAAAGCTGTAGGTTTCTTTACACATTTGCACATGTATTTTCCAATATATCCTTCAAGACAAAATTAGTCCAACTGAAACAATGGAAAGAAACAAACAAATAAAAACATGAGGAAAAAATGGTGTTGTGCTATATGGGTCAGGAAACAGACCATGGAAAAACTTAGGAGAATCCCCAAAACAGAGACTGAAATGAGAACTGGGGCTTCAGACCCAAAGGAGTTCCTGGCTTTTGTTCAAAATCACAGGTCTGGCAGCTACAGTTCTTACAGATCAGTTCCACACATTTGCATTCATATGGAACTTGGAGTGAGAAGCAAGCACAGAATCCAGTTAAATTGAAAATTTTTGCCATCATTGGATGATTCTTTTGGGATAAATAAAATAATTTGAAAATGACATGACAAAATACAAATAGGCCTGCCTATGCCTCCTTCAACACACAGAAATTACTTGGTGGCAGGAAACACCAAATATTGCAGCTTGTAACTCTGGCTTGAACCAGGACAAAAAGTTAGATCCTTAACTGGTCGTTTTAGGCATCACTTATTTCCTCTAGTAATATTTCTCCTTCCTCACTGTGTTGATAAGGCTGCTGCCTCAAGGTATTAATATCTCAATGAACTGTACAATCTTCATATGCTGATGCAAATCATCTGAAATTGAGTCAGGGCCTGCAGAAAAAAAAAAGAAAAAAAAGAATCAAAAAGCCCTGAAACCCAGCCTTTTCTGCTCTATGGTTTGTCAAGCTCTCCATCTCAAGTAACGCTTTTCTGTAATTTATACTACTGCAGACATGCTTTGAAGAGCTCCATGAAAGGAGATGGAGGAGGGAGGAGATCTTCCAACAACCGTGACTCTTCTAGGGCTCTGTAAATAAATTCAAAGCATATATTATCTGTAATTAGTTTTTAATTCATTGTTTATGGCTGTATTCAATGCAAAAGCATCCAAGAAAATTAAAAGGGATCAAAATATGTAGGAGAGAAAAATATGTAAGGAGAGGAAAGGGGGAAAAAAAAGAAGCTGTTGAACACAGCCCTTAGAGAATGAACTGCACATGGGTCAAGGAGAAAAGAAGGATGCAATGCCAGATGAAAAGGTTCAGAGGGTCTCTGAAGGCCCAACTATTAGGAAGCAAGGGAAAAAACCCCCAAGAATGTGGAAATAAGACAAGTGCATGGGAGGAAAATGGGAAAAGAATGGGGTTCTTTCTATTTATCTGTCTTAAAACTCTGGCAGTTTAATGAATATGGCAAAGATTGCAATGAAGTGAGGGCAAATCTGTCCCACATCCACAGACAACAATTAAAGCAAGTCAGTCCATGGCTCATGTCTATAAACTGAAATCACCTTACCAATGAATAAAGTTTCCTGCTAAAGTGTCTCAGTGTGATGGTGTAGCCACAAACTTCCTGGTCTCTACAAAGAGGAGGCCACTCCTCCACAGATAATTCAGTGCCAAAATGCCTCTGAAGAGAGTTACCTGAAGGTAAAATCAATCCGATGATAAACTGACAGTCAGGGAGGAAATATTATAGCAGTTTGGGGTTATTTAGTTCAGATTTTGCCAATAGCCGAGCAGCTGGACATCAGATGAACTGAACGGGGAGATGTCTAACATCTCCACAAACAGCATTACTGTACTCTGTACCCTGTCAGGAAAGAGACACAGATCAAATACGTTTACATCCTGAGAAATGAGAGATCACCCTGACAACGTTTTGTGTAAGTATAAAAGAAATTTAAATAATATTGGCTCCTGAAGACATTCTGAAATTTATATTCCCAGTACTCAGCAAGAGCAATAATTATGAATTTTCTAGTCAGTGTGATCTAAATTCATTTGGAAACAAGAACTTGGAGACACTCTGAATTCCCCTTTCTTCTCTGCTTTTTAATGCTTTTATTTTGAATATTAGGTTTTTCATGAATCTCAGTGCTATTACACATCTGACCAGATCCCAGCTGAATCAATGTGATGCTCTAACAACTGAGAAACCAGACCTTAAGCAGCCTATCAATGAAAGCTCATCACATGTTTGTGAATTGTCTTGCCCAGTGGCAACATGTAAATTTGAACTAGTAAATGGGCCAGAGGATGTGGAAAAGTCTCCTGCTGACATAAAATGACATCTGTTAGCTAGGTAAGAGCAGAGGCAATGCAATCAGAATGCTGCCAGCAAGGCACTCACATTCAGCTCAATCTAGCATGATATGATGATCAGTTATATTGCTCAGAGGTGGTTCTTAAAGATTTTCTCTACCCTAAAGATGCATCTACATAAAAACATCACAGTAGGCCTTCACATTTATTGTCTCTAAACAACTATGGGTCAAAATTGTACCTTATACAGAACTTCTCCTCCCTTCTACCCATAACTCTCCATTTCATATATCAAATATTAGGATATGAAAGTCACGCTGAGACCTTTTTTTTTTTTATTTATTTTATTTTTAAACAGTAGGTGTATTTTCAGGTGAAAGAGCTTTGGAATGGCTTATCTAGAAGATTTCAGTTCTTGCTGCTGTTTTTTTTTTTTTTTTTAAAGTGTTTGTCATGTGTGTATATAATTCCTGGACAGCAAGTGAGAGAGTAGAAGTTGCTTGAGAAACAGAATAGTCTGTGATTTTAAAGAAAACACAACAAACCTGAACTAAACCAAACCACGCCAAACCAAACCAAACCAAACCAAAAACCTTTTCCTGTATAGCACTATTTATTGCCAAGGCCATGTATCTAAAAGATCTAGACTTTAAATTACATTTGTCCTATCAAAAAGAAAAAAAAACAACACAAAAAAAAAAATAATAAAAAAGCAGTCCCAAACAACGCAAAACAAATATGTAAATAAATAAAATATGCAGTTATGGTCACTTGCTTTGTGTTTAGTGTTCAACATCATCTTTAGACCGTTTTAAAAATAGTTAATGTCATATTTTGGCCTTGTGTTAATTGCCATTTCTTGCGTTCTGCAGGAGGAGGAAGACAACCTCAAACTGTGCCAGGGGAGGGACAGGTGGGACATCAGGAGGAATTTGTGCCTGCAAAGGGTGGTCAGGCCTTGGCAGGGGCTGCCCAGGGAGGGTTGGAGTGCC
>JAWWLT010000092.1:10273905-10288618 GCA_035040995.1 Premnoplex brunnescens | reverse complement strand
GGCCTTGGACACTTCCAGGGATCCAGGGGCAGGCACAGCTTCTCTGCCCAACCTGTGCCAGGGCCTGCCCACCCTCATATGGATGATTGCACATATAGATGATTGAAGCCATAACACAACACTGAAAATTCAAACCTCATTACCTGTTCCCAGAGCTGGGTAAGACCCCAGCTGATTTTGATTTCTTCTCCTGTGCTTACAGAACAGAACAACCAATGCTTCAGAATAATGTATGTGAAGTCAACATGTCTCCTCTGAAACAAGACTGGCAAAAATGATAAAGGTGCAGTTTCCACAGCTAGGGTACAACCTCAGTCAGTGTATTAGTTCATGATGGAATTATTGGTAGCAACTTTTTTATTGTAGCTTTGGGCCATGATAAACCTCAGTTATTTTAACACACTATATCTCTGATAGAGCTAAATGGAAGAACAGAATGAAAGCTACACACATTTTGCAGGGTTTTTTACAGTTTGGGTTTTTTAATTTATTATGAGCATCTCCTCCATTGCTTTCCCATGTCATTCTACATCTCCTCGTTATTATTTTGATTTTTTCCTCATGGAACCTTTTATTGCAGGTCCTCTACTGGAAATCTATATCTCATTTACTAACATCTGTAGCTTGCTTATTCCATGTTTCTCTACTTTAGGTGTAGACCACTCCTCTATAGTTGTTGCTTTCACCTCTTTTGCTAAGTAACCTCTCTTAAATATCTTGATTTAATTCCTGTCATAATCTGTAGAAACTCCTATTAACTCAGTGTCTCCCTGATAGAACTAAATAATGATTGTTTCTTCCAAGCTTTATAGTACTTTTTTCCTATCTTTCCAAAGATATAGTATTTATATCTTTGCTGTGAAATTGCCTATGAATTTTAATTAAGCATAGGACCTTTTTCATCTTTTCTCCCAACACTTATATCTTTATGTTTCTGTTACTGGTTGTCATTTCATGTAACGATGACATGAGCCTTATTTATTTATTTTTTTAATAATCTTATAACACACTTATCCAGTCTAATTCAGTTATTTCAAAGTTTCTGTTCATAATTTGACACCAGAAAACATTGCTAGATTTTCTTACAAGAAACTCTTAGCATGTTTAGCAAAAAGTCTTAAGTTCAAGAAATATTTCAATAAGCCTAGCCATCTGATTAGTCTCTTACCTCTCCTTATAATGGTCAGGATTTACGACATAGAAAATCACTAGATTTTCAATATACTTAGATTCCCAGAGTCCTTTAAAATAGTCTGTCAAATTCTTTTGAGGTTTCACAGAACCAGTCATGTTACAAAGAAATCAGAATAACTGCACTCAACACATTTGATTGCCAATTTATTATATCATAGAGAAAAATAACAGTTCAAATGCATATATGTCACTCACTTTCTCAACTTTATTCCTCTTTTTTCATAATTCTCAAAATGAAAAGCAGAACAATAAACTCAAGTAATGTATAAATTGAGAAGCTGTGTGTGATGCAATTTTAGATGTCATGTAGCTCAACGATGCAAGATTAAGCTATAGAAGGGAATATCTTTGTTTGAGATGCATTTTTGCATTCTCTTGTCAAGTGACTTTCTATCTGTGTCTTTCCTAAGTGTTCTTGAACACAGTATAGCATCTCACACTCCCTTATTTTCAAATTGTGTGTAACAAAAACCACAGACCAGAAGTAAGATGTATGTGTAGGTGCAAATTGCATCTTGTTAAGCATATGTGACAGCAAGTTAATTGTAAGGGAGTATAGGCAGTCTTTTTAATTCAACTGCTAATTATTTAACTGTAATAACTTCATGACATTATTTATTTCCCAATACTTTTTTTTTCTTTTAACTTCAAACATGATTTCAAAATCCAAGTTCATCTCAAAATGATCACTTCAGAGCTTCCTGCTCTGTTCCACACCTCTGCAGAATTATTTCCTCTGGAACAGATGATGACCTTGGTAAACAAGTGAAATTGATAAAACTTGAGCAAACTATGGTCCTGATGGAGCATTACAAAATTTTGAAAAGATGGCTGTGAGTTGCCTTCAGTCATAGCAAAGGAATTCAAAGAGTACAGAAATGCAATTCCATGACTGTCCTGGAAAACTGCTCCAGCCATGGTGATGGATTTCAAGGTTTCCTGTTGACTCCTCTCCTACAGAGCTCTGCTCACTGTATGGCACAGAAAGGAAATATTATTTTCTCTCTTCACTTGTGCTGTGACTTGAAAGATTTGGGTCCAAAAGCCAGCAGTCCAAGATGAATCTGTAAGAAGGACTAATTTCTTTCTAATCAATAAGTTAGTCTATAGGTTCTGTGTTCTCAATGAATTTGTGGTTCCCTAGAAGCCTGAAACTGTAGCTTTTTTAACACTTCACAATCAACACACACAATGATTTCAAAAACTATTGCTCTATATTACCCTCAGCTGGAATTCCAAGTTTTATTTTCAATGAGACATCTACTCTGGGTATTCTATTGGGTCTTTTGAATTTGCCATATTATGCTGTCTGTGTCTACTTTAAAAGAGAGAGAAATCTCATGGTCTCAGTGACTGATTTCATGTTGTATGTCCTCAGTATTAATATCCATTCTAAGGAATGTAATACAGCAAAAATGCAGATTTTTAAAAAGTATGATGAGTCAAGAAACATCTTTTTGGTAGAGAAGAGAAATCCAATGTTCATTCTTACTTGATGTTTTCCTGAACAAAGGAAAGAAAATTCTTTAAATCTGTAGAGCAAGGTCAAAATATGTCATTTCATTATTGTTGTTCTCCTTTATCTTTCATTTTTAAAAAAATAGTTTTCATGATCTATGATTAAAATAAATAAATAAATAAATGGAATCTGTTCCTCCTGAGGAGATAAATGATAAATCCTATAAATAAAGACACATTTTCTTCTTTATATCTTTTGATAAGATTTGAAATGAGGAAAAAGTTAGGCTTAGCCAGTGGTAGTTTAGATAATAATCCTTTTTCTTGAGATGACTTTTAGACTTTAATTTATAATTTTCTTGCTAAAGATTCCATTGTTCATGAAACAGCATGGTTTAGGATCTTTTTTTTTATGGTTATGATTTCAGAAACAGTCAAATGTAGTGGTCAAATCTCAGAACAAGCCAGGCATTGAAAAATTTCCTTTCACACGCAAACATCTTTCTCAGCATCTGTTTTTAAGCTTTGTTCCATTTCTCTTTCTCAGACTTTTTTTATTTGTGGACATTTATCAAAGTTAATTTCTGGCAGAACAATTGCTGAGCTAGCAATATACATTTATGGTGCAATGTTCTGAAAGGAGAACTTGATCCTAAAGGAATATGATCATATACAGCATATATTCTACTTATCTAAGAATACATTATTTGTTTACTACACTTATATACTACATGTGACTGTATATTATATTATAGTTCCACTGAATGTGATGTCTTCACTCTAAACAGCCTGAAGTGAAATGAATTCACGTATATGCTTCATTTATTTTAGACCTCTGCACATAGAAAACCTAAAATATTATTGGAACAGTCTTGAAATGAAACCATAACCCAACTTAAAGCCCATATGTGGGAGTTAATTCTTCCTTGAACTTGGATTTTACAGTCATTATAACCTCTTTTCTTTTTCTTTTTTTCACAAGTTACTATTTCATTTCTTCAGGATCTTGTTAAATTTCAATTAATTGAGAAGCAATTTCTCAGATTACATATGTACTTAACACAAATAAGAAGGGTTAAGTATTTTGGAATGTCATCGCAAACAGTTCAGTTACATCTGAAAAACACAGGCTGGAGCAACTGACTAATCATTTCAAACCTTTGCCTTGCATTTGGTTTTGTAGCACTCCAAGGTTTCAGAGGAGGAAATGGACATTTTCCTATGTGTTGCCTTTGTGCTGGAAAACCATCTCTCATCTCTGAGTAAAATATGCTCTAATTTGTTCAGTTATAAATTATCTCAGCTCTTTTACACTATGGTCTTTCAAAAGCACAAACAAAACTGCTGATTTTTTATCATCTGTATGGATCTAACAATCTGTGTAATCAGGAACCACATAAAACACCATCAAGATGAAGATCATTTTATGTTATCTACAAATATTTCTGTTATTAGTGATTTTTTTTAAGATACAAGCATTTTTTTGGATACAACACGAATCTCTTGTAGCAGGTTTCCTGGACTCAATAACAAAATAAAAAACATATTTTACAAGAAATAAACTAGGTACATCTCTTTTAGGTAATCGTTTAGGCTTTATCACTTGTTCCAGTGACCTCACTTCACACAGTAAGTCTCAGAGACTGTAAGCAATGTGTCACAGTCTGAAATATAGAACGCTATAAATGTGAAAGGACACCATAAATCAAAAGTTTTGGGGGTTGCTCACTATTATTTGTGTCCTAGTATTTGTGTACATCAGGTTACATGGATTTATATTCCACACAATGGTACACTTTTTAACTCTGTTCATAGTCTGTCAACGAAAGAAACCCAATCTAAAATTTTACCTTTAGATTTGATTGTTGTCAGGTGTTTTCATGTGCTTCTGTCCTTTTCTAACACACAATTATATAAGTCTACAATCCCAAAACAGATCCAATAAAAGTGGAACCACCAGAACTTCACTGTCACTGAGGAGGTTGGATAGGGATTTTGAGAAATATTTATGCTGCTTCTGGACTTTGTAAAGCCCCAAAGACTAAAGTATGAACATTAGGGTGATCCATGGTAGGATTCACGTTTCTACATAGAAAATATATCTAGTTCTAATATAGTCTCAAAGTTTCCTAATGTGTCATTTAATACTAATTACCTGGGCTTACCTGTAAAACTTGGTCTCTTTTCAAACACTTTGAGATATTATTGATATCATACTGTCACATTTTGCTTTGACAGTCTTTTTCGAATGTTTTTTTCTGTTTTTGCGTGTGTTTTCTGTTAGTTTTGGGGGTTTGTTTGTTTGTTTGTTTGTTTGTCTGGGGTTTTTGTTTTTGGTTGTTTGTGTGGGTGTTTTTTTTTTTTTTGCTGTTGCTTTTTATTTGGTTGGGGGGGAGGTGTTGGATTTTTTTTTTTTCCTAATTATTTTCATTTTCATTTAAAATAATGAAGTTTGAAACAAGCCCTTTCATCATGGTAACAATTCACCTTCCACACAGTTCAGTGTTAAAAAGTCATGATCTGTTAAAAAGTCATGATGCTCTGTTCCAGGGTGAAAATAAATGTCCCTCACTGAACTACATGTTAGCTGGCAGGTCACCATTTTCCATCATCATCATGCTCTTATTCTGAATAGACCAGCTCCACATGTTTTGAAGGTTTTTTTAATGTGAGACACAGCTGCTTTATAATTCCCCATATAAGCATGGTAGTTTTCACCTGCAACATTGCCAGTGGTGTTTGGAATATATTTCCTGTAAGTGTTCATATTAGCCACTGAATGAAATGTTTATTTCCCTCTTGTACCCATACAAGAATTACACTTTGATTTCAGTCCTCTCTGAAATATGCAGGTGTTGTGGTTCAGTGCAGTCCTGCTACAGCTAAGTGTCACTGTACCTAGAAGATTACATCTTCAGCAGTTGTTTTGTGTTTCTCAATACTTATTTGTGGTTTCTGTTTTCATATCCTTTAGAAACTGTTCAGGTCATTAAATACAAACAAAATCCTCAGGCTGAGGTGCGAGGTGAGCATATAAAGAGATTTTCAGTCCTTTTGTTGAAGATATACTAGACTATTTGACCCTAGAAATAACTGCCTAGAACTAAATTTCTATCAAAGGGCAACAAAATTTTATAAACTTTTTTATTTGCTGTATTTGATGGAAGAGATCCAAAATTGCAGATATTTCTTAAAGAACTACATGAATTTACATTACCAAGGTCTTCATATAAATTTCTGTATTACATTATGAGAACCATTGGCCTCTGTAGAATAGTCATATTGTTTCACATCTGACTATTGTTTCTCTCTGGATGTTTTCTGGTTCATTTTCTTTTTGTTTTAGTGGTTCTTTACGCTATAGAATCAGAGCTGTTCCTAATGTAATTTTTTTTTTTTTTTTTTTTTTGGTGTGTTATACACTCATCTATAATCTATAATGGAAGTAGGAAAACCTTTTATTTATTTCCCCAAGAATAGAATAAATTTATTTTGTGTGCTGCCTCACTGCAGTAAAACACTATTTTCAATCACATAATGTAGTAAACTTGTATTTGATCTACGACTTGTGGCTGTCTATAATCAGTACCATTCCATGTATGAAAGTGCTTGCTAGTTCTGTAATTAGATTTTTTTTTTTTTTAATGCTCTTCAGTTCTGTATCAGTAATAGTCTATTTAAATCTGAACCTTGAAGTCAAATTGCCATAATCTAACAGATCATGACCTTTTAACACTGAACTATGTGAAAGGTGAATTGTGACCATGATGAAAGGGCTTTTTTCAAACTTCATTAGTTTAAATGAAAGTGAAAATAATTAGGAAAAAAAAATCCAACACCCCCCCCAAAAATAAAAAAACAAAATCAAGCAACCAACAAAACCAAACCAAAACAAAATAGAAAAACCCAAACCAGCCAAAAAGCAACAGGAACAAAAAAACCACCCACCTAACCAATCAAACATCAAAAAAAACCAAACAAGCAAACAAAACAAACCCCAAAACTAACAGAAAACACACACCAACAAACAAACAAGCATTCAAGAAAGACTGTCAAAGCAAAATATGACAGCGTGATATCAATAATATCTCAATGTGTTTGATAAGAGACCAAGTTTTACAGGTAAGCCCAGGTAATTCTTTCAATTGCTATATTTTTTATTTTTTTTTTCCAGTTGCATACCACATAGATATTGTCAAGTATCCAAAAAAAGCCTCCAGCACTGCACAGCTGTGGCTGCTGGCTGGGTTGGAACCGTGTCACTGTCACTGAGTGTCCCCTGGCAGAGCAGGGCTGTCCCCTTCCCTCCACTCAAAATTCCCAGGGCCTGCACCAGGGCAGAATCTGTTTTTCCTGGATGACTCACACCCACACTCTGCCAAACACCTGTCTGTGCCACAAGGATGACATTCCACTGTTGTATTTCATGTTGATTCGTGCTAGTTTTCAAAGTAGTACAAACACACTTGCATAGGAAACACATGGTATCTGTCCCAGAGTTAATGATTTAATCTCCAAGTACTTCAGTTTCTGAAGCTTCCAGAAAGACTGTGAGAAGTTTTGGAGTTCTAATCAATTAGGAATCCTCTTGTTAATGAGTGCCATTTATTTTTCATGTTGGAAGAATGGAAAATATAAGCTATGGGTAGTACAAATATCTGCAGACTGTGAAGTTTAGAGGCACTTCTGTTATGACTAAGTTAGCCTGGTAATTACAGGAACAAAATAACCATTAAGGTTTAGTTACAAATCCTGAGGTTTAGTATGTAGTTGGCTGATAAAAATGTTGTTCAAAGTATTAGCTGTAGCCCAAAAAGTTGTGCAGTTGGTTAAATCAGCTCAGGTTTACTCCTGAATCAGATGAAGATCATCCCTAAAAATGTCTTCTTTGCCAGAAGTCTCTTTGGGAGTTCTTACTTGTTGGTTTAGTTCAGTATACTTTAGTTTAGACTTGGTTTGGTCTGGGTTTTGGTTTAGTTGTTTCATTGGCTTATGTGTTTGTTTTTGTTGCTGTTTAGGTTTGGTTTGGTTGGTTGTTTTTTTTTTTTTTTTAAGGTCAAAGCAAAGGAACATATAGGAATTCTTGAACTCATAGAAAAAAAACCTGAAGATTGCCAAGGTTGCTTCAAAACCCTTCATACATAAGGATGACCTCTTAAAACCAGACAGCAGAGACAGCAGAGGTTGGGGTGACACCGTCAGGGTGCCAGTGACCCTTTATTTCATTAGCTTTAGGTCTCACTTTCCTAAAAGCCTTTTTCCATCATGCCTGCTCACACCAAGAATTAGATCAGATAAAGCAGATGGTAGGAGCTGGAATTTTCCTACACTGAACAAATTTCTGGCATCCCTGTTGAAGCAGTCAGGGCAGGCTGCCATGAGCCCTCTCTGCATTACTTGCCCTTGGCCAACCCGGTGCTCTCAATCATGTTTCATGCCACAATAACAATTTTTAATATTTGAAATGCTTGTTGTGGTTCTTGGAGTGTTTTTATTTAGCTCCTTGAATATGAAAACTCATGCAGCTTGAGATTATTCACCACCTGGGAGGTGCTTGACCGGTGTGGTGAGGTTGGGTGTGCAGAGCTCTCAGATTAAGCTCAGGAAATCCTCTGACTCACAGGCTGAAGCAGAAGGTCAGACCTGAATCTGCCAGCTGGTTTTGATAGTCTGAAAATCTGAAGCTGCAAGGTGGTCTTGATTGTCTGAAAAATCTTCCTCAGACTAGTCCACATCAACTCCCGGTGTCTACATCACGTAACACTTGACCTAGGTCTTGCCTGATACTTGTTTTTCCCTTTCAGTTCAAAGAGCCTGAAATAATGAATTCTGTGCTATTGGTGACTTCCTATACGGTGACAGTATTTGCTGCGTGCTTTGTGATGAAAAAAAAAGGAAAGTTTGGGTACTTGACAGTGCAGACACATTTTATAGGGTATGTCAAAAGACAACATTATGTGCAGAGGGACAGACATTGGGTGGTCACCTTTTTGAAGCAGAAAGCTGCCCCTGAAGTCAGATTTCACAAGAGATTATTTATTTTAAAATACTTCCCCCAAATACATATATGTTAAAATAATAATAATAGTAAAAAAAACCCCAAACTTTAATTATTTGCACCTTAAAAGCATCTAAAGGTTGAGTAGAGATGGGTGCAGTGTTTACAGAAATAAAGACTGGTAAAAACTTGAAAATACCTTTAATTTAAAGTGCAAACTCAACACACGAACAAAATTATAGAAATGCACTGAATATACTGAGGTAGAAAATGAGCAGAATAACCCTAAGAATGGTCAAGTCAAGCACCAAATGTAACAATATCTAAGGTCTTTGACTCTGGTTTTACATTTTTATGTCCTGCAATTTAAGTGACACAAACACATAATCAAGAATTAAGGACTCTTTTTTTAGTTTATGGCCTTACTTAACACAATCTTAATCTGTCCCATACGAATTTTACAGGCTGTGAACATGATGGCAAGTTCCTTGAATCCACTTTTTAGATCTGTATTACTCAGCATGGGATAAAGGAGTTGTTAACAAACCCTTCTATAGTTTAACATTTGTTGGAATTGAGTCTGGAATGCAAGAATACTCTTATAGCTGAATGTTTTAATCATTATATTATGAAGACTTGCTCATAGTTTGGTTCCTACTGTAGTTTCAATGGAACTTGTGAATTTTAGAAGAAAATACTTTAACTTTAAAAAAAAAATAAATAAACCCAGTACTGCATAATAATCACATTCTTAAATTTTTTTCTAAAGGTAAAGTTGTGGTTTCTGTGTATGTAGTAAGAATTTTGATATAATGTTACATTAATAGACATTTGTGAGCATTAACATTTCACTCAAAAAGCAAAAAGGGTACTGAATTCAGGAAGACTAAAAATCTTGTTTGTTATTTATATCCAACTCTGTGTTCACATCTTAATCTCCATAAGCATGAAATATCCCGTACAGATCTGTGTGAGCTATAGAACTTTTCTTCTTGTTCTGTAAAGTCTATGTAATAGAACATCTGATACACCTTATCTAAGGTAATCTAGTAAAAAAAAAAAAAAAAAAAATCCTCAAATTATTATTTTCACACACAAATCCACAAAGACAAAAAATTGATGGAGAATGAGGAATGAGAGAGAAAAATATTTAGTCTGGTCTAAAATTTAATCTTTATGATGGAAGCATAAGTGACCTCTGGACTATGCTGACTAATATAGCATTTTTTTGTTGATGTTTCATTGCCTTCCTTTCACAGAGTAACCTTGCCAGGACTGTGGCTTTGCTCGCCTTTCACATCTGTTACCTAATGAAGCTGTGGGACACAACATATGTATGTGAAGTTGTTTTCAAGCTGCATAAAATACTGTCTCTCCAATGTACACTAATCTGCCTCTTTTTTTTTAATACTGCATTAAGCTGAAGTCTTTGCTAGGTAAAAAAAAAAATAATCTAAAAATACTCAGAATTTTCAGTGAGAGTGAAATTTTCAGTGAAACTATAGAAAGAATGGCATCAATGAGCGTAATTAATGAGCATGAAGTTTATCTTACTCTGTCAGAAATTGGGGGCTGAGAAAGTTTGCCCATTCCATACATTTACTGTTTAAAAAAGTATTCTGATCATAAAAACACTAAGGGTCTCCTGTGTCCCTAAAGCTTAATGTTGTAGAATATGGTTCTTTGAAATGCATTGAAGTTGTTGTCAGGTTTTATTCGTCCCTCCTTTGCTTCCTTTCCCAGAAGGAGCTAATTTTCTATGGTGCAATCAAGATGGAATGCAAATGTTTATTAAATGCATATTCCAGCCCTGCAGCCAGAGGCAGTGCTCAGAGATTGCATCTCGGTTACTACAGGTGCCTCTGTATCAGAAGCTTCTTTTGCCATGGGCTGCCTGTAATGAAGCAGCCAATGACCTGTAAATTATAACTAAAATGCTCAAGTTGGTCTTGCAGATGAATGCTTTTGATTATGGTCTACAGTATCCAGAGTTTAATTTCTATTTTAAAGCAAAGAGCTTTGAGGTTCCTCCTATGTATGTTGGTCTGTGGGGTTTTTTTTCCTTTTTTTCTTTTTCTTTTTTTTTCCCTTTTAAAATTTGGTGTTACAGTGCATAAAGTCTTCCTGATCTAAATTTTTTACTGAAAACTTATTTGCAAGGAATTATACATGTGCACTGACTATTTGCTATTTAAAAAGCTGTAACCACAAAAAAAATAAAAAATAAAAAATCAATCATAGTCCTAAAGATATAGTTTAATTTCACTTATTATTGCATATCAACTGACAGCAAAAAAACCCCAAACAAACAAACAAAAAAAAACCCAACTACTTATCATAAGAGAAAAGATTTAGGTAGGCATGAAGGAAAGAAATCTTTTCAAGAGTTTAAGATTAGACTGGCTCCTAAACTATTAAAATCAAGGTATTACCAAAACTAAGTTTTGAGTAGTGGACCTTTTTTTTTTTGTTTTTGTTTGAGGCTTTTTTAGGTGGAGAGAATGAGGAACAGGAAAAGGGGGGAGGAATTTTACAATGAAAAAATATATTAATTTGTGTGGCAGACTTTCCAGTTTAGGCATGGTGAGATCTGAAACCTTGCTCTTTAGAATCCTGGGCGTATGTGATTTCCAAATGGAAGACTTATTCCTCTGCTCTGATTATCTTGTTCTTCAAGCTCTAAAAGGACCTACCTTTAAAAACGAAGTTGCTGTTTTTAAATGACACATGGGAAAAACTTCAATAAGCATTCCAACTATTTCAGTTTCCAGGGGAAAAATATACACAAGGCATTAAAATCTCAAAGCAAAGTTGAATTGTTTCTCTTGCTTACTTCTTGCTATATGTTTAACTTTTTATAGTGGATTAATTTTTTAGAAGCTGGATTTTCCTTTTGGATAGTAATTACTTATGTAACACCCATGATACAGAGCATCTCAAACTGATTCATGAAAGTGCACGTCCTTTGCTGTTATAAACATGAAGACAATCTCAAAATGCGTGGCAGAAGAAATACACTTCATATATAAAGACTCAAATTTTAAAATACCACAAAACTGCATTTAACAAATTTTTTTTATAGGTTCGTAAATCCAGAATATCTTTTTTTGTTTGGTTTTCATGTTACCAGTAAATACACAAGGCACAAGATGAAAAATTGGCTTATTAGACAGAAAACAAATGGTTTGAATTTTATAGTAGGTGTTATATTTATATTTCCCTTTCTTTCATAGTAGTATGAACCAGTGAGACTGCAGAACACAAAATACTTGGGGACCATTGCACAATGTATGTCATGTTCATTTTAATTGTCATTAGCTCTAAAGGAGACCCTAATTTTGAGTGTGAAAAGTGCAAAAGAGTAACAAGTTGTGCTTTTGATCTGTTTTTCCATTTAATTAAGAATTTACAAGTATCAGTGGAGAACACCTCCTGAGAAGAGCATAAACAACCACATGCAAGTCAACACCTTTTTTTCTCCTACTTTTGAAAAGGCAATAAAGTACATGTGCACTGCAATATCATGAAGATAAAATGGGATTAAAAACCCACTCTGTTACAAAAAAGGGAGAAAGAAGGGAAGATTCATGGAGGAAGAAGGGGCTAGAAGAGGCAGGATCGAGAAGGTGACAGGACCAGTGAAACACAGGACCACTAGAAATGACCCATGAAACCCTGTCAGAACTCAAAAAATGAGGGGACATGTAGTGCCTTGGTCTGGTTCACAAGATCATCAGTCAAACATTGGACTCAATAACCTCAGAGGTCTTTTCCAACCCAAATGAGCCTGTGATTCTGTGAAACTACCTCTGAGATCAGCTAGTGCTTCACAGATATTCTGAATGTGGCTGAAAAGCACATCAGGAGAAAGCAGAGATCTTAACAAATAAAACTATTTTTACATGTTTTTTCTTTTTTTTTTTTTTTAAGAAAAAAGAAAAAGTTATTCAGCAGAAAATATTTGAATAATGTTACACCTTAATGGTGGATTAAGGATGGATGGGAGAAGCTGCAAGAAACATTTGAAAATGTTTTATGGATTCTTTTCATAACAAGTATGGGTGTCAAATAATGGTGAGCAAAATGTCAGTCTAATGTATCTTTGTGCATTAGGCAAAATGTTTATAATCTTCAGTAAGTATTCTTTTAGTATTTTCATAGAATCACAGAATGGTTTGGGTTGGAAGGGACCTTAAATGTCATCCAGTTCCACCCACTGCCTTGTGCAGAGACACCTTCTGCCAGACCAGGTTGCCACAAGCCCTGTCCAACTTGTCATGTTATTAATATCTTACTGAGACGTTGTCTTCTTTCCCTCTATTAATCCTAAAAAAAGATTTGAAATGGAAGTACAGGACAAACAAAAAGTGACAAATTGATATTTTCCAGGAAGTAAAAATCCTTCTGACACAGAACGGGGGCAGTTCAATGTAAAAGAAAAAAAAAAAAATCAGGAAGTGTTTAGTGTCATCCTGTGGTGAAAATAATTTATTAAGGGCCTGGAGGGAGAAAAGGTAACAGCAAAGGAGTGACAGAGGGATGTATAAAAAAAAAACACAAGCACAGATGATAGGTTGTCATCAGGATCTGGAGGATAAGGAACTCTGATGAAAGTCTGGACAGAGATTTGGCAGATAACCTTATACACGATAGTGAGGTACTTTGTTAATATCTTACTACTTTGCCAACATCCTCTGTTCCCTTCCTGTGCTGTGTTTCCTTGAAAATAGTTCAGGGGAGAGTTTTCATGGTATTTATGTAAAAAAAATCCCCCAAATTATCACAGAACTATGAGAGATAAAGGGACTTTCAAAGTTATAGGCAGAAAATATGAATGTTTTGTCTAACCCCCCCTATAATAGGTCCAATCCTATTAGTTTAGACAAGGGGGGGAAAAAAGCCTCAATTTAAATTCATATATATATTTAAGACCATAGACCTGGTCTGATCAAAAGAAATTCTCAATCATCTGATGCTCCTGATTCTGATTGCTGGTAAAGCTTCCTTTTGAATGAAAATGGGCTTTTGTCAAGTCTAAAAAGGTATATTTTCCTGAAACAATTATACCTCCTTTAAACATTTATTTATTCTAACAAAGGAATATGGGGGAAAATTATGTGTTTTGTGTTAGTGTGTTTAGTTTTGTGTGTGTTTAATCAAGAACAAAAGCTGCAATTCAGAAATGACGGGAGAAATTTGAAGTGTTCCTCAAACACCCTATAAATTCAGTCCTATGTAGTTCTGTATTGTACATTTGGGCCAAAATGCGCCATGAAAAACATCCTGCCTGCATTTGAAAAGTGACTGACTGAGAATCGTGTTACACGGCAGAGCAATCTAAACTTATGAAGTGACACAAGCAACAGGTGGGATTTATGTAAAATTAAACAGAAATTTCATTAAAAAAAAAAAAAAAAAGGTATTCTCAGGAGGTGGGCAAAAGGAATCCCTAACTTCTGTGATTTCAGAATTTGTACTGCACACCCACACATCCATTGCAGTCAAACAGAGAGGAACAAAACCAGTAGCCTTTCATAAACTCCACAAAGGGATGTGAATCCATAGCTGTCCCCAAAGATTATGGATCTGAAAAGAATTAGGATGAATTTTCTCTGCCGCAAGAGATTCTTTTATGCATTTGAGGTGGGAAGGTTTTCTGGCATTAGGCATACCTAGAAAATGCAGAGTAAAAGATGAATCAGCATTCTCTTTTCTCTTCATCCAGCCGGTTTTGCTCTTAAGTTTATTTCTTCATTCTTCACTTGTTTTCTCACATTCTATTTTATACTAGCACAAACTACATTCTATGTCATGTCTGTCTTTCAACAGACACATTTCATTTAGGTTTTTTTTACTGTATTTCATGTGGTGGAATATATTTTTAGATGTGCTGTCAAGTAATGCAGTTTTTCTTTTCAGCTGTTAAGGTGAAGAACAACTGAATTTACCCAGCCTGGTACAAAATATGTGTAATCTGAGGTTCAGGGAAAAAGCTTTTAGAGTCACTTAGTTCCTCTTCACTCCATTATTGAACACTTGCAGTTAAGAATTTTAATTTAAAAA
>JAWWLT010000092.1:10262943-10273805 GCA_035040995.1 Premnoplex brunnescens | reverse complement strand
TTTGCCCCCCCTTCACAATCTTTTAAGCCTGTAGAAGTCCTTAAATTAATATGGCCCATATGAACTGCTTAAAAAAAAACCAAAACAACAAACAGAAAGCAAAAATATCATCTTTCCTTGACATAGAATGTGATAATATGCTTTTCTAAAAGTCTTGTCTAATAATGCTTAAAATAAAGACAACCTGTTATAAAGAAAATTAAGGAAAATATACACTTTGAATTTTTTTGTCATTTCTGCAAACTCAGAAGGGCACATTGTCACATATATATATATATATATATATATATATATATACATAAATAAACGTGTGTCTATTGAATTCAAGTCCTCAACTATTTCAGACAAACTGGCAAAACTGACTGAGAAGCAGCCTGAAAAGTATCTAAAATATACTTATATAGAGGATGGTTAGTTAGCATTTCAATAAATTCACACAGATAGAATTCAACAGTAGTATGGATCTGTACTGATGTCTTTAAATTATTCTTGTGGCTGATTTTCAGAAGTATTCAAGAAAGACTATACTGCAGCTGAAATGTTTTAAGGATCTTAAACTGAGATTGGAGGCATTTGGAAACTATAATAACTTGCAAACATATACTAGCTATTGTGAAATAAGTTTATCAACATGGATTTCCAAGAGGTGACAAGCAGAAATAATTTTGTTATTATATTGTCAAAGGAACAATATATAGCATATTCTCCCCTATTTTCCTGTTTCTGCTTTTCATATTTTGCTTGGTTTCTTCATAATTATTAATCACTGTCTGTTTATCAGTATCTCCCCTTCAGTAATAACTTTTGATTCTTCCCAGTTTTACAGATAATAGAGGTCTCACATGTTGCTATATTTTTTAATATTTGCAGAAATGGGAAGGAGATGAGAGGCGATGGGCTGCAAATGCGTGAGCTGTGAAGAAAGCTGAGCTCATGCATTGCTGGAAAGGGGGAAAAAAAAGAGACCTTATATTTGCACAACCCAAGAGTAAAACTTCAGCAGCACTTTGGAACTGCTTAAACACGAAAATCAATCAGCTACAGTACCCCTGTCCTTAGGAAAGCAGGGTTCATTACACACAGCTCTTAGAGAACATTAATTCTCTCTCTGTGTGATTTACTGGCTCCACCTGAACTAATAAATAAAACAGGTCTAGGCTTTTTCTCTGTCCAAAAGTTGCACAGGTCTCATTCATACAATTAGCAGTTCTTTCCTCACAAACTGTGCCTGAGCTCATATCATAAAATGGGACTAGCTGTGCCCAGGAATTTCCTGGAAGTGCTGGATGTTACGGATCACAGCTGCATCAGGGACCATGTCAATGAGTTAACAGGATATACAAGTGCATGGTGGAAATTGAGCTGTGTCCTTGATCTTTTCTGTACTTCCGTATTTAGATTATACCACTGTGTCATCCCAGCTTTAGTTATTTAATCATAATTCTTACCTCTGTAATTTCTATCCCTTCTATATTAGAATAAAATTAATTTCTTGGTGTGAACTTTTTGCCTCTATGTCTGTAGTGTCACAGAATGGCCAGGTGAACCTATCCCTGATAACTCACACTTTTCAGCTTCCTCAAATCAAAGGCAGCAATACCTTGCACCCTTAATGTTTTCTGAGCACAGACAAAGCGTTTCTGTGGTTCCCTCTTTAATTTTCTGGAAAGTTTTCAAAGTTTAGAGCCAGTTCCTTTCTTCCAATAACCTTCCTTGCCCACCAAGAATTAGAGAATTGCTCTGATTTCCTTCTTTCAAATGAGATCCACATGACTGTATCTGATTAAATGTAACATCACCTTTTTCCTCCTTTTCCCCTTGCAGCTATAAAACCCCCATTTGACACTGACCCCAAAAAGAGTGTCTAAACTCATTGTAATTTATTTCTCACTACATAATATGGCATATCCAACAGCTACATGATTTCACAGTGATGAACTGTACACTGATGAATTCCCTGAATTGTAGCAATTATTGTTGTGTCAATGGGAGCCCTGAAGTTTCCAGAGGTGAACTTGCTTCCACTGCTGTGTGCCCTAGTCTGAAATCCAGCTGTTCCAGGTTTGGGAGCACAGTCAGTCTTCCAGGAATCCCCTCTCACTGAAAGCAAAGGGACTAGTCTAGTGTTAAAAAGTTGTGATTTGAGTTAAATTAGATCTAAACTATGTTGTCAAGTGCTTGCATATTTTTGTGCCCAGCAATTCTTTTACTGAAAGCAACTAGATGAGTAAAAGCAAGTATTTGTAAGTTTATTTCCTTTTGTTCCTTAAATATTGTGAGAAAAATACCCCACTCCATGCCAGACTTGTATCAGCAGAGTTTCTGACATATGCAGTCTATTTTTAAGAGTATGTATATTCCAAAATAGGTCACAATATACACGTAACTTCCATACAGTCACAGTTGATATAACGGGATTATATGTGTGATTAGTTGTGCAGCTGAATCTTTCTCCTGTGCCATACACAGATGATAAAGTAAGAGAGATTCAGATTACTCAATTTTTCTTTTAAGCAGCACCTTTTCTGAACCACAAATACATGGTTTAGGAGTAATTGATTTTCTCTGGTAGGGTGCATGGATTACATCTTAGCAGGAGAAAAGTAGTGTTAAACTGTCACTTATACTAAATATCAGTTTTCATTGTCACAGTTGCTTTGGTCTTGCTAAGATTATTCTCATCAATAAAGCCATAATTTTGCTTTGATCTATATTTATTAATCTTCTTTTCCTCCAGCTTCATTTGACTTTCCATACATTAACAATCTGAATTCAAATCTGTTTATTTTTTATTTTTTTACCACACTTTATGTAACATTTTAGTGGGGCCTTTTTTTTATGCAGCAGATGATTTTCTTGCAGTGTGTTGATTAATCATATCTCATACTATCAGCTCCCCCACAGCATTTTGCACTTTCTGCTCAATAGATAAAGTATGTCATAAACTACGTTATCAGAGCTCAGATAAACATGTCTATCTTTTACTATCTATATTATTAACATTCCCATCTGCAATTTTGCACTTACAGCTGCAATTATGAATATGTTTTCTGCTTTCATAGTAGTACTTTCCTTCTTGATTTGGTAGTAGTTTACTGCAACACGTTCAGATTAGCCCAGAAGTTAATGGTTTATGGTCTTTATCTAATTATTGTAAATGCTTAGTATAGTGTGTTATTTTTAAACACACAGCTTCAGTGATCCCTAAACATTGGCATATAGTATGGGGGTTTGTGCTTTAATATTTGTGTCCTGTAATATTTAATTTTCCTTTTACTTCAGTTTTTAATGTTAACAGATTTAGTAGGGCTGCTTTTTCTTTCAAAATGTCTAGGTGTTAAAAGAATCACCTAATGCCCAAGGCAACATCTGAAAGTTGGGGGAAGGGGTCTTAATTTTTATTTTATCTGATAAATAAGTAGAAGTACTGGGGTTTTTTGGTTAAATCCTTGGTAGAAATTCTAGTGATCTTGAGATACTCAATGCAAAATATGCTGAGGGATCAGTGTTTCTGCTATTGCTTGTCCTGCCTGCTGTTTTTAGTCAGGAATAGCATGAGAAGTCTCATTTCTGCATTCAAAAGGGAAGTGAAAGTACTTGTTTATTTCGTGGCTTTCGTAAAAGAGCACCAATTTGCAAGCATTTTACTGGAATAGTAATGTATCATTTTTCACTGGGGCACATGTTGGTAATTGTTGAGCTTTTGCCCCCTGATTTGACGTGATAGTATGAAAGACAATGTGACGGTTATCAAGGGAAAGCAATCTTTGGAATGGAAAGGTCTCTAAGTGTATGAACTAATGATTAAATTTCTTATATATTTCTTCCCTTGGACATTCCACTTACAAAAAAACTTCCACACACCACCAGCACTTCAAATGCAAGTTTTCCTCTGTTGTTTAAAAAGCTAAAGGTCTGTCCTTCCTCTAGAAAGGACAAGTTGCTGCTGGAGAGTCCAGATGAGGCACCAGGATGGTCAGAGGGCTGGAGCAGCTCTTCTGGGATGAAAAGCTGGGAGAGCTGGAATTGTCCAGCCTGGAGAGGAGAAACTTTGGAGAGACCTCATTGTTGCCTTGCAGTGCCTGAAGCGGCTCCAAGATGGAGAGAGACTATTGACAAGGGATGGAGGGACAGGACAAGGGGGAATGGCTTCACATTGACTGAGAGGAGTTTTAGGTTGGATATTGGGAAGAAATTCTTCCCAGTTAGGGTGGGCAGGCCCTGGCGTAGGTTGGGCAGAGAAGCTGTGGCTGCCCCTGGATCCCTGGAAGTGTCCAAGGCCAGGTTGGATGGGGCTTGGAGCAACCTGGGCTGGTGGAAGGTGTCCCTGCCCATGGCAGGGGGTGGCACTGGGTGATCTCTAAGATCCCTTCCAACTGAGACCCTGCTGTAAGTCCATGATTCTATATCCCAGTGTTTATTTTCAGGATGTATTTTCTAGATGTTGCGAACACTCATGACTTCTACATCCTTACAGGAGCTTGTGTTTAAAGTTCAGTTTCATGTTTGCAGTTCGTGTCTCTGGACCACCATGTTTTTGGTTTTCTTTCCACCTTCATGAGAGGTCTTAAACACCACACCAATGTTTCTGAGCTAACTTAGTCATTGTTATATGGTTCCCTCATTTCTGAGTGAGTTATTAATTTCCTGCTTGAACATAATGGTTATATTTAGTAGGAATCCCTCACAATGTAGTTGGGTTAGAGTCACATCAAAAGAAAACAAACATCTTCTCAATTTCTAATGCAGTCCTAGGAGTATTTGATCCTTTAAAAGGCAGAATTTTAAGCCTACTTTAAATTTGTGGTTTTATTTTTTTTAAGTTGGCACTATTTTGTTATTCCAGTTATCAGTTTCTGTTTGGTAAAGCATGACTATATACGATGGTAAAAGCATCATACAAATAGAATTTCCTGCAAAATAGGAGTCTTACACTTTACTGGTCATCTTCATGGCTTACAGGCAACTTTGTTTCCTATCTGCTCTCCCCACCTGCTTGGGACCAGGTTGGTTTCTCCTATTAATGTAGAAACTACAACAGTTTCTGGCTCACCAGTGCCATTCCTGTGCTCTCAGGCTGTTCCCCAGGAGCCAGATTGAATTTCTTCAGCAGGACAGTTCTGCTTCAAATCTCCTAAGAGTGTTCGAGAAAGGAATACATAAGACTATTTACTATCTAGGAAATATAGAGTTTCACTGTAGGGGGAAAAAGTTGGTGAGCATCGTAAAAAGTACATTTTAAACTTCCTCTTTCTTGGCATACCTTCGTAAGTGTAACATTTCCTTTCCTCATAATTGAATACACATGAAAAGCAGGTTGCAAAACAACTGCTGTGCTTGTTATTATATATACATATAAAATTATATATATAAATATGTATATAATGCTTTCCAGCACTGTTTCTTGTCAGTTAAAAATAATTGCTGAAGGAAGTAACATAGTGAAATGAAGTAAAATAAAATAACTTGCTAAATCAAAAGTAGAATTATAGAAATTAGATTGAACTGAGATTATGTTCATGTAGCCTGACTTGTATTTGTTATTTTGGGAATAACAAATAATAATTAACTGAAGGAACTGATTAGAAAAAGATTAAGACATATATCAATGGCAATCAGTAACATAGTTACTAGTAAATAGTTACATAGTTACATAGTAAATAGTTAACACCATTTTGTGACTAGAAAGAATTCTGCATTTGACAAAGCAGTATTTTCCTAGCTCGCTATGAGTACTATCTTGGCATTTTGCAAAAACATGGGAAACAAGATCTTTAAAAGATTCAGGAAGATCTCTCCTAAAAATAAAAGTACCATCTGAAAACTCAAGCAATATATTCTGTATAAATTATACTCTATATTATCATCCCTTACAAAACCCCACTCAATCAGTTCAGTTACATCGTTCTATCATCATTAATGGTCCATTACCCTTACTATGTTTTCAAATCACTGGTTTTAGACAGCTCAACCTCACTATTGGAAAATATCTTATTTAATCATCCTCATCATCCAGTTCAACACATTTCATTCTGACACATTAACACATCAGAAAGCTTTATTGCCTTATTATCCGACTAGCAGGGAAAGAAAATGTAATTCTCACATCCATAGTATGAATTAAGTCCAATAGTGTGAACTCCCTGCTAGGAAAACCTCTCAAAGCACTCAGCTCCCTTCTGCTAAAATCATTCATGTGCTCCATAGTTATTAATATTAGCGATAAAATAGTTCTCTCATCAAAATATCTTCTCAAAATTATCTAAATATGTTACATCTTTGTTTATGTTTATTTTATACAAACAGCAAGAAGGAAAAAAGTCCCTTTCTTTGAAGAGGGCAATGTGGACTGACGAACCTGAGAAGTACAACCATGCAAAGTAAGAAAAGAGAATTTCTCAGTCTGGGCTGATGTCACGGCAAGGTGTCTTGAGTGAGTATTTTGAATCAAGAACTGAAAATATTTCAGGTTCTAGTTCAACAATCAAAAGAAAGAGGGTAGGATTTTTGACTGTTTATTTTTACTGAAGCTGCCATGTACTAAGGCAATACTTTTTTGAAACTGACCATTTTATATTACCATGAGAGGCAATTCAGTAGCATTTATTCCAGGTGTTGTTGTCAGAAGGCAAAAGTACAATCACCTGCTGACTCCCCTGGACTGCCATCCTCACTGTGGACCTGTGTTTTGACATCGTTTTGTTGAGTTTCCTCTACCTTCTTCATGTATTTTCACCTTTCAGTCACATGTATTGGAGCAGTTGCTGTTTGACTTTCCCTCCTTGACTTCTACTTCCTTCCCTTCACCTTATCTTCTCTTCATCCCTTTCACCCCCAGTTTACTCTTTCTTGCAGTCTGTTGTCACCTCCCAGGTCAGTTCCCCAGCTGCGGAATTGTCCTTTTAAGCCTTTTTCCTTTCTGATGATCTGTGTATTAAGAACTATAATTAAATGGAACCTGCCTCAGCCTCATTGCTACAACACTGGAAATTTCCTGTACAGACAAGTAGGGTGGAAAGCAGAAGGAACAACTCTTTAGGTACCACTTTGCTGTTAGTTTGTTGCTTGTTTTGCTTTGTTTTTGTGGGTTTTTGTTTGTTTTATTTTATTTTTTTTTAGTCCAGTTGTTTCTTATATTGCTCATTATTAATATTGTCAATATGGGGTAAAAATTACACAGGGTTTGAAAAAGAAGCACACATCAGTTCACTTCTGATTTATGTATACAAATTAAAGAAGTGATAAGTTTTGTGGCTTCAGTAAAATATTTTATTGAAGATTTCTTCATTTTTACTTCCTTTTGTGTTTTTCCTACTGTTCTGCACTGATATCATAAATATATATACTATAAATATAATAAATTTTCATACTTTGTAAACTTCGCCTTTTGTATACATTTAGGTCATGGAAAAAACATAATTCCAGATATGTAAACTTGGATCTATTAAAAAACATAAATAAAATAAAAAAATAAAACAAAGTCAGTGTCTCCCCACCTACATTTGTACCTTCTCATGTGACCTTTGTTGAATACATTCAAAGTCTCAATCTTTAAATTCCCACAACTGCTGCTTGTGAGGAATACAACTCACAAAAAGCATTTTGGTTATTGCCCCCACGGGTAATATTTGGAGTTTGGCCAAACTCCTGCAAAGCTTCTTTGCTCCATTAGTTCTGGTGGAACTAATGCTCAGATGCTGCCTTAAGAAAGAGGTATCCCCAGTTGCCACAATGCTCCTTCCTTCCATCTCCTCCACTGATGCAGGAGAACATGGGAATCATTGACAAGTATTAGAGCTTGCTACAGAACTTCCAAGTTTAACACAGTAAAAAAAATAGAATAGAAAAATAAATAGCAATGCCTAGTGATACCTCTTACCTACTCAAATACCATTGTTAAATTTATGCCCATGATTATATTTGCAATTTGGACACTAAAATTTATTTTCAGTAATATTTATTTGCTTGTTTCCTTCCCTCCTACCTCTCTTAATCAAAATCACACAAGATCATCTGAGGAGCTATGGCAATAGGGCTTAATGTCTCAGTGTGTTCGCAGAAATAATGCAATTTTTTATTAAAACAGTAGACCTTTCACTGTTGAAAGCACGAGTCTTTGAAACAGTTTTTAAAATTTCTCTTTCTGTTCACACAATTTTCATGAATATAATTTAAGACAAACAAAATAACTGCTCAAGCTCTCTGCCAGAGTTACAAGTTCTGTTGAATAGGGAAATGAAAAGAGGATGGTTGAAGGGAGAGGAGGACTACAGGAAAAGAGTTGGGGAAAGACAACCAATGCTGTGTGAAAGGTGAGCTGACTCCAGATTTCTGCATTTCCACAGCATTTCAGGAGCCAAATCTATGCCAGACCTTTGGGACCTGCTCTGTTTTGGGCTTCCCAGGAAACGACTACATTTCCTGTAGTTACAAACATCCTCTGTAATACATATGGCCCCGTTTTAAAGATTGGATTTCCACAAGAGTAAGAGATAAGCTTCTATGATGGGAAAAGGCAGAAAGTCAGAACAAAACATAGAGGACATGATGTTTTGTTTTGTTTTGTTTTTTTTTTTAAACTAAATTAATGCACGTCAGTGGTATGAGAACAGAGTCTTCAAAAATTCAATTAATTGTTTAAATTTGTAAATATCAGCTACTGGCTAATCCATTCTCCCACCAGATTTTCTCAAAACCCTAATGCTCAGCTATCTATGAGGTGTAACCTTTCCTTCATCTCTACAACCTCTTTTCCTCATCTGTTCTCATGGACTCCAGCTCTATGTTTTAAACTCAAGGAAAGATACATTAGTGGAATTACACACTGAATGTATTTACTGAGTTGGACTTGCTGAATGATGTGCCAAGTGAGTTTTGACAAAACACCAGAAATGTGTATTCCCATTCGAACTCGCAGTACTTCAGATTTCTCCACTCATCAAGGTTTTACTAATCCATGATAGAACTCAGCAAAAGGAATTAGTGTTTTGGGGTTTTGTTTGTTTGTTTGTTTGTTTGTTTGTTATGTAATATAATTGATATTCTTGTAGGTTTCTATAAAACGTATCTCCTTTTAAAGCTCTTCTTTAAAAGATGCACTTGCAGCTAAGTACAAACCGTATTATAGAGGATGTGTCTGAAAACAACAAAGCTGTGTGATGGATGTTCCAAGTTTCTTTTGCTGAATGGTGAATATATGGCCCATGAGCTGTGCTTTTTGGCTCTCTTGCTTTTCACAGTATAGCCAGCAGCCCAGCAATGCAAGGCTTCTAAGGTAAGGAAAAGGGGTAAAAGGATGCTATTACCATGACATCCTCGGTCAAAATGAAAACTGGGAACACCTGATTCAGTGAGAGAAACTGCAAAGGAGTTCTTTCAGGAGCAAGGTAAAACACAAGGAGCTACAATGTCCAGCAGGCAACTTTGAGCTTTTCAGCTGGAGATTTAGACATGAACAAGCTCATAGCTTGGAGCTTTTCGGAGAAAAGTGGTTTATCTCAGTGAATACTAAAGACTTGTGAGACCTTTACCCCCAGGTGAAGAGTGTTCATTGAAGCACCTGGGCAGCAGGAAGCATGTGTGTTGGTATTTGTTTCTTTTCCATCAGGGATTTTTGTCGGAGGTAGAAGTGCCTACAAAATTTATTATTTTCTGTTAAAGAACTGCAGTGTGGGGGCTGAATTTGTAAGCAGAACAGAAGTTTCTGGAGGCACTTTAAATCTTGAATCTTCTTCTTTCTTATGTAAGAATCCTATTATTTAATATCCCTGAGCAACAAGGCTGCAGATTTTTCTTCTTATCCAAAGAGATGCTTATTTCAGTTTTATAAAATTAAAATAAAAATCCCATAAAAGGGATAAAGTGTATGCAATGATATGTCTGTAACTTAAATTTGCTTGTTCCATCTTATGTTTCAGCAATAGCAGCAAACCAGAAACTTGAGTGCATTTTTAAAGAAAGATAATTTATTATGTATAAGTTATAACATTACATATAGTGCCTGAAGGAAAGAAACCAGACACACAAAAATACAGTTATGGACGGATGGGTTTCTAACAAGAGTTCTTATGGGAACAACAATGCTCTAGAGCTATTTTATTCTTTATGGAAGAGCCACAATACTTATAAACCTTAATAAAAAAGAATCAGGTGAAGTGGTGTTTCTGCATCAAAATATTTCACTTTGTGTATGGAACTTCAGAGCCCACCCTGGAGTGCATCAATCTGAGCATGGAGGTTAAATCAGCCACTAAGTGAAACTGATTTTGTGAACAATTGAAACCTTGTTAAACTATAAAAAACAGACAGGGTTGTAAACCAACAAAAATTAACAAATACAATTTTCAGTATTTACTAACCTGTAATACATCTGGATCTTGCCCTTTAATTCTTTTGGAATTTGGATTGTTTGCTTGGGAGAGTGTGTGTGGGTATATTTATGTATACAAAGGAAGATGTACTTAAAGGAAGAAATTATCAGAAAAGAGTTAAATGAGTTACTGTGGTATGTTACAAAAGAGTGCAGAGGTAGAAAGAGGTAGAAGAGACCATTCCATGATTTTATGCAAAAGACACATAAAAGACACAAAGAAAGACAATTTACAAGAAATATAACAAAAGAGCCAGATAAAGGCATTTTCCTCAACCTCCTCAGCTTCATTTCCCATTTTATTCTATGCTTATTTCTCAACATGGAGCTAAATATCTGTCATAAAAAACACCCTGGCAGTTGTGATGACAGGAATATCTGAAAAATTAGTGTCTGCTTTTATATGGGCAGGGCAAATGAACACTCAGAGATCTATAGGCCCAGGAAAAACAAACAAACAAACAAACAAACAAACAAACAAACCCAAAACACT
>JAWWLT010000092.1:10226731-10241817 GCA_035040995.1 Premnoplex brunnescens | reverse complement strand
GGATCCAGGGGCAGCCACAGCTTCTCTGGGCACCCTGTGCCAGAGCCTGCCCACCCTCACAGGGAACAATTTCTTCCATATATCCAACCTAAGTCTACTTGTTTAAAGTCATTCCCTCTTGTCCTGTCACTCCAAGTTCTTGTAAAATGCACCTCTGCATCTTCCATGTTGTCTTTGTTCTTGTTAGAAGCCTCCTGGGGGAAAGTTCTTTGTAAAGGAAAAGCTGTTCCCTAAATGAAATAAGATACTGTGGGTCTGAAAAATTATGGAGGGAAGCATTAGCCCTCACCTCCCTAGCTAAAAGGGTTTTGCTGCTGGTCTTGTAATGATCAGTATTACCACAGAAAGCTCTAATATCAGCTTTCCTTCATGCAGATGTCTTCTAAATGTGCAAGATTCTCCTGTCTTAGATAGTCTGATGAGCAGTGAATTGTCTCAGGCAAAGGCACATCCTACTGCAGTTGAAAGAGTTGGTTTGAAATTCTTCCAGCAGAGGACATCATCCAACGGTGAGATTCCAACCTTTCCTGGATTCTCATAACTGAAGCAGTTTGGGACCTCCAGCCACTGGCTGTGGAATGCTTCATGCCAATGGCAAAACCCTGTGAAATCATACCAGTTTTTTTAATTAAAAAATGGAAAGAAAATAGTCAGTTCCCTAACAGGACTAACTTGAGACTTTGGGATATTATATGAAACTGCTATGGCTAAGGAGACATGTTAGACTAAGGTTTGATTGATATTCACATCTCAGGAGACTCAGAGGTGGAGCTAAATATAGAGGATCTGTATGGAATAGCACTGCTGATGAAAGTGAAAGCTTCATAAGCCTCAGATTGTGTCTGGCAATGCTTAACCAGCTGAAGTCAGCCAACCTGGGGCTGTATGTAAAAAGCAGAGAAGTTGAGAATGTGATGTCTGCCTTTATAAGAATGTCAGAGGCAACTCAAAGTAGATCTGGCACCAAACTGTTACTCAATGTACTTCAACAGCAATGAAACCTGGGAAGAACAAGCTTTATCTACATGTCCTTTCAGCATTAATATCTTTCTGAAGAATCATTTAGGCTGGAAAAGATCTCCAGGTCATCAAATCTAAATTTGACCAAACTCCACCTTGTCAACTAGACCAGAGCACTGAGTGTCAGCATTTCTTGAACACCTTCAGGAATGGTGATCCCACCACCACCTTGAGCCCATTCCAATACTTGACAACCTCTTCAGTGAAGAAATTCCTTCTGATGTCCAAAATTCCAAAATACAGCATTCAATCTCATTAGTGAACATAAATGTATGAAACATAAAACACAGCTTCTGCCCTTATAAATGTGGCAGAGCTGCTAGAGTTTTGCATGATAAAGAATGGCCCCAAACCAATATTTAAAAAAAAAAAAAAAAAAATCAAGTCAGATTATTCCCTGATAAAGGAGCCGCAGGTAAGAGGAGAGATAAACCTATAGCATCCTTTGATTGATTGTTAGTGGGCAAACTAGTCATATCTATTAAACATGTATCATGTTTGTCACCTGCAAAAATGTGCTCGTAGTGATCACACTCTGCTGCTTTGAAACACTAGAGTGCACAGGAGCTCCTTTAGGAGAACTCCCAAATATCTCACCTGTCTGCTTCTTGCTCAGCTCTTAAGCAGAGTCTTTAAACACAGTTTCAAAGCAATGCAAACAGTAGTATATCAAAGGATTGTAGAAGACTGTACTGCACATAAAACACAGCTTGGAACTGACAGAGAGAAAAATTGAAAACGGCGATTCTCTGAGGCAAATAATCTCAACTCATGTGGTTTTCCACCCCTGCAGTTCTCATTTGGGAAGAAGCCAAACAAGCTAATCTAACAGATGTCTGTGCCACTGATTTAAAGTCAAAGGTAGGATGCTTCCAATATCCATCTAATTCAAACAGGGAAGGTTTCTACTGATAGCCACAGAACAGCACTGAGCCAGTGCTCTCCCTCCAGACTGGCAGGTCAGTGGTTATTGCTCTTACACAGAACTGATGTGTGTGATTTCAAGTGACTGGATGATTACTGCCCTCAGCAAAATATCCCACTATCAGGGATAAGCCACAGTTTAAATGTTTCCCATTCTAAAAAAAATAATTAAAAAAAAAAAATGGAAGCAATAAAATAACATTAAATTTTGCTAATCATCAAGCATTAGTATTCAGCAAGGCATCCTTCAGAGATCATTTTAGATAGAGTGATATGCATGATTTAGGGATTAAACTCTCTTACAGAAGTAAATGTTAACTGAGCTAATCTAAATTATGGTTATTAAAAAAACAAACAAACATGAAAAAAAAGCCCCAAACACAAAAAAACAAACCACATGTCTTTCACAAGGCTGCAGTTTAAATAAGGCTGACTGGTCAGGTCTCAGCAAAACCTTACTCTGGTGGCTGAATCAAAGCTTTCTATTAAAATAGCATAAAGCTTAAGTGCTCTGCTTGTGAGCAAAGCCTTTGGGAAGTGAATTAAATATAAACTCATAGTTGAGCATGCCCTTGTGACTTCTGTAGCTTGAAATCACAGCTCTGAGGGAAGTGTTCATGTTCACTTTGAAGTGCTAAGATTTGAAACTAAGGATAACAATCTAAATAAGAACACCTTTACTTTCTTGATCAAGGCACACAAGGAAGGAGAAAGATAACTGTGGCATAAAGAGAGGAGCAGCACTGGATTTCCACTTTGGAATTAGGCATGGCTAAAAAAGGCATTCTGTTTGGAGATGGAAACCATCACTTTCTTTCCTGTATTCTTTTTCCCCTGGACACACTGGAAATCCTGTATCTTCTTTTGCTTTTGTCCTTGATTTCTTGTTGATTTTTCTTAATGCTGTACATTTAAGTTGTGCTTTAGTTGCTGCATTTCTTTGGAGAAGGTTATAAAAGATTTCCTGGTAGACGGAAGAGTTTGCACCCCTGTATGAACTCCATGGACAGTGCACATACAGGTAAAGTCATCCCTTTCATTAAATAACACAAACCCCTGCTCTTTTCTTCTTTTGAATTTAACTTTTGAATTTAGATGTGTCTTTGCACTTCAGTAATCCTGTGGAACCATCTGTGGCTTTGAACATGTGTCAACTCCCAATCAGAAAAACACATGATTCTCCTGTAGTTTGTTTCAAAAAATGACCACTAGAAATATGTTACTTCATAATAAATGTATTAGATTAGGAAGGAGCTAGTAGCAAATGTGATAGAATAGGCAGTCTTTGAGAGTTCTCTGTTATACCAATATATTGTTGTCCAACAGGGATGCTTGAATGGATTTTTGTTTTCCCTCCATGGCAAATGGTGGAATTTCTATAGGTATCTGCTTTTGTGGTTTTGGTTGGTTGGTTGAGTTTTCTTTGCTTCTTTCCTTCTTCTTTCTTTCCAGTGAAGTTTGTCTGGATACTAAGTAGTGTTACCTGGAAACTGGTAAAAAGATAAACATGCTGTTCTTAGTAAAAGAAGAGGCTGTTCAACAATGGGCATCCTCATTTAATTAAAACCAGTGAATACACTGGATAATAATAATAAAAATATCTCTGGCATTGTGTATGGAACAAAGAAAGAACCCATTACAAACACAGGCATTACATATCTCTAATGCTTTTTCTTTTTTCTTTATTTATGTAAACTTTTCTTTGTTTATAAGCTTCCTTTAATATGTGCCATGTCCAAAACAAGAAAATTTAATTAAAATGAAAGAATCTTAAGGAGTGAGAAAGAAAAAACAATGACAACAACAACAACAAAAACAGACTGCATGACCTTTAAAAGGCGTTTCTGCCTCACATGCTGATCGACAAAATGTTCTTGCATTCTTATATATTCGCATGGCCTCAGGCAGTTCCAATACAGAATTTTCTGTACCGTGTGCTTTCCTACAAATCAGTAATTGAGGGTTGTTGCAGTGTACAAAGTCACAGTAATTTAACATTTTCTGTAAATGTCAGCAGAGGGTTATTCAGTTTCTGCAGGTCCCAAGGTCTTTTATACACCATCCAGCCTAAAATGGTGATGCTGTAGGAAACTGAGAGGAAAAGCAACAGGAAGCCTCCTGCTTATTCCAAAATTGAGCAAAGCTGCTTTAATATGCATTTACATAACTGTGTTAACAATTATCAATAGCATGAGATTAGCTACTGATTTATAACATTCTTTTAGTGGACTTGACACAAGGCAGTTTGAGGTTGTAGTCATTTATCCAACTACATGACTCAACCATGATTTAAACTCCAAGCCTGGTGAGAAGAGTAATTAGGTGACTCAGCAATTTGACTTCACCTCTTGAACAAACAACCATCCAAGAATACTGGGGGAAGAAAAACCAAAACAAAATAAAACCAAACTACATAAACCAAGAAAAATTAATCTTGTGAATCAGGAACTTATATAAATGCATTAAAAACTGTCCAGACTTTATCCTGGAACGCCATACAGGTATGTAAGAGTTCCAAAACCTCTGATTCCATAGCCTGGTTGCCATGGCAAGGACACCTCTCTCTCAGCCAGGTGCCACCACATCAACTTTCATCAGATTGCTCCTCTCTACAATGATGTCACCAAGACCTGGGAGTTTGCATACACATACATATATTCGCATATTTGTATATTTAACATATATTCATGTATTTCAAGGATGGATGGGGCTTTGAGTCACTTGATCTAAAGGAAGGTGTCCTTGTCCATGACAAGAAGGTTGGAAGTTGATGGCCTTTGAGATCCCTTCCAACCCAAAGCATTCTGTGGTTCTGTGACTGTATTTTCACAGCAGGAAATCGTAGAGCCACTGATTTCAACAGGAGTTGATCTGGAGCCCAAAAGCGTGTTCCAGAAGTAAATATAGCTCCTGGACTGGAATAACTGAGGATGCACCAGAGGTTTTGCTCTCTTGTCTTTTACTGAAAGAATGGTGATTGCTTAAATATGCTCCCTATAATGATTTTAGCTTCATTTTTGGTGTGCTGAATCTCTGCTTGTTTAACAGATATTAATATTACTATTTATGATCAGTCTTTCTGAGACATTGCATTTGAAGCCTGAATTCAGTAAACATGTATGTAGCATGTTTAAAAAACTAACCTTCATATAATGAGCCAAACAGGCTGAATTCAGGCTGTCTCTTGTTTAAACACAGATCTTAAAATGGACTATGAGACAGTGGAACACAAGGAGGTTTGGTATTTGTGAATCAATGCTTTTGGATCAGAGACCTTGAAGGAACTGTTCCAGGACAGTGGCGTAAGCACACAGCTCTCTGATTTTGCACTGCACAACTTCTTGACTTACTTTTTGCTTTTTTCTCCAGAAATATTGACATTCAGATTTAAAAGTTAAATGAAACTAGATACTTACCCTCCTACAGGCAGAATGGGGACAACTTGCATGGTGCTTTTTTTCCCTCCTTCCCTTGATGTGTTGCATCACCTTCTAATTACCTCTTCAGCCTGCATTCTTATTCCAAAATACTTCAGAGGTTTAACTGTTTTCTGCAACTGACACATGCAGATTTGTGAATTTGCCACAGATTTCTGAAAAATGTTTTTCCTAAGTGTCACTTGCTGCCTTAAGGTCCTCCATATCTCAGGAAATTTGAAACATGCCAGTTTTGTGGTTTTGTTGATGGATATCTCATGCCAGATATTTCTGAAAGCTTAGATGATCCACAAGCTACTCAAGCTTTTGAAGGCTTGATTACACTCAGACCTCACCAGCCAGGTTTGTCCTTGTTTTCGCAGTAGATTAATGGTAAAGACCTTGGTCCATTACCCAGGAGCAGTTTGTGGAGTCTAGGAGAATATCACTGGCAGATTTGGGGATGTGGTAAGGCCACTAAAAGTTTGATTTCTAGAAAATAAAATAAAATAAAATAAAATAAAATAAAATAAAATAAAATAAAATAAAATAAAATAAAATAAAATAAAATAAAAAAAGCTGTAAAATGCATTGCTACTGTCTTCTCTGAACCATTCTTCATGAACCAGTAATACAGTGGTTTTCAGTTTGCTCTACTCTCACTTCCTATATGTATCCAATGTCACTAAAGCTAATGTTTATGTCATTAAATATAATTACTTAAATATTTAAACAGTGATATACACATTTGTTCAAGTAACAAATCTATTCAAATAGTCAAGAGGATATTACAATCCCAGCCCAACATTATTTGGCTTCTGTCTCTCTTAAGAGAAACTGTGAAAGTAAATGGAAGGAAAATCCATTTCTACACAGCTGTTTGAATAGAGTGATACCCTCTGCAGGTTAAATCGTAATTTAATGGGTGCATTTCACTTATTCTTCTCATTCTTTTATAGTTCATATGTAAACGTTGTGTATTTCCATCCCCTGAAATGCAGTTGGTTGTTTTCCATAGTCACAGATCCCCCAGCCTCCAGGCTTACATTTGACTTTAATCCCATGGCATCATAAAGTTAAAGCCAAAATTATAATTTTGAAAGGTGTTCACCTAAACCAGTCCATTTGCATCCTGAGATTGTTACACAGAACAAAGATACTCATTGGGACCTCCTGCAGCTTTGATCACTATACCTATCTGAACTGTTTAAATTACCACATGAAATATAATAACCAAGGAAGCACGTCTTTGTAAAATTAATCTGTAAAGCTAGCTAAAAACATGCTGTACTGGCATGTGAACAGACTGGATCTTTCACGACTCCTTAAAACTTTGTGGTGCTACAGAGAAGGCTCACTCCTAAAAAACAGGAGCTGCTCTTAAAGCCCTAATATTCCTTTAAATTGGTACTTAGAGATCCAAGACTTGACATTCACTGCAACAGTGAGAATTTGATGCAAACCAAAATGAAATGAAATATTCGTAAATGAAAATTCAATAATTTCATAATTCATTCAATTTCAGGTCAGCAATTTAAATTGAGATCCCAGATATTCATCAAAGCCCAATTTAAATGTTTGTCTGGGTTGTAGTGAGAAGAGGTAGCTGACCCAATGTTTTGCCAAGCAGAGTTACATCACACAAATATAAAGCTGGAAATGAACTTGTCAATGACCTGGCATTTTCCTGCATCTCAACCTATGTCCTCTCATTTTGTCTCCCCTGACTCTTGATAGAAGAATGCATTAAGGCAGAAATAAAATGTGTGGTCCCACAGCAGAGGTTAATCCTTGGTTTGCACCTCTCCCTCACAGGAGTATTTCCACTAAAGCTACAGTATTACCAAGTGGCAATTTAATTCATCGTTTTGAGAGATGGAAAAGGCTTTTATCATTTAGCTTGCTATGTTAGGTAGCTGTAGAATTGAAATCAGTAATAGTTTTTGGAACTCTCTTTGTCTCCATTTTGGTATTTGTCCTCTCATTTGTGTCTCTGCAGATCTTTGCACACAGGCTCTGAAAGCCCTGGATGGCTCAAGTGATGCAAGTAGAAAATTTCTATAAATTATCATGAACCCTTACAAATAATGCTTATTTCAATAGATGTACATGCATAACAAGATTTCTACAGGATTGCTGATTCTTTTTCTTAGATCAAGGCAGGCAAGGAACCCGTGAAGGATCTAAAAACTTTAACAGAACTTGTAAGCAAACAGGATTCTACCTTCTGGGGAGGGAAACTTTTGTGGGTTTAGGGTGGGGTCTTCAAGGAACAGAGAGGTCTGAGGTTTTTTCTTTGTTTGCTCTTGGTTTTTAACTTTGTTTTGTTTTCCTGAAGAAAAATGAACAGAAAGCATAAACCGTACAATTCTATGTAAATAGTCTCAATATTAAATATGTTAATTGAATAAATTAATTGGCATTTAGGATTTATAGAAGCCAGTAGCAGAACTTAAACTCTTGTGTTGTCCTCAAAGTTAAAAGAGAAGTTGAAACCAGTTAACAAAAAGCTTGCCCTTTGCATACATTTCCACAAAGATTTTAATGCTCCCACTCTGCAAATAAACCAACAGTACTAATCTCAGGCATTTCCATAAAATCAGGAGAGTGTGGTACTAATATACTGTATTTCCTTTATGAGAAAATACAATCCTCTATTTAATAATCTGTTGATTTAACTTACCCTATAAAGTAGGCACAGTTTTTCAGAGAGCAGCTTCCAAATATATTTTCCATGCTGGAGAACATTTAGAAGTTTGAGCAATTTTTAGTAGAGAGACAGCAGTCCTTCTGAGATTATCTGAAGCCCACGACCATGAGAGTGTGCACAGGTGTCAGCTGTATTGACTCACTGTGTTTTTTGCGTTGTCTTTGCTTTCTCCAGAGGCTGAAGATGCTTTCCCTTGAACATGTTCTCTTACCCAGCTGAAACATGCTGGACTTTGCAGTTGAGGTTTTTGCCTCTTCTGAGTCCTTATTTTGTCCTAATTTCACCCACAATGTAATTTTTCCCTCCCTAAGCAGTAGGACTGAATGAGAAGTTAAACACCTCTCCTTTGAAGACAATATTAAACCTGAGATATTATCAGCCTTTCCAGACTCATGAGCCACAGAAGAGTGTGGCACTGCACTGTGTGTTAATATGCAGCTGAATTCCCAGTGTGGCACTCAAGAAAAAATAATCCAAAGGGAACTTCCCTGTCCTGGTCCCAAACCCTCTGATGCCAATGAGGCTGTGGGAGCAGTGGGGAAATGGCACATCAGCCCTGGGGAGCACTTGTTTGATGCTGAAACCCCTCTCTGTGATGCCACTCAGCACCCTACATGAGATGTTGAAACAAGCACCTCCAGGTGTATTTATGCCCGAGGACCTTTCCCAATTAATTTGAGATGCTTCTCGCAGAGGAATAGGGAACATGTGAGTAATTTGTTGTAAGTGTGGCTGTGAAAAAGCTCCTGTGTTGGGTACAGGGAAAGACAACAGTCCCTGAGGCCTGCGTACTATTTTGACACAAGCTTTTCAACATATTTAAAGTGCCTCCAACTGAAAAAGAGCATCCTTTGTGCCTGTGTCATGTTTTCTGGGAGAGAGAAGGACTGTGAGCCTTTTCAGAGTAATTCAAGTAATTAATGTGAGATAATCTATTTCTGCACGGTATTTAGTATGTATTATGTGATGCCATCATCAGATTCATATCTAATAATAGCTGTTCTTTCCAAGCCTATAAGTACAGAGTACTGCAATTATCATACTAATAGGTGGTTTATGAACTGTGTGCATTTTAATGCACACCATTCAAATTAGACCCTTGTTACTTTTGATAGGATAACTACAAAGATCTAATTGTCTAGGAGTTGAAAAGTACTGTTCAAAAATCTAGAAAAATATTATTACAAATGCAGGGATATGTAAAAAGAATATATTTCTACCACAGCAATAGCCAAGTCAGGAGTGATAGGCAATACTAGCATATTTGCTCTGTGAGGGAGTTTCCCTCAGTGTGATATTGCATTGTGCTTCACTTGACTTAAATTCAGGTTTATTAAAGTTCAATTCCAGGGCACTTCCTCACAAAATTAGTCTTACCAAAGGCTACTAAACTGTATGAATAATTACAGGAGAGTGAACAAAATTTCAAGGTTTAAAACCTTTGCTTTATTCTAAAATAAAGCTAGTCTAGTTAAGAACTTTTATTTAAGGCAAAGATAGCTAGATTTCCCTGTCTTTTGACTGTTCACACTCCTTGGTAATCCCAAAGCTTTCTTTGGAGAAAATTTTGTTATCCAAAATGCAACTTTAAGAGTAACTCACTTGTGTTTCATTTTGATGGAATCTCTTGCTTTCCTTGTCCACATAAATAATATATGCAGCACAAAAAAGTCATTATGTCAGTCATAAATAAAAAAAATTGGAGTAATCACCATGTCCTGCACTGAGTACGTATATATGTATGTATATATATATATATATGTATATACTGGATTCTTGGATTCAATCACCACAAAGTACTTCTATATGAATAAATATGTTTGCCTGATGTCATTAGCTTTTATAGCTTTTTCTACATTGCCTGCCTTTTTCTAAACTCTCCTTAAATATCTCAAAATATTACCATAAGGATTTTATTTTTTTTATTATTTGTCCTGATATTTTATTTTGATTAGCCAAAAAGAATCAGCTTCTGCTTTTCTTCAATTAGAGAAGCAGGTGGATCTGTAATTTCTTATATTCTGCTTTCCCACCCAAGTCAGTTTTTCAAACATTAAAAATATTCCTAAAATGGAATAAGCGTTAATGATTCTTCTCCATCTACATGAATTAAAAATGTGGGAAAAGTCCAGTTTCATCAGTGCCTAAAATCTGACTAATTTACACCTGTGTAATTAGAAAAATACTACTGCCATCTTCAAATAAGCACAGTCTTATTGTAAGAGGTCACTTAAACACCAAATTGGCTTATACCCCTATAAAATACTTTAGGAATATAGAAAAAATGTCTCTAGGCTTCCATAAATTTAGAAAAGTCAGTGGGTTTGCTGTGATTAATTTTACAAGAGCTGTAGAATGGAGATATGTATATGTATGTATGTATGTATGTATGTGTATATACATATATATATATTTTTTTTAAAGAAAGCCTTGTATATTAAGATAAAATCAATTACGAATAACCATGGTTGACCTTGCCCATATGCCAGACATTCACCCAGCCACTCTCTCAAGAGTCAAATTTAACATACCCTGATATTCAGTAACTTTGGATGACTGGTTAACTCCCAATTCCTTTGAAGATCACAATATTTTATTGCTCCAGGTGAAGCAATTTTTGCTTTGGAGAGTAAACCAAATAAATTCTGGTTTACACTTAGTCTAATTCAAGTTTCTTCAACAAAGTAGAAATGAAGAGGACTTAATTTCCTGAAAGTTGACTTCTTAGCTACTCTATACATGAAATCTATCTGTGCATTTTGTTCCTACCTTGTGGGGGATTAACTAATTCTTAAAACTAAAGGCTTCTCAGATGCTTGTATTTCAGACTGTAGCACAGATCCTGCCACAGGTCTCCATGGAACATGAAAGACATCCAGTTACTGACAGTTTAAATTCAATACAAGTGAATTTTCACCATTTGTAAATATAATTAGTTCTTGCAGTTACATTTTCCATCAAAGAGATGTATATTCAAACACAGTAAAAAGTATTTCAGGATTCTTACGTCCTTTATTCTGTGAACCTCATCTTTTGATCTTCATTTTGCTTTGTTGTGTTTTTTCCTGTTCAGAGTGTTTATTAGTACTGATGCATCAGGCTTAAACATAAAATACAATAAAACTTTTAATTTTTAATTTTTATTTATCATTATTTTTGACAGAGAACCTACAAGTGAAATAAGTTCTCCTACCTTCATACCTTGTAAATAACTTCCATGCCTGAGAAACAGCTGTAAAATCCTACCTTTCTGAATAAGAAGTGTTATAACTTGTTTCCCAGAAAAAAAAACCAAACAAAAACAAACAAACAAAGAAACAAACAACAAATAGTGGTCAAAGCCCAGTGAGGTGACAAACTAGTTCCAAGACTTTTCTGAAATACTGTATTATTATTGGTAGAAAACCTTCCTTTTATTCTGCATTTTGTAGTAAATAAAATATACAAATAAGTGTTGAATAAATTTCAGAATAGTTTGGAAAAGGAATTTATTTAGTTTTTTATTTATTTAGTTTTTTAAACAGTTGCAATATGTGGCGTAAGTTATACCACAGACTTGTGCTAGTTTTCAAGTTGATCTTAAAAATTCCACAATTTATAAGCAGGGATTCTCATCCTCAGACCGAGTGCTTTAAGGTTTTCAAAATGTAAGCACTGAGAGGAAGAAAATTTAGGCAATTCATTATGAAATGCAAGGGTAGAGGAAAAAGTGAGCAGTAGTAGCATAAATTAAATGTGAAAATATGCTTCAGCTCTACCAATATTTTCTAGACACCAAACTTAAATTCAAGAATAATCAAGAAGAGGTCTATATATGTGTGTTTTAATATCGACTTTTTAAGTTTTAATTTCAGAATTCTAGCAATCATTTGGAAGATCGATGACAAAAGAGAATTAAAATTTCAGAAAAAGAAATGACCTTCTATGTGTAAAGAATAGGTTGTTACAAAAAAAAAAAAAAAAAAAAAAAATAACAAAAAGAACAAATATAGGTAGAAATTGGCCCATTGTAATTAATGCCTAAATGAATAAAGAACAAATGTCAAAAAAATGAGCTTATTGAATGAATTACTTTGCCAGTCTGTTCTGTAATAAGGATGAAAGATGGAAGTGCAAGCTGAAAATGTTAGCAATGGATATTACTTTTTCCTAATATCACAGCTAATTCTAGTACAGTCATACTCCACAGGGTTAATGTCTGTAACCCACTGCATTTGATTGTGTGGTCATGACACTGCTTAATAACTAGACTGATTGTAGAAATGTGTGGCTTATATTTAGCATAATTTCATTCTTTTTTTTCCTCTTTTCATACGTTTTTCTTCTTTACAACAAAGCTTCTGTTACAATACACAATTCTCTTGACTAGCAGTTTCATCCTCCAAAGTGAACAGAAGGTGCTCCTTCGGATTACCATTAACGAATAATGAACAATATCAGAAAAGTTTGCTTTCATAACTAATTGTAATAAAACTGTTGCTTTTGTTAAAAGGTGGGGGAAAAAAAAAGAACCAGTGGCATTTTGAAGCCCAGTATCTTATTAAACTCATCTTGCATTTGATGTGTGATGTTTGCAGACTGAATGCCTGAACAGTTTTCCTTCAGCTGAGTGTAACACAACGATTTGTGGGGTGTAAAAATAATTTTGGCAGCCAAAAAGGGACAATAGCTTAGAAATCTATCCACTTTTCAATTTGTCTTTGCTTAAATCCATGTCTCCATTAACATTCATAGGCAGGACCTGAGGAGCAGTTTTAAAAAACATAACAGAGTTTGGCTTTTGGTCCCAGTGAGCTCCTTTTTCCAGACTGGTTTTGTTTTCTGAGCAAATAAAGGGAAGCACCAAGTAAATTTTATTCCAGCTGAAGTTCACAGGTTGATATATTTCAGTACTCAATTTCTAAAACAAACAAAAATAAAATACAGTTTATGTAGTGTGTGTAAGAATATATTCTTAAGCATATTTTCTCCATGCAGTCTTTTTAAAAACATAATATGAGGATTTCAAATATATTTGGCATGAAGAATTAATATCAGAAATATCAAGTGTCTAAAATATTTGGGTTTATAATCAAATGAAAAGAGGAAAGAGCTACTATGAGTGTGTCTTTCCCAGTCAATTGACATCTCCTGGGACCATTTTGTGGTACAGAAACTTTTTAGCACAAAGAAACCTGTGGGCAAAGGGAGAGATTGTTCTTTCTTGTGCTAATTTCTGGGTTTTGTTATTTTTGACATGCTAATTGGTCCAAAATGGCAAGAGACTCCAAAAACAGTACTTGAAGGTGTCTTTCACCTTTCACTTTCTTTTTCCTACTGCTACATCTTTTGGTACACCTCAAGACACCAGGAAAACCAGACATGAGACTCATGAAAAATCATTCGACCAGTTGGGGAACTGTTCTCTTTATTTTAAATTTGAAGTTAAGTTTCAAATTGGATAATTTGTATACATATATATATATATATATATATATATATATACACACACACATACCAAATGTCTATATCATGTGCCCAAGACTTTGTCACAAGGTAACTACAGACTTCTGTAATCAAAATAAAAGAATGTACATTGCCCTATCATTCAGCTAAATCAAAATCACATTTAATGTCAAATACCTCCAGATAGGTAAATTTGTCAAGGAACATTAAAGATTCCTCATGCAGAATATCTAAAAAAAAAAAAAAAAACACAAAAAAAAAGCTGCCCAAACAGCTGTGGGCTCAGCTAAAAGGGAAGATAAGAGAAGGAGCTTGTGAGCAAATATAAAAACAATATTGTGAGTCTTCTGAATAAGAACAGAAAAAAATCTAATTCAAGTAAAAACACAGATAAAAAAAGATTTATTAATTTCCATTTTGTATTTGCTTTTTCTTTCGGTAATTTTACTTGTCTTACATTTGTTTTCATATTTGTTTTATAAACATGAATAAGTAGATTGCAGAAGAGAAAAGCTGTCGTCATTAATTACAAAAGATGTATAAAGGTAGCTATTCCCCAGACACATACCTCATTAACCTCTGTACCATCCCATTAACCTAAACTCAGACAGGCTCATGAGGCAGTGAACAAACAATGGTATTTTGTCTTTGGGCAATAAACAGCTTAAACAGATGAATATTAATATTTTACTATAATTTTCCATGTGTGTATCCTGCATTACCGTAAATACTGAAGAAAAAGAAGGATGGAATATTATTTCAGTGAAAGCAGTGTTTGCAAGGTCATATTTTGAATATTTTTTTTAAAAATTATGGTCTTTTGTATACTCAGAGGATTGACTCACTATGAGCAATTTAACCCATGTAAATATCAGTTGAGTCTTCTCAGTATACTCACCTTCTCCATTGAAAACCAGAATAATCATCCAATGAGCTCCTCAGGACATGTGGGGAAGTATCATTTGTGAGATGACAAAGCAGACGCTCCCAGGGTGAAAATCAGAACATTTTTAGCAGCATCTTTGTCTCTTCAGTAGCCAGTTATACTGGGACTGTACATGACACTCTGCTTCTAGATCTATTGAGTATAAATTCATGACACAGATTTCAATGACTGCAATAGCATCTGCAAAGATAGAGAATATGTATCAAGGACCCAACTATTAAAAAAATCCCCTTGTTGTTGAGAAAATCAACAACTTAAATTTCAGCAAGATTCCGACAGGAAAGAAGTACAGAAGTACAGATAAACAGTGAATTGAGTGCCTTACTGTCTTAAAAGTTCACAAACAGTGAATTAAGTGCGTTATTGTCTCCAATGGCTGAGAAAACATGCCAGCCACTTAGAAAATTTGGTTCTGCCAGGATATAAAGGCAATTTGAATGGAATAATTGATTCATAGAACCATAGAATGACATGGGTGGGAAGGGACCTTAAAGTTCATCCCATCCCACTCCCTGCCATGGGCAGGGACACCTTCCCCTATCCCAGGGTGCTCCAAGCCCTGTCCAACCTGGCCTGGGACACTTCCAGGGATCCAGGGGCAGCCACAGCTTCTCTGGGCACCCTG
>JAWWLT010000092.1:10207489-10223770 GCA_035040995.1 Premnoplex brunnescens | reverse complement strand
CCAGCACATAGGCTGGATTGTGCAAGCAGGCCTGTATTAGGATTTCATGCCCTGTTCCTGAGAGCATATCCTCAACATGCTTGTACTTAATAAATGTAGTGATGAGCTGTGGCTAACTTGTTGGCCAAACCAGCAGCAGAGCCAGCACCCTCTGTGCAGTTTCTCACTACATCTCTGCTGTCGAGGCTCTCACTTGAGAGACTTCTTGACTTCTACAGCACCTTGGAATGGTCCAAATTTCCACCTTGATGAACTGTGATCTTCCCCTCTCTGCTTTCTTTCCTAGGGTTTCTTGATCCCAGCATATTGGTGCTTCTTTTCTTCTAGACCTTTATTTTTTACTTTATTTTTTTACTTTATTTTCGACTTTATTTTTGACTTTATTTTCAACAGCTAAAAGGTGTAATCAGCTCACCAGTGTGGCCCTTTTCTCCTTCCCACTTTCTCATCATGCAGCTCCCTGTGCCTCACAGTGTGGGGGTCTATGGGGACAGGATTGTGCCTGGGTGGTTGTGCAGAGAGGAAATGCTCCCAGATGAAAAGTAATCAGACACACTTCTTCATTGTTGCTGGGAGACTGGGATCCTTTCATAAGGTAGGAGTCTAAATAAGGGGTTTTTCCTTCGCAAAAGCCATCTGGGCCTATTAGGAACAATTTGAGAGTGAACACATCAAAGCACCTTTAGGGCTAGAGCTGTTTCGCTATCTCAGGGGAATGATGGGGCTTGGAAATGCTGTGAGGTTTTGAAGCCACGGTCCTGATCTGTTCCTACATGGGCCTATCAAGAAAATGTTATTCAGACGACACAGACATTGCCTGATAAAAACTAGGAGCACTCTAAGTCTTAAAGCTTATTTCGCAGTTACATTTTAGGGATATTACCTATTTAAATATATGCACATATATTTTTTCAGTGTCTTTCAGATGCCTAGGTTCACAATTTTGCCTGCTGCCTGATTTAAAACCAAAATGAAATAAAGTGGTTCAGAAAGAAAATGAAAATGCAAGCAATTTTTTTTTTTTTTTTGGTTTGCACAAACGACCTCTTCATGTTCTTTTGTACTTTTCCTTCTCAACTTTAACTTTGAACATCTTTGATTACTGAGGTTAAGGAGGACCATTTTATGATTTAAGTACAGTTAGTTAAATAATACAATATTAAGTACTTCCAGAGCTTTACAATGCAGAAGCTTATCACAGTTAGAATAATTGAAAGATTATGGTACAGTCACTAATGACAATTCTCTGTGATTACATATGTCAGGTTGTTTGAAGGACAATGCTTAATACCAGGAAGAAGAAACTTTTCATATATATCTGAGAGTAAATTAATAACATTATTTTGTATTCAACCTCTGGATTAATCAGCAAACTTATAAAAACTGATAGCTAATACTTGGGTTTCTTGTAATGCAAATTACAAGTGTGCGGAAAAAAGTGACTTTCAATGACTTCTGATATTTCTGTTTATTTTATAATGAGATTCTAGAGCAAAACAAGCAAGATTTTTAAAAATGTCTGAGGAAGGCTGAGTGCAGAGACGTGTTGCTGTAGCTTCACAAGCCACAGGTGAGTATAAACTTGGCATGAGGCAGGAAGGGTGTTTGTATATCCTGGGGTGTCACAATCAATTGTATTGGCAAGGGAGTTCTGTGTCTGCAGGCAGCAGCAAGGCAGAGGGAGACCCACCACAGCTCTTGGACTAAGTTAGGACAGGTGGTCTCACTCAGAAGGGGAAGGAGAAAAGTACAGAGACCTTAGGTCAGTGTATGTTGCCAGATCATGTCCAGCCTCTGCCCCACCAGCACCCCCAGCTCCTTCTCCCAGGGCTGCTCCATCTGCCCATCCCAGCCTGGATTGATCTCGGGGTTTGTCCCAGCCCAGGAGCAGCTCCAGCCCTTGGCCTTGTTAAACCTGAGGAGATTCCCAGGGGACACTCCTGGGGCTTGTCCAGGTGCCTCTGGATGTGTCACTGCACCCTCAGCTCGGTGTCACCTGCAGAGCTGCTGAGGTGCCCCCAGCCCCTTCCTCTGGGTCATTAATGAAGATATTAAAGCACACTGGTTCCAATATATCAGCTCATTTGTTTTTTACCCAACCATTTTGAGAGCCAGGTCAAATATAGACTTTACCCTTCAAATACGCCCATACAGACTATTAGAAATACTGACTTTAAACAAGTTCCATGTAGAGGAAAATAAAGCTTTCATTAAGTACAGTTTGCAGTTTCAGAACCACATTTGTCACATCTAAGCTTAAAAATATATTCTATTATACAGCCCGTGTGGGAACAGTCAAATTATTGTGCCTGGTTTGTGTGCAATGGACAGAAATGTTCTTTTTAGTAAAGGAACATAGTAGACAACAATAAGTGTTGTACATCATGTTCTGCCTCTGTTCCTCTGGGTGATCTGAACAATGTTTTATCTTCCTATGGTTCAGTGTATCTGGCTGCAACGTAGGGATTAAGATGTAAGATGCCTTTATTAATCAGATAAAAATCTCCATATTAAAAGCTAAAGTAGGTCCTGGTATAAGACACAGGTGCCTACACGACTATAGAGATTTGAGCAATTGACTTCTGACTTCACTGGAGAGTAGGCAGAGCTTAAACAGGGCATCACTGCACACAGGCTAAAGCAGAAACACAACCTTATTTATAAAATAACTTTCTAATCAAAGTGTTGACAGGTTAAGGAATGACTTGGAAGGTTTGAGATCACGATTTTAGACTGACATGCCTCCTATTCCGTTTAGTCTTTTGGAAATAATCCTAATGACTATTAATTTATATTGTGGTTCTATATATTTTCTAAAAGTGGAGCCTTCATTTTCTTAGCTTCTGAATGATATGACATGCTATGACAGAGAATTATTATATATTGCATTTCACTGGCAATTGCACATTCTTATCAAAGTTAGAATGTTTTAAAGTTAGCTTCTATTCTTGGTCAAATTTTCTATCTGGAGAAAGACAAACACAGACCTGAATTTACATATATTATGTCACTTTGTGAAATAGAAGCCCTAAGACATTTACTGGGAAAAAATATCCCTTTAACTCAGTATTTCACCTAATAAATTCTCCTGCAGGTATTCTTCCTTTAGATGCATCATATTAGAGAGGCTAAATAAGAGTTGTGTCGTATTGCAGAGCTCTGTATATAAGTAATGGAGCTTGAGCTTTTTTCAGGAAATCTTTTTCTTCAACTCTTCAATTTATGCAACAGAATGAGCCAGCAAGATACACAGCCCATAAAACCAGGAAGAATTTAATACTTCTTTTCTCACTGGAACATAAAGTCATATTTCCATATTCACTGTTGGTACTTGAAACTCATTGCTGCAATGAAAATTCAGGCTACTTTTTAGAAAGACAAAAATTGCAGATGTTACAGGCTGAGAACTAAATAAATAGGTTATTCTCTGTTTAAAAAAATATGATGGTGGTCCCTTATCAATTACACACTAGTTTGAAGATCATGTAAAATAAAAGTTTCAAAAGAAAAGTTTTCTGAATAAATACCGTTTGATTTTTGCCCAGACATACTTCAAGGCATTCATTATATAATATATTTTCAGGTCAACCTTGCTAAATTTAAGAAAAATAACCATGTAGGAGAACAGCAGGAAAAATTAGGATCAGCATTTGAGTTGATGCAGTGGCACATAGATAATATAGAAATGCAATAAATAATGTTTCCGTATTGTTTCTGTCAAAACTTCTTATCAAAAAAAGCTAGAAGAGATAACATTAAAAAAAAGTGGCAGACAGAAAAAAAAAAAAAGGTAGAAACCACTTCTCTTCCCCCCACACCAACCTGACAAAAGGTGGGTCTTGGTGGTAACTTTCCTCTGGTTCTAAAAGTGATCTTAGCTTTTTCCAACATTTCTTGTTTATTCTTTTTGCATCTCTTAGCAATTAATAAAAATCAGGTTTTGGTATCAACAGAGAACTTGCATGAGTTTTAATTTTGCTCAGGGAAATACTCAAATCTGAAGTTGTTTCTGCAACATTTATGCAGACTAAAACATGCATATATTTAATTATCAGTTTATTTATTGATCTTTACATAGGGAAAAAAAACCACACACACACCCCCAAAAAAGAAGAAAACCCAAAAAAAACCAAAAAAAGCCCCAACCAAAACCCAAAAGAAACAAAAACCAAAAACACAAAACCAAAAACAAAACAAACAAATCAAAAATAATTAAAGAAGAAAAAGAGGATGATCAGAGAGGCAGACAAGGTGCTGAGCTTGTTTGGAGCTTCAGGGTCCTTCCAGGAGTTCCTCCAGCACCAGCTGGCCCAGGTGGAACAGCAGAATCCACAACAGTGGGTGAGATTCTCTGTCTCACAGGATTCTCTATCCCATCTGGGGAGAAGGGGGAAAAAAATTCAGTCTCCCATCTAAGGAATGACCCACACTGATTGTCTAAAATTCTGAGTATTTGGGAAGGACTTTTCATTTTACAAGCATCAAAAATGCCAAAACCCCCAGTTTGCCAAAACAAGGTTCGTGCAAGTACATCCCTGCTTTTTAACTGTGTTAATTTCTCACATCTCTTTAAAACAGCAAGTCAGGAGGGCAAGTTCTGACAAGGGCACTCAGTAAGTTTCATCCAAGGCAAGAAAAACATTCAGCTGGAAAAAGCTTAAAAAGTACCTGAATGTTGCTTGAAAAAAAATTGATCTGAGGTAAATATAAAGTCTTTTCAAGGTGGCTTAAAACGTTGACCACAAAAGATTACAATTATCAAAGTATTATACCTAGCACAGAAGAAAATAGGCTTTTAGGAGGAACTGGGGAGTTGTTACCTTGTGGAAGTTCAGCTCAAGATCTCTGATTAATACATCTGTAATGCAGCCAATGCACAGGCCTTTGATAAATCTGATTATTACTGTATCAAATAAATGGCTCATTTATCAGCCTTTGTGTAGCTTGGCTGTGTTCACATGCATGCCCATGGAAGATAATCACACAGAGCTTGCAACAAAACAAATTGGTTTGTTCTAGCTGGCGTAGTAATTAGGGGAAAGTGGGGGGTGGAAGATCAAAGATTCAGAGTATAAGAAGTAGTGAGTGCTCCACAAAGGAAAAATAAAACCAAAATTGTCCTGGCTGAGGAGCATTGTCCAAGATGAAAGCTTACAATTAAGTAAAATTAATTTCTTGACAAGCACTCAGAAAAAGCTAAAATACATATAATAAATGGCTATCTACTGGGCAGTTACCTAAAGCAGAAATAACATTTTAATTTTTCAGATAGGATTTGTAGGTATTTTGTACTGGTTTCCAGCACATCCTGAGCCAGACTGTGGGTTTAGCTGACATTTGAGTATTTCTGTACAAAGAAATGCCATAATATGGCCTTCTAATTTCCCTGCCACTCAAACACTCTGTGTTGTGTTTCCACTATGGTTTCTTGGCTTTTTCATCTGTGCACTGTAAATAGCTAAACACCACAAAAGCTAAATGAACTGGGAAACTTCAGCTAAAGCAGAATCAGAGAAGGTGAAACAAGACATCCAGGACACAGCAGCAAAATCGAGTGGGATGACAAGTGGTTGCAGGCTGGGCACCAGTTTTCAAGCTAAAAGTTTTCCCCATGTCTTGACTGAGGCTGATGCAACATTTCCACTACCTACAATCACTTTTTAAGTTTTCCATTTTATCAAACCATCTTCTCTGACAGGAGATTCTTGAGACGCCACACCTCATTCTTCCTTGCTTTTCACTCAGCTGAAATATTTGGTCAAACTGTGTCAGTTCAACTGGACTGCTCAAATTCTCCCACGAATAACCCATTCATTTTATTATTTGTTACTGTATAAGTGGGAAAATTATCAGCAAAAAACTTGGAGCCGTATTCAGCCCTGTGCTGCCTTTTTGGTGCTACCACAATGCAGAGAAACTAGTATTTGCTCAGAAAAGCAACAAGTGGGAAAATAGCAAGATGTTTTGCTTTTCCTGTGCAGATTCTCTCTTCTTTCACTTCCCATCACCGACTATTGGTTTTCTTCTTAATGTATAAGAAACAGGTGATTCTTATCATTATCCTTCTCATGCTCACTCTTGCTTTTTCATTGTGTCTTTCTACTAGTTTTTGTGCCTGATAAACATTGCCATCTAATATCACCTTTTCTACACTTTCTACTGCCTTGACAGCATTCTAATAAAAGATTTCATTATATATAAAGTTTCCTTTTAAAAACAAAACCTGCATTTTAGATCATATTCCTTGTGCACGAAATACCTAGAATTTAAAAAATCATTAAAATCTTCAAAACATTTGTGAAATTCAGTATATATGAGTCAATAGCTGGCCTTTTCACCTAATAATATAAAAAGGTGTTAACAGACTGTTAATTGATGTAGTCTCCTTTTCCTGCTATCTCATGTCACACGGATGGTGGGACCACATTTGGCACTGTCTTTGGATTCTTTCTCTGCCCAAGGAAAGCACTAATTCATATGACTAATTCATGCATTATTTCTCCCCTTAAAGACTCAAATGCTTTTTGTACATAACGAATGACCAGCACCTTCACCGTGAGACCTGCCGAGCCCCGTGCAGAAAGTGGTGAGTGGCTGTGGCAGCCCCTGGCTGTCACAGCTGGGTTTTTCCCAAACAGAAAGACTACTCACCACTTTTCAAAGACATGTTTTCAGCTGGAGGTTCTCAAGTCTGAGAGACTACGGGTGGGGAAGATCTGTCTGCTTGTGACACTTGCTTTTGGGCTCTTTTACTGTATGAAGAAGAGTGGTTGTGTTAGAACTGCTATAACAAAGAGCTTTGTGTTGCTTCTCTGATCACTCCATCCTCCCTCTGTTTCAGTTTCCCATGCCATCTGTTGACTGTAAACTTCTGAAATAATGTTCTTCTCTTTACAGAACTTGAAAAAGAAAGGAGTAAAGATATGAGAGACCACAGAAATCATCCCCGAGTGAAAACAGTCCACCAGATTGAAGGAAGCCCGCAAAATAAACCAAGTCTTGGCTGTTCCTTAAGGAAAGGTGAGCAGTGTAGAAGAAATGTTTGTTTAGATGTTGTACTATGACAGAAAGTGGTTTAAAACAGTACATCACATGTCATTAGAGCATACTGAGCACATATGCAGCTGTGTTCAGAAACACCTGTGCTGCACCTTCTGACAGGTGTCTATTATGCATAACCCAAAGGCAAGCCCATACAAAGCACCTAGTTTAAAAGGCTAATAAATAATGTGACTTCAAAGTTGTGAAGCTTGATAGTCAATAAGCAACATGGCAGAGCGGACAAGCAGCTTCTTGTGAATATGGCCACACAGAAATATTCCTTCACTGTTTGCCAGAATTTTTGTCCCACTCACCTGCACTTCTCCGGAAATCATAGTGTGGTTAAATATTTAACTGTACAGGCACTTTAGAAGTGTTGGGAAATGAAGACAAATCACAGTCACTGGAAGCTATTTGCTCCATTCCTGGGGCCTGTAATGGAGAATGTTCAGCTTTAATTGCACATGCATGAACACCGAACAGCAGTCAGCCCCATGCACAAGGGATGTTCTCAGTGCACATTACCAACAATAAGTAAATAATATATCCGTGGTATAAAGTCTCTTTTAGGAAATAGTAATCAGCAGCTGTGTATTTGCAGGTACTGAAAACCTCCTGCAATAATAGGCAATTGCAGCATGTTGTTCTGTAATGAATAATAAAGATATAAAAGCTACTTTGGTCAGCTTTTATTTGGCACTTTTTTTTTTTCCCCTAAACTGCTGGAATCAAGGATTTGAGCACTGAATTCTTTAGCAGGTCATAAACCAGCACTTCCATTTTTGTTCTGAAGTGTGCAATATCTTTCTTCCTTGATTCCCTCCAAAAACCCACAAGATCTAGCAAATTACCTGGTGTCACACACTGTCTTGCCTTACTCCTTTAGTTTAGCATGGTATAGATCTATTTTTTTTTTTTTTCTTTGTTTTGCTTTTGCTTGACTTTCAAGGTTTTTGGATGGCATTAAGGGACAAGACAAAAAATATTACATTCTAAAATGAGTTCAATAACTATTTGAGCAATAAACACATTAAGTTTTAGTTCACTTCTCACAATATACACACAATTTTGGCTTTATTGTCTCTGTGCAGGCTCAAACTGAACAGTAGATGTATAGAATTCACCAATAATTACATGGTACTGTAAAACATTGACACTTTTTTTCATTGCCTACATATACAGTTTAAAAATCTTGTTATACCACTAAAATTAAGTGGCAAAATAACAGCCCTGTAATTGTGGGGTTTTTTTTCATCTGCCAGATTAACCACTTTAAGGTAGGTTTAATTAATTTTTTTTTTTCCAGACTTTTACAGCTTTTCACTGAGTTCTGTAGCTACTCCCTTCTCAAAATATAGATGCTGGAGAAATGCACATGAGTTATTTCATGCATTGCTGTACTAGTGACTATTATAAAGTGCTCTCCATCTTAAACGCTGAAAATAAACATCACAGTATTTATGTTATATTTACAGTAAGATCAAAGTAGATCTGACACGGCAGGCAGCCCTGATTTCACAGACTAAATTTCTCTTAGGTATTAGCTGACAGGTTTTCTTCTTTTCATATTTTTTTCAAAGAAAATTGCTTTCAATTATATTTATTATTTTAGTTCTAAAGGAAAATAAAAGTAATTTCTGCACTCTGCAGTATAATTAAAATTAAATGTTTAGAAAAGAAAAAATGATGTTTTCTTCTTGCATTAAAAGCTATGAAGGATTAGCTCTTTGATCTTCAAATATTCTCACTTCAAAATAACTTTGTAAATAGTAATTCTTGTTCTGTTAAAATTCACTTTCTTGTAATTACTTTTTTTTTTCACAGCTGTTTGTGGGTCCCTGACACTAAACAGCATGTGATGCATTGCAAATCCAATTTTAAATATTATTCTATTTCATACCTTCCTATCCAGTGTTAATGAATGTGTTACAAAAGAGGAAAGCAATTAAGGCCTGTAGGTGTATGTTCAAATGTGACAAATGTTCAGTGTTGTTTATTGAGGTACAGATCCATAAAAGACCTAAGGAAGGCACAGAATGAGGGGTCTATATAAAAGCACAAAAGGTCACACAGCTCCCAAAGTCTTTTTTGCTTTTGAACTCACTAAAAGATGTTTTTTATAGGTAACTTGAAAACACTTTTCAAGCTAAAACTCCACCAAGTTCAAGATTCTCACTGGCAGGTTCATCAACAACTCGCATTATGGTTTACCAGTCCAAATCTAGCAGTTTTCCAGCTGAGCTGAGTTTCTTGGTGCTGTTGTCACACACACACAGCAAGGGAAAAATGACCACAAAAGAAAGAGCAGAAAATGTGCTGTGATTTTACACACCACTGAAGTCACAGCTACTCACTTCAGTTGCTTTTAGAATGGTAAAGTGAATTCTGATACCATCTTTAAGGCTGATGACAACCTTATCATCTAATCATCTCCATAAAGGTTTGCTGTCTATATTCTTTCTTTACCAGAAGGTACTCCTTTTATAGATGCATTTTCTCTCCATCTAGACTTTTCTGAGACAACTTTTTAGGTTCTTAACAGACAGAAAATATATTTGCTCCAGTACATTCAAAAAAGGGTTAATTTTTGGTATTTTCTGGAAACCGCTGACATTATAATAGCCTACACTAATCAGAGGATGATAATCAAAGTCTGGAAAACTGTTTATCGAAATAACTTATCTGCTTAAATGGAGTACAATTGTGTAAATGCCTTAGCAAATTCCGTATTGTGTGAACATAAACGGGACAACTTGTTTTAAAAAAAAATAACTTTGGAAGATTTTTGCTAACCAAAATCCATACATAGAATTAACAGGAAGGACAGAGCCCTGAGAGAGAAAGAGTTTATGGACAATTTTCATTATTAATATTGTTAAATTATTATTATTATTATTATTATTATTATTATTATTATTATTATTATTGTTCCTTGCCTGTTCTTTTAATCACTTATTTCTAAGCTCTCTTTAACACCCTGTTGACAGCCTACCCAGATATTCCCACTTCAGTCCTTAAGGAAAATGACTCTGACGTCTCAGAAGAAAAGGAGAAATGCTCGATAAACTGTTTTTCAGGTATTTTCAGATCATGGAAAGCGTAGAAACTCAAATTTGCCTTAAAAAAATTGCTCATGACCCTCAAGTAAAATAAAACTGTGTGGTATTTGCACAGACTGTGCCAAAAGCTTATGCAAGGACAAGGAAGAAAAAACACTTTGCAGAAACCTTTTTGCAATGGCTTGTTCCCATCACTTTGGTAAATTAGCTCTGACTATTGTGAAATGAGAGGTGTCTTAATCCTACCAGCTTCTTCCCTTGCAAGTAAGGATAAAGCTGATTCCCACTTCTCAAAGAAAAATCAGAACCTTTTCTGTTAGGTAGATGGTTTTGTCATATCTGAGACATCCAAACAGGATCTCTATGCAGAAACCTTTCCAGGTTGCCAATTGAGTACCAATCTGTTTACTCAGTGCAACAAAAGCAACACTATTCCTTATGACTAAAAGATGCAGGGTTTTTTGTTTGTTTGCTTGTTTGTTTCTTTTGGGGTTTTGTTTGTTTGTTTGTGAGGTTTTTGAAAAAGGAGACTGGATAGTAAGTATAAAATGGCTGGACCATTGTATGCAAACCCCAAGCAAAACTGCTGAAACCTCCAGGACTATGAATTAGGAGATCAAGCCTTTTATGTTTAATTTATCTGTATTAGTAAGACATACATTTATTATTCTACATTTGCAAAGCATTTTGAAACGGTTGAAAATGAAAACAAGTCTGTTTCCTGTTCAGAGGAAGAAGTACATAGACACACTTGGGGTCACTTTGTATGATATTCATAGGAACATCCCAAATGCAGAGCATGAGAGAATGGCCATGAAAAACCAACCTTCATTGAGCAACAAGATGGGTTTTGAGACAGAGCAGGTAAGAGGTGAAAAAGAACCAAATCCTTTGAGGTGGAATAATGCTTTTTATCATGGCAGGATCCACAGGTGGTGAGACCTTTCCACTACCCACTCTTATCTTTTTCTTTCTTTCTTTTCCTTATACACTTTCTTAAGTGATATCTTTTCACTTTTATATTGATGCATTTCCTGTATTTCTGTAGGCAATAACAAAAATGGATGCATACTTCCTTTCCATTGTAAACAAATTGTTCTAAAATTAAATACACACGTACACACACACACACACACACACACACACACAAGTCATTCAGTGCCATTTCACTCTAATCTGCCCCAAGGGATCTATTAACAAGAACCTCAGTTACCCTCTCCTTCAGGGGTGCGTCATAACAACCTTTTCCCACATGTTAGGGAGGACTGCTTAGCAGAAATATTCATATTTTGGGGCTATGAAGATGAAAAAATTTTTCATGAAATTGCCTCCAAGATACCAGTACCTGTACCTAATCTAATCACTCTTTATCATGGATTGTGTCGCAATTCTTTTCTCTGGATCCACAGTTGAATCTCCCCTATTTGTTTTATTTTATTGTGGTTAGTTTGAGAAGGGTTATTTTGTGGTGGGTTTTTTGTTTTTTTTTTTCTGTTTTTTTTTTGGTTTTTTTTTTGTTTTGTTTTGTCTTTGTTTTTTTATTCCATAAACTGACTGCTGAACATCCTCGCCATCCCACAACCCACTCTTCTAAACAAGGTAGAGATGTCTGACTTAACCTTGCAACACTCTAAAGTGGCTCCTTCACTGTCGTATTTCATTTCTCCCACTTAGCTTAACACATGAGTGGGTCTAAGAAGAGAAGGGAAAAGAATGAGCACTCAAGAATCACAAGAAGAAATAATCCTTGCACTGATCCTGCTTATGCAGACCCCCAGTCTATTCTGACCTCTTGATCACTGAAGGAACTGCTCACCTCTGTGGCCTTATAGACCAGATAATAAGGCATTTCCAATTCCTCCAGGAGGCCACAAGCTTTGCTTTGAGGTATTCAGAGAGTTTCTGGGCTCATCCTGTTTGATTGTACCAGCAATTGAACAGTTTTTACTCCTATGGTTAGTCTGAACATCTGGAAGACTGTTGAAGGCTGTGTTCACAGCTTGGAGGAGAACTGAAACATTTCTATATCTGTCATTTCAAATGGCTCTATCCTGAACTATAAAAGTGCTAACATCTTTTTGAACAGACTAATAATGAATTAAGCCATTAAGATTCCAGGTAGACTGGTAATGAACTCTTGGTTCTGCATGTACAAATTTTTTTGTCCATTAAAAAAAAAAAAAAAAAGAATTAAATAAATTAATGTAACAAACCATTAGGAATTCAAACAAACTGCTTTTTTTACTCAGATACCACAAATTGCTAACACTTCAGGCTGTAAATGGGTTTATTTATATGGGCAGCCCCATATTTTACGTATAACTCACTGAAGGCACAAATGTTGGCAGCTAGTCCTCGAAGTGGGCAAGAATTTTTTAAATGATTGTTGAAATGATTTTTTTTTTCCACTATAAATTTGCTCTGTCTTTCTCTCTCTTTTTTTTCTTCTTGGTTTGGTGTGGATTGTTTGTTGATTTTTTGTTTGTTTGTTTTCATTTTTGTTTTGTTTGGTTGGTTTGTTTTTGTTTGGTTAGTTGTTTGGTCTAGGTTTGGAGTTTTCCTTTGGTGTGTATATGTGTCATCAATCACATATTTTTTCTCTCTTCTGAAAAGGTGGGTTCAATAGGAAAGACTAAAAGACAAACTCCATAACTATAGTGCATTACATACTTGCACTACCAAAAATGACAGAGGAAAAGAGCTGTGCTTTCTCTCAAAGGTAAATATTTTTTGAGATATTAAGACGACATGGAAATACAAGAGTTCTTATGCTGGTATTGTAAGTAATATTATAGTCTTTCAAAATTATGTCTGATTACAGATTTTTTTGCATATCTTCATTAGTATTTTTGCCTTTCTGGGTGTAGCACAGTGAAACTACACCAAGAAAAACATCCACTAGTTTTTTCCACAGGTTTGCTCTTTGATGAAGAATTTCATCATCCCTGCTAGTTATTAATTTCCGTTACCTGTTTATGGGTCAAACTCTTTCAAGTGGGGCCCTATTTATAATTGAACTTTGTCCCCATAACTAAGTGATGCCACTGGGGAGTCTGATTGTCTGCAAGTCAGGGCTGTGGATGCTCACTAGCAGCTGGAAAAGGAGAGGAAAGCAACACCAGCCCTCATCAGCCTTTTCTTAGCAACAGCAGAGCACTATAATTGTTATTTCAAAGGAAAGTGATTGTATCAAGGGAAGAGAAGCTGCATAACCAACCCATAGCATTACCAAATTATCCCTCCACTTTTTGCAAGGAGCTCACTAAGATTATTTAGATTCTGTCCTCCTTTAGGAAAATGCAAGGGGCAACATAATTAGTATTTCTATATCTGATCCCTGGAACTGAATGAATTCCTTGTGATGGAAGGTGTTTTTGGAATGTTTTCTTGGTTACATTTGTCCTTTTAAATTAAAAGGAAAAGAAAAGCATTTCAGGATTCCATGTTGTGGGACACAATAAAGTAGCATTATGCTTTAAAAAAAAAAATGACAAAACAACAATATTCATCTTTAAGAAGGGAAGTCTTTAGAGATAATCAGAGAGCTATAAATGTGTTGCTTAAATCATATTATCAACAAATGGATGCCTCCCACATACCTTTAATTACCAATTCCTAAAAGAATGGAAAACTCTTCAGATCTTTTAGAGCAATCTTCCTTTCCTCTTCAAATTACTCACATTATCTATCATTTACCTGGAGATTATAAACTTAATAATCCAATAAATATGGTTTTACAAGACAAAGTTCAAATATGCTGTTTCAGTATGCTGTTTTCATCAGAAGAACACATAAAACATCACCAAAAATAAAAATATGAAAATATAATTATTCAAATGCTATGTGATTTCGAATATGAAGGTATACAATTAATTAGGATCCCCAGATGAAAGTTTTGAGAACATTAGTGTGTACTTATGAATGTCTATAGATGTATATGGTAAATATCTTATTAGGTAATTCTTTTAATCTTTTGTTGTCACTGTTGTGTTGAGTTGAAAGATTTCCTTCTGAGAAGACATTCTCTTTTCTAGTATACACAAAACATTAAGATGAAAACCTTAAGATTTATTTTTTATTTAGATATTTACTTGAATTAAATAGTGACTAAGAATATTTTCAAAATAAACAAAAAATAGGAGGGGGACTATATGATTCCCTTGTCATTGTTTTATTTCAGGATAAACTGTAATAAAATTAAAATTCTTTATGAAACCTTTCATTCTTTGAAGTGTCAGCAGGCGTAATGCAAAACCACATCAACAAAATTTTCCATTTTTTGCAGTTAGCAAAGAGTATTTTAAATATCATTTTTCCCTTTTTTCAGTGTGGTTGGTTTGTGCTGTCAAGCTTTAAAACTACACCGATTTTATCTTTAGTATTTCCACATTAAGTGACCACTGTGAGCCTGAATGGATTCATTCCTTAACACTTACAAATACGACTCATATTGATTTCTGTGAATTTGAATTTGTGTCTTTTGATAATTCACACTTTCTAAATCCCAGATTTTGTCTGAATTTAGTTGTCTATTTAGAATATACCAGGAAATTTTAATTCCTCTTTTTTTTTTTTTTTTTTTTTTTAATATATATGCTGAGAAGGTTTATTTTCTTACTATATCAATCACAAGATAAATAAAAAGTGTCAGTCATCAGAACAGCAATAAATTTCAAGTGACAATGTAGTAAATGAAAGCCTATTTTATGACAGTGGACAGCATCTGTTCTGTGGTGATGGTATTCAAATTTTAGCTGTAACAGATTAGGCAGAACACAAATAAGTAATTGAAATTAACCTTTGATTATTTTACACAACATTTGCATAATCAACAAAAGCTGAACTTAAAGCTCTCTATTACTGTAACTGGTTATAAAAACTCAACTGTGAGCAGCACTTCTGTTTTTCATTAATTCACGTCTCTTATGTCCTTTCGACATTGTTTGCTCCATATATTTTCACACTCAGCACTGTGAATATTCTCTCTATACCCATTCTAATTAGAAAGGATACTTGAGACATGTGATAACGAGCCCATGCCTCCATGGGTTTGAGTTCTTCAGGTCCATATTTCAGTGATGCCCCACAGGGATGAAAAAGCCTTTTGAGGTAGAACAGTGAAGAAATGGACCAGAGTGCTCTTTCAAGTTGGTCCAACAGTGATGCACCAGTGAAAAGGCATGAAAGAACAACCTGAAGGGCTTTGTCATAAAAACATTTGGAAGATAAATCTGATGTAACAGAATATACAGAGTTCCCTCTGCTCAAGCCATCTGCCCACTAGCTCAATGTTACTAAAAAAAGATAGTCCTGAGCTGCTGACTCAGAAATATGTGTATTTAAAAATGGGGTTGGGAAGGTCATTTTTTGTGTAACTAGCAGTACTCTCAATTTTAACAATTGAAGTAGAGACAGCATGGAAGAAAAGAGAACCCGAAACGCATACCACAGTATGTAGATCTGCAAGAAAATAATATCTTACTATTACCATATCCAAGTGCTTGAAAAATATCAAATTCAGGATGATCTGCAAATTTTAGGTACTTAAAGCTTACCAATCAGTGATGAATAATAGCTTTCTCTTACAAGTAAAACTGAAGAGTTTCTGAGTCAAAATTTTGAAAGGATTTGCTGAAGTATACACAAAAAGCAATATTTTACTGATAGTTCAATGGTATTAAATAAAACTATTTCCATTTTGCACTCATACCAACGGAGAAATTTTTATATCACCAAAGGAGATAATCTGACAGTAGGAAATTCAGTATGAAGTTGCACAATTACTCTTATGATAAGATGAGATAAATCCATCCAATTCTTAGCAACTGATGCTAGAAAAGCTGTTCCAAGAATATTATTATCTTTGATATCATAATATTTTTGAACATAGTATTTCTGCTCATGTTACTGGTGTTGATTAACATGAAATCCCACCTGGTTCTTTTGTGTGAAGTCTTTACTCTGACGTAGTGTTATTGGGGAAATAAAATGGATTGACTATATATAATAGATGTGCTTAATTTCTTATCAGAACAGAGTAATCTATCCCTATTCATTGGAGAACTCAATTTTTTATTTTTTTTTTTTTCCTGATAACATCAATTCTCCAAAGTGTCACATGCTGGATGCTAAAAACTAATAATAATAATAATAATAATAAAAAAAAAAAAAAAAAAAAAAA
>JAWWLT010000092.1:10192652-10205310 GCA_035040995.1 Premnoplex brunnescens | reverse complement strand
GCATAAGAGTTATGGAACAGAAGGTCAAACAGAATCACATCAGTTGTCACCACTTTTTCAATTTCCTGTTTCAGGCAAAAAGCAACACCGAAACCAGATTCAGCACACAGGTCATATTCTTTCTATTGCTAATGAAAACTCAAAGACAAATAAAAATGTATTTTCATAGGAAAGTGTAAAGATTGTTTTGTGGGTAAATGGGACAAAGGCTTGGAGGAGAAAAGAGGCAATAACTGCCTAAAATAATCATCACAATGCCAAAGCCACAAGGCTGTAACACCAGATGCAAACAGAAATGTCATTATGTGTTACTAAGGATGAAATAAAAACTGATGAATAGCAAACATGTCATATGACCATTGGTTTTAATGTTGCAAATAATTTCTCTGCAATCATGTGCAAGTGAGCTACTGCAGTGTTTTTAAACTTGTTCTAATTTCTTGCTTTGTTCTTAAGGTGCAAAAATGTAGGGGTTATTTTATGTAAGCTATTTGTGCTACAGTTTCTTTATAATTTAATTTGAGATAAAAAAGTTCTTTCCAACGGCGCGCTTTTGGGGCTTGCAGAATTTGCAAGACGTTCTATGGAACTAGAATAGAATTGGTGTGCAAAATTGAAAAGTGCTATTATCCTAATAGGATTTTTGCAAACACAAGGGAAATGGTTCACAGTTTCATCTGATTTCTAAAGTCTTTCCAGGTGTGGCTTGTTCCTTAAAAAACCCTGCCTGAAATATGCAACATTCACAGCCTTTCAATAAAATGAGCAATATATATCTTAACAGAGATTTTCCATCTCTCTCAACAATACACATATGATGCATTAGTGCAATGAAAATTAAGATTTTCTCACAGCCAGACTCTATTTCTTGTTCTCTACTTTCCTTTTTTTTGGAGACACATTTGCAGTTTACAACTCATTACAAATGTTACAACAAATTGCTGTGCTGAAAATCAAGAACAAGCACTAAAAGCAAATTTGTCCTCAAAAGAATGGCCCATATTACCAATTTTGAGGACACCATTTGTTTTAATGTGCATTTTGAAGAGTGAGAGTAGTTCTATTTTTGTATGCATATGACTTTTTTCCCCCCATTGGTAAGGATGTTACCAGATTTCAATTAAAATTTGATTTTTAAGTCCTCAGTATAACGAGTGTTCCATCAACTCTGTTTATGTAAACCAGACTACCATAAAGAAATAAAGTGTTTGTCTTTAGTCTCTCATAAAGGATAACTTCCAGGCCATTGCTCCATGTGAAATTATGTCCTTGGCTTTCCTAAGTATTGCCTAATGTACTGTATACTCTTCTTCTGTGCTTTTCTCATCATATTTTAGTTTTTCACGCTATTAGTGGGAAGAAAAAAAAAAAAAAACAATTATGATTATTTAAACTGCAAGATCTGTTAGGTACACTATGCACACGAGTGATCAGGGACCTTCTCAGAGCAGCTGATAGAAGGATGTGTTATTAAGGCATCTCACAGGAACATCTCCCCCAAGAAAAAGTCTTAATATTTTTAATTTTAATATATTTATCTTTAAACAAACACATATTTGACAAGCAGATATGGTGAATACATGTGATTAGTGACAAATAACCAGTTTTCTTTCTGTTAAGGGGCACTCTGGGAGGCACTTTTAAAATATGCTCAAAAATTGATCTGACCTACAAAAACAGGAGAATTGTCTAAGAAAACTTATTTGTCTGTAATTTCTATGGCTTTAAAATCAGTTCTATTCTCTCAGCCTTTATAGATTTAATTTTTTGTTGTTCCGAAATCAAGTAAATTATACTCCGAACAACCCAAATTTTACATGTATATTAAAACTGAATGCCATATATAATGTTAAGAAAGAAAGAACAGTAGAGACAGGGGATTAGAAACACAGGGGAAACATGCCAAGAGGTACAAGACAGGAGAGTCTAACTTAAGAAATTCAAATGAGAGCAAAGAATTTAATGTGGAATTGTTGATTTAGAATGCAAGGCAAATTAAAACAAATGTTCTATAGAGTTCCTGATGGAAACTACAAAATTTCCATCCAATGCCAAAACAAATTAAGAATTCTTTAGGCAGCAGCAAGATGAAAAATTATTCTTTAAATAAAAGGAAGTTATTAGATGAGAAATTTTCCCATTATCTTTTTCTTGAAGAAGAACAAAGAGTTATAAAAAGTGTGAGAATTTGGTTTATTTTTCGTTTTGCTTTTATTGTTTTGCATTGCTTTTGTTACTCAGCTGAATGAGAACAGCTTTGACTGTGGATCAGGAAAATGGGGTAGAAAGAAGTCCTCATAAAAGCTCCTAACATTAATTATTCAACATGTGGTCATACTTATTGCAATCATTACCTCCTGTGCTTGTGGGCTATGCAGTAACTCAGGCCTTGATGCTTTTTCTGAAATCAAAAATCAGAAATACCTTGTCTGGCTTTTTGTCATCTCGAACAAGACTATGTAATTTTCCAAAAATGCTACAACTGGTGATGAATGCATGCTTTACCTAAATATGCTGAATAGATGAAAGTATTATAAAGACATTAATTTTGCCTTCTAGAAAGAAAAAAACTGCATGAAAAATCATGTTTTAGTGAGCTACTTGTTATTCAGGCTTCTACTGTAGTCAATTTAAGTAGAATATGATACTTTTGTTGGCAAAACCCCCTAAAATATTACCACTTTAACATTCTTCCCATCTTCCATGAGATGATTACAGGTCACAGCTTTATTTGCACTGGTGGTGGTTTGAATTCTAATATTTTTATATTTGGCAGAAAAAAGAAAGGTGATTATGGAATAGACTACAGATATAGAAGTTTGAACTCTATTTCTCTTTTGTCTCTCCCAGTAAATTGTTTGGTTACTCATCGAATGAGTGTTTTATTTTTTTTTACCCCACACAGATTTTAGTTTTATATCTCCCTGGAAAAAAGGTGGTGCTTGGTACAATCTAAACAGAAGAGCTGTGACATGACTGTCATATCATTGACCAGGCAGAGATGGGGAACAGGTTCATTAAGTCATGAGCAGTTGTTGCTGATTGTTTGGAGGGATAAAACACCCTTCCTCCTACACTGTGGGATCACTTTCAAGCACAATAATCTCATAAGTATGCAGATTATATGCAGATTATCCACAGTGTATTCAAGGTTTTTGATTGCTTCTTGCAGCTGCTGATAATGATTTTCAGAAACAGAAGAGGAAACAAGATTTTTCTTCTTCTTCTATTTTTATTTTTTCTTTTTCTGATTTTCCCCCCTCTCAATATGTTTTCTGCATCATATTGTATGGAATGTCTAACCATACATTTGTAAGGTGTAGCCACATTATTCCATGCCCATGAAAGAAGGAGAGACCATTAATTTAGTGGTGACATTATTCTGGATTATGGCAAAGAGCCTTTCTAGAACTCTTTCTAACCCACTAAGTGAGGGTTTGATGGTTTGATGCTTCTCTGCAATCAGTTGCTTTCCCTTCTTTATCCCTATAATATTTTCAGAAACATATTGGAAGGAAGCTTTTAGTGCTTGCTGTTCCAGGGAAAGTCTAAAGAAAATGGATAAGCTGCTTTGAGCTATGTCTCTATTAAAAGAAAATGAATTCTTTTTTATTATTATTATTATTATTTTAATTATTATAAAGTTGTGCTGACTCTGAAGAGCATCTGTGGGAAACTGCACCAGGCCTGTGGATTTCTTGACAGAGCAAGAAGAATTTGACCTTGGCCAGACTGCTGTGTACCCGTGAAGATAAACAACTTGCAGAGACTGAGAGAACTCAGGAGAAGCAGAAGATAGGAAACCTGGATGAGTTTGTACAGAGACAGTAGTTTATAACTGTGGCCACTAGATGATTGTTTGTGTGTAATGAGCACCAATAATGTTAGGGCACATAGACTTAGGAAACATAGAAAAGTAGCTGTGTGAAGAAATAAAGGGAGAAGAAGTTTCACTTTTATCTATTTGGGATCTTCGTCTGCTTTTTATTGAGTCCATCCCAACAACAACAACGACAAGCATCCCATTTTTAGATGGCAGAAATCAAGATGAAACTTGACTAAATCAGTTTCTGCCAGTTTTTCCCATTTGAGAAACATGATAAAAATATTGGTATTTGGGGTTGTTTATGTGGAGCCCACCACAAATTTTGACATAGATAAAGAAGAGCTTTTGTTGGGAGCTACTTATTTAATAATAAAGACCGGGGAAAAAAAGTAGGCAACTTTCAAACTAAGAGTTGACAGAGTCAGGTTATGTACTCAGTGAGATTTTAACTTCTCAGTAGCTGAAAACACTCAGGGTGTTCTGTCCTGCATCAAACTCCTTCAAGCTCCTTTCCATGGCATGACTCTGGGAAGAGCGTTGTAACATTTTTGACTACATAATCTCCCTATAAAGCTGCTAACTAAATTTTGTAATTTTTACCATTTATTTTAACAATGTTTATTTTCAATTTAGAAAAAAAAGAAAAGAAAAAACAAAGAAAATCAATTAAATTGAAACCACTTTTCCTTTCTAATAAGCTTTTTACCTAGAGCAGAAGAAAGACTCTCAAATTAACAGATTTGTAGGTCTGTTATTTTGAAATAGCAAATTAAAGCGGATGAAACATGTTCAAAATTAAAACTTTGCAAAGATGTTTCAGCAGGTGTAGCACTGATAAGCTGCAGCTTAAAGTCTTAAAAGGTCATTTGCAATTCATACATAAACCTATATCCATGCTGCATGTACTTTAAAAGGTTGTGTGCAATAAAGCAGAAAAAGAAATTATTTCAATCTTCTAAATATTGTTCTGTTAGAGCCTTCTGAGACAAAAATGTTAATTTAGTACCTGCATTTTTCAGAATGTTCTATTCTTGCAATTATTTGAGTATTTTTCATGGCCATGTGACATTCTATTTAAAATACAAAGGATCATCAGCAATAGTTTTTTATGGTAGAGAAAAGTCCTATAGAAAAAAAAGAGGTAATTTGAATTTCTAATGAAAATATCTGCAGAGATATATTCTATTATTCTGTTGAAAATGAGTGTCCTTTAAGCACACTAATATGCCTTTTTTTTTTTTTTTTTTTTAATATAATCCAGTGGGTGTAAGAGTCATGACTAACTAGTGAAGGCAAATTATCTGGACATCCTCAACTGGAGGCATTACAGATTTAGGGAGAGAGAGGCAGAAATAGAGCCTGAAGTTGTGTGAGACCTGGTCCTATATCCAGTATGAAAACACCCAATTCCAAATGGTGGTTATTGATGCAGTGGCACCTGAGCTGGTGCCATCTAGGCAACTTATGGCAGCAGGATGGAAAACAGGCTTCTTTCCACCATTAATACTGTCTGCTAGAAGATGTAAATGACTAAAATGTTGCCTAAGTTAAAAATAAATAAATAAACAAAATCTTAGTTGCACACTAATGAGTTTTAAAATCAAAAATTTGCAACCTTGGCAAAAATGCATGTCATATTTCGTTTAATATGATAATGTGGTTTCAATACTTTTTAATTGAATTATACTCTGCTAAATACTTGACAACTAAGACTCCTAATTTTATACGAAGCTGTTTCACAATGCAAGAAGTCTTCAGTGATTGGCTAATTGGAAGAGATTTCTGAATGTCAAGCATTATGTAAATGAGACTCCTAGCCTATTTGACCTGCTCTTCTAATGTAGTTTTGTGAACTGTGTCCAAGGAGTTTAGTAGAGTATGCTGAGTTACTGCAGTAATACAGAGAGTAGGATTTTTCCAATGAAGTCTTTTTCTTCTTCCTTTAGCGTTTGTTACACTACCCCTGAAAAATCACTAAAAATCCACTGTTCTACACAGTTTGAAAACTGCATCCATGATTTTATTCTGTGGAAATTCTTTTCATACAAAGGAAGTTATACCTGCAAATGTGTGAATATCATAATTTTGCTGTTTCAGTGGTATTAAAATTCCCACTTAGAATCCTTTTCCTGCCCCATCAACCTGGATCAGTAAGGATTGTGTCACATCTTTTTGTCACTTTTCACTAATTTGCCTTTCAGCTAAGAGCTCTCTACTTTTTTCAAATATTGGATATGAATATATAAAGTTATATATATACACATATATAAATTCAATTGTATAAATATATCTAATATATAATAAATATACATCGGTACTACAAGGACTGCTGAGGCCAGATAAGTGTCCAAGGTGGAGTCAGATACTCCAGAACATTTTCTGGCAGGTTCCTTTAATTTGGTTTTAAAGGTTTCCATTGCAAGACGTTTTATGTCACTTTCAGTCACAACATTCTTCTCCCAGAGTCTTTGTTTGTGGATTATTTCCATTTATACTTGTCTAATCCAGACTTTTGTGAAAAATAAAACTGAAATGTTGCAGATTGTCTATGATTTAACAATAAATTAAAAAGCTCATTCTTTGAAGTGTGGGTTTTGGTTTTTTGGTTTTTTTAAACTGCATTTTTGATCCAATTATTCATGTTCGTGACTATAAATTAGACAAGTGAGTCCTTGAGATGTTGTTTATTGATATAATAATCACAAGTTGATTATATTATGTAAGATTTCATCTCTAAGTGGAGCCCTAATATTAAGCCCCTACATCTTTCTTTTTAAAGATTCTTACATGAGTGGCCTGGCCTTTTTTCTAAAAAGTTAAGTATTTGGTTGTTTCCAGAAGTTCAGGAAAGGTTTTAGGAATTAAGTGCTCATTTATCAAATTTTTAAAAAAAACAAACAACAAATCCGTAAAACTGTCTGCTGTGGCTATTAAAACAATAAACCCCTGATTGGCCTACAAAAGACAAGTACAGCTCCCATTGCCTTCAATTAGAGTGAAGTATATTCTGCACTGTAAAAGGTCAGACTCTAAGGTACACACTCAGGACATTTTGCTTCGTGAAGTCATCAGGCAATTGCAAGACAACAGCATCTGAAGTCCTAGTCTAAGCTTTCTCTGTCCAGTTGATTCAAACCTGGGTTTCCATGGATAAATGTGACAAAGTTAAGAATTTGATTGCTCTTTATACTTTACAGCCTCCAAAACTCAATCCCTTTTCACATCTTCTCCACCCCACAGGTTTTGGCCACGTTTCTCTTGAGTTCTGTTCTCTGAGTGCCTCTGTCCACTTCTGAAAACGTCTGTAAGAGAGAACCCAAAGGTTTATACTCCTGTGACTCCAATATGACCATCTGTTTAGTCTCAGCAAAGACAAGACAGGGAGGTTGAATAAAAAATGAGCTCTAGATCTACATTGTAGCCTATATAGAAAATTCATGAAAACATAATGTAGTCATTTCCTGCCCATAATCAGCAGTCACAAAAGGGTTTTGTTTTGTTTGGTTTGGTTTGGTTTGTTTGGTTTGGTTTTTTTTGTCACAAGTGACATGTAGGTCTAGAGTTTCCCCTTCTCCTTGCTCTTGTGTCAGCACAATGCAATACAGTAATGAGATCACTTGTCCCTCTGTAAACATTTATGGGAATAAATTTGCTTTTATAAACATTCTAAATTTCTTTGGGTCCAAAATATTCAGTGTCAAAGGTTGAAGACAACCATTTTAAATTGAATTTTCACTTTAAAATGAAATATAAAAAGATTTGTGCACTTGGAACAGAACCAACATAGTCCTTAATTGTGAAAGGACAAGTCATGCAGTAAGGCAACATTTTCTGGGAGTTTTCTTTCACATGAATTTTGGTAGAAAGAGAATCTTGAAAGCAACACAAAATACTGTGCCAGAGGAGATTTTCCTTGCTCAGATTCTTGGAGCTGTGTGTATGTATTGAGAAATATTTGAGAATAGAAGAACCTGTTATTTCTGTGAGGTAAAATTTATGGTGTCTCATTGAATCACAAAAGAAATTTCTTTTAAATTATGATGATTCCTTGAAGAAAAAGCCCCAATGGTATGTAAAGACATTTTCATAAGATATTATTCCTATCTTTACACTGCCATGAAGCCATTTTGAGTACCAAAAACATGCTAAGACTAGACCCTAAATGAAAGAACATTAAATATAATTATATTTACACAAGATGAGAGTTTTCCCGTCTAAATGAAAAATGTTGAAAGCTAAGCTCACGTGGTTTGTGATGACGTGGTTTGTGTTGCATTATACTAACCACCAAAAAAGCTACTGGTAGAGTATCATGAGCTTTTGGTCATTTATTTATTATACAGTCTCAACTGATATAATCTAACACTGGTTAGTACTCAAACTTGGTGAAGAGTTATTTCATTTGTAAAAGTTATCTCTCCTAAAATGTTTCTCCTACCAGTGTTTGTAGTTCCCCATCCAGCAGGATTGTTTGAGCTATGAAAAAAACCCAAAAAACTTCATTAAGGAAAAAATATTTTTTTAAAATAAGAAAAAACACCCCCTGCCTAATATACCAATGCCAAACATTTCAGGAGGCAGTTTGTATGTTAATAGTTTGGAATTGCCATATCTTTCAGCTAAACTGAGAAGAATGAACGGCAATCTCATTCTGGATTTCGGAGTATCCATTCCAGACTCATTAAGTATGACAACATTTTATTTTAGCAGCAGTCTGGTGTGTGGCCATCTAGCTCCTCAAATACTAAGGACAAATATTAAAACAAGAAATTTTTAATATTTTCTTTTTTGGTATATGACCCTGGCCTATGAATAGCAGTCAAACATTTTGTTAAGTGGGTATAAAAACACTGTGTGCATTAAGATGAATTGACTTAGAGTAGTAAATCTGAGTATTCTGGTGCAGTGCTGTATGAAGGGAACTGGATGTAAAAATGAGCTTTATAGGATTTCTTTTTTTTTTTTTTTCCTCATGAATATTTTATTTTGAACCTAAATTGTTGTGGGGTTTTTGTTTGTGGATTTTTTTTGTAGTTATTTCTTATTGAATGAGAGTTGCAAGAAATTTTCTTCTAACTATAGTGATGTTTTCTGTTTGACAAGGACATACTTAAAGAAGATATCAACTTTGACATATATCTTAGGCAGCGCAAATTTCAATAGTAATTTCTTTGGGATCTTCCAAGCTGTGGAAAAGTTGCTTTCAAAGCTATCCCAGTTTCTCCACTGTGATACTTAAACAACTGCAACTCAATGATTTCTTTGCACAATGCCCGTATCTGTTCAATATTTACCTGCTGTACCTGGTAGGTTACTCTAGGTCTCCTGTTAGTTATTGAAACAGGTGGGTTAAATGAAGCTGGTGACTGTGGTGGGCACATCAGTGCTTGTGTTTGCTGAGGATTCAGAATATGCCATAACTATAACTTGATTAAATGTTCAATGAATAGCACATTGATTGCATCACATAGTTCTTCAATACTATTAAACTTGAGTGCTCACATGAACCTCAAAGCCAAGTCTCAAAGTCCTCACATTCCTTCTATATTAACTTTTTCCCCCCTGTCTTCAGGTACTTGCATTTGCTCTCTCAGCAAAGGGACGTCCTTCAGCCCTTGCTAGTACTTACAGGTTCTGGACATTGTTACCCATTTTAATTTTGGTGTTTGGTGCAAGGGCAAAGCTGTAAAATGAGAGATGATTGGGTACACCTGACTAAACCACATCCTGACCTGCAGTGTCACCTGATTGATATACACCACAAAACTTTGCTTTTCGGTGAAAAACTAGAATTCTGAAGAGAAAATTTGTTGTTGTTGTTGTTGTTGTTGTTTTCATGGCTGAATAGTTTAAGCATTCCACACTGCCTCTACTGAGGCTTCCCTGCTGGCTGTCTAAAGTGTTGTGCAACTCCAACACCGCCTGACTTTCTTAGGAACAGGGAGAAATAGTGAGCTGCCATTAGGAAAGATTTGTGTGACAGGAAGCAGACACTTTAACAAGAGTATTATTCAGCCTTGTACCATGCCTTCCCCCGTGAAGTTTCAGCTTTGGGACCTGGAAAGCAATGAAAAAAAGATTCAAGAGGTTCTTATCTTGACTGAAGTAATTTGCTTGATGCGACACAAAATGTAATCAACTTTAACACATAACTTGAAAGGTTAGCTTGAAGGATTACAGCAGTGCAATTGTGAAGTGTGCCCAGAAATCTTGATCTGAGAGAATATGATGAATTTCTTCAAATTATTACTGGAGCAATAAAAAGCGGAAGGTTGAAATGTTTGAAAATTAGGTGTGCTCACATAATTTCCAACTCATTGGTTTCCCATCTAGACAGGGAGAAAATGGCCTGGAGAATTTTTGACGGTGTGAATCATGAAAAGCCTTCATCCAGTCAGCTATAGGTTCAGGTCTCTGCAGAAATGGTTATTAAAGTGCCTTGAGGGGTTTCAAAGGCAGCTGTAGTGCTGCAGGATATGCCTTTGGATAGCTGGAAAAGCTCATCCAAGATGAATTCCCACACAACCCAAACTTTTCTCTTTCTCTGGATGCTTGTGGAGGCTGTGGTGCTCTGATACAGGAAAATAGAGGACTCTTGAGAACAAGCCAACAGTAGAGCATCCCTTCTACTGAGTGCAAAGTGAGAGGCCTGGGAGAGCTCACCCTGCCACAGTAAGAAGCAGCTCTCTTTCTGGCTCTCTGCAAAACATTAATCTCTTCAAGCCAGAGGAAGGAAGACAAATTTCCCGTTAGCTAAATAATGTGTTTTTAGTATTTTAATACTATTTGTTCTTATCCAAAACCAGCACTGCCCATGTTGGTGCCCAAACAAAGATGTTGAAGAGAATGCTGATGAATAATATCTAAAACCCTGTCCAATTTGCAGCCTAATTTAACCTTCTAGGGAAAAGTTTTGGTTCCAAATATCTAGTTGCATTTTCTTCAAACCTCAAAAGTAAGAGGTAAATTTGAATGAGAACATATTCTATTTACTGGGAATATTTTTCTATATATATATTTTTTTTTCACCTACTGTGCTAATAATAGTTTTTTTCCTGCTTATACCAGCAGGTTCTGCAACAGAAATCATTCTATTGCTTCCAAAACTTCACTGTAAGTCTGATGTTGAGAGTCGCACTTCAACTTATTTTGCCACGAAGTGATGCTAAGCTATATGTTGGGTTTTTTCTAATTTAATTTGAGTTATGAACTAGTTGCACACCAAGCTAAAACTATGGTTATCAGAGACCTTCCTTCCTATACACCTGCAACAGCTCTTAAAAAATTAAATAGGTGTATCAAGGCAAAGAAACCTTTGAAGAAATAAAGACTTCAGAAATAAGAATTAATTTTTCTTTCAGACTGAGTGAATATTTTGTGCTCCTTGGGGCTTCTTATGTGATGCTCACCATTAGAGTTTAACCTCAACATTGTTGACAGATGAAAACAGGGTGAGCAGTTTTGTTCAGAGAACTGCTTCTCTGAAAAAAAATATTGATACACACAACTCATAAATGAGATAGAGAAGTGTTACCACCATCCATTCAGTCAATAATCTGATAAGGGGGGTGAAAAAGCAATGTATGTGCCCTATGCATAATTCTGCTTACAACCAAGGGAATAGACTTTGTTTCCCACAAAGTGAAGGGCAGTAATATTTCCTCTCATCCTCCAAAGTGCCCTGAGTCACAGGTAATAACCAACCTTACTTCCTGAATGATGGTTGACAGGTCATAGCCAATACACAGAGTGAGCTATTTGAAGTTTAATAGGAAAAGAAGAACAGGAAGAATAATTTGTCTACTTATAGCAATTCTTATCAAAGACTGTGATATTTTTCTGATACTCTTTCTGAGAAAATAGCTAAAGGTAATGGGTAGTGATATGTTTCTTATGAACTCGAGAGACTTTGTAAGTACTTTGGATTTACAAAACCAAATACATGAAATTATGAGATTCCACTTCCATGGGTTAAAGTATAACACAAGAAAAAATAAAATAAAATAAAATAACACAAAGAGCTAAACTGTTAGGAAGTAAGACAAAATCAGTAACCTCCTGCTATGTTCTTCATCCATAATACTGGGGCGTGTGAAATTAATTTACATTAATGGGCATAAGGCTGAGAGATTAGTTAAAAATCTTAAACCTGTCACACCCAATGAAAAAAATTAATCTGATCAAGAAAGAATATTGCACAATACGTCAAAAAAGCTAAATTCTTCCCTTGTTTTTACAGTATAAGAATGAGGACTCTCCTTAGCATCACTCATTCTGTCGAACATCACAAGGTCATATGCAATATGGAACAGATGTTGCTCTCTTAAAAGTAACAGAATTTTGACTATGATACAATCACACCCACTGGAAACAAGATCGATGGTGTCAAAACTACAAGCCTGAAGAATCTTGTGCTATTATATGTCTCAGATTTATCTGTCAGCTGGAGAAAAGTAAAACTCAATAATGGTCACATATTTATCAAATGGATCCATGCTTTTAATTTTGAAGAAGAACCATGGGTACAGAATATATAAACTTGGAGGAAAAGATTAGTCTATGAGCTGTATATGTTGTTAAACTGTGAGAACTGCAAAGACATTTCCAGATGACTTTGATTTACACGGGAATGTTTTGTGTAAGAATAGGTATTTTCAACCTTTGGATTGACAGACCTCTGCAACTGAGAGTGGAATTGAAAGCAAATCACAGAACCACAAACCATCTGGGGTTGGAAGGGACCTCTGGAGCCCCACCCCAGCCCATCCCGTGCCCAGGCAGGGTCACCCCCAGCAGGTGACACAGCCCAGGTGGGTCTGGGATGTCCCCACA
>JAWWLT010000092.1:10178567-10190948 GCA_035040995.1 Premnoplex brunnescens | reverse complement strand
GTCACCCCAGCCTGTGCTGCTACTGGGGGTTGTTCCTCCCCAGCTGCAGGACCTGCCCTTGCCCTTGAACCTCTTTACGTTTCTCTCCACCCAACTCTCCAGCCTGTCCAGGACCCTCTGGAGGACAGCACAGCCTTCAGGTGGATCAGCCACTCCCCTAGTTCTGTATCATCAGCAAATGATGTACCTTTGTTACTGGCATTTTATTTTCAGTTGTCTAAGATTTTGTATTTCCATCTTTTGCAACCAGCTGAGTCTAACAAGAGCTTGACTTTTAATTTTTAACACTTACATTTCAGAATTCTAAATTAGGTGAGACTTATTTGATAATACTAATTTAGAGATTTATTTAGGGTTTGCATTCAGCCTTTTACCATACCTCCTAAACTTTTTAGGATTTAATAATTACTATGAGATAATAGAGTAAAAATAACAAATAACTAGAAATGTCCTGAGAAGAAAAGATAAGAGACAGACATAAAGATGTTGCAATCTCTATAAAAGGAATAAACCATGGCACATGTTGAACACACATGTAAGAGTCCATGTTACTTTCTTGGTAAATATCAGGTTCGATATTAGTCAAAATTACTTTTTGTCTTCAGTAAAGGGATATAAAGTGAATATATTTTGACAAATTTTATTTATCATATGGAACAAAACCACCTGCAAATCTAACTAACTGAAGTTTAAACAAAATTTATGCAGTTAAATAACACCATATTTTCCAAAGCCACATATGCCATATAATTAAATACTTAAGAATCATTTTATTTGGTATAAACATGATGTGTCTGTGGAGAAGGAGAGGATATGCTTGAGAATTCAAAGATTTCTTTTAAATTAAGCTGAAAAGAAGTAATTCACTAAATTATGACTAATCCGGACCATTTGCTTCTTCAAACAAACAGATCTAATGCTGGGCTATGAAATAAAACCTCTTCTATGCAACCCCTGAAAAGAAAGTGCCCCACCTTATGTGGGAAGGGTATATGTGTTCAAGATTCCTGCAGGCCATCTTGTGAATTCCAAGTGTGAGTGAGGAGAACCTCCTTCAAACTGTCATAAGGTTGGGTTAGATGGGATACTGGGGAGAAATTGTTCCCTGGGAGGGTGGGAGGCCCTGGCACAGGTTGGGCTGAGAAGTTGTGGCTGCCCCTGGATCCCTGGAAGTGTCCAAGGCCAGGCTGGACGGGGCTTGGAGCACCCTGGGCTGGTGGAAGGTGTCCCTGCCCATGGCAGGGGGTGGGATGGCATGGACATGGCAAAGGGCAGGCTTTCTATGATGCTGTGATTCCCAGGTTTGACTAAAGCGCACACCTCTTTGCTCTGCCAAAAACCATGCACAACCAGTGCAAGGGTGTTCTAGGCCTGATTTCCTGAGGAAGAGTCAAGGAACATGTGGAAAATTGGATTTCTTCCTGCTTAATTTTGGAGAATGCCATAAGTGCCTGCACCAAGTGCCTGGCGTGTGTAAGCACCAGTTTTACAAGACAGACACAATAATTTTGTGACCACTGTGCCACTGTGAGGCACCCAGCCCCACTTTGTTAACTCTTATTATATAAGGAGTCAGCAACCCAAGTTTTTTTCTGAGTCCATATTTGCAACCATTTTCTGTATCATAGAACCTGGCTCCTGAGCCATTTCTTCCTCTTGCAGTTGTCTGCCCAATCTGCTAATTAAATGTTATATTCAATCTTCTACACAATTTCCAAATAATTTGTTATCCTACAGAGTATCTTCTCTCACAGAAAGCCTTATGTCATAGGAAAAAACCCCAACATACTTTCTGTTTATTTTTAGACTTAATTCCCTGCAGTGTCTGAAACTGTATTTACTGCTGCTTAAAGACCACCCAATCTGAGGTTAGTCTGACAAGATTAAAGCAGCATCAATTCAGTATTCGGGAGCAAGTATTCTCATACCGTCACATGATTCCAGACTGTAAAATTTTAGAGAAGTGATAGTAGTTTTCAGGAAAGATGCAGAAATAGAATGAATGCTTTGACTTATCACTGAGTGGTTGTTTTGTTTTCAAGAATTTTGATTCAGTTTATGACAGCTGTTTCAAAAAGCAAAAAAAGTTTTATTAAGAACATACATTTCTTTATTACTTCATTTCCTCACAGCAGAAGGAACCATCCAAATAGAGAGAAAAGGCAATAAAATCCAGAGAGATAACGTGGTGCAGGATAATAATGCCTGACAATGTTCTAGCAATGAACAGGGAATAAAAGCAACACCCTTCAGAGGACATGCAAAGGGACATTTTCCATTTATGCAAATTAAGATCATGTAAGGAATGATCAAACTAGCCTTCCTACAGAGTGCCAATTTGTTAAATGGAACAGATTGAAAATAACAGGGCATTTCACACAGGCACGGGGCATGCAGGCTTATTCCAAGCTAAATGGGATCACCAGCAGTAATTTGAAAATAGCATGTCATATATTTTGTCACCCTGGCATAAACACCTATAACCAAGGTACTGGGAGTGTTAATCCAGTATAAAAGCTCTCAATTTTCCTACTTAATACAGATGATTTTATATTCCTAGAGAAAGGAGGTCTTTGTTTCTAAGCACCAGGAAAGTTGTCACATAATTTGGAAAGCTTGCAGCACTCTGTAATGATGCCAATTTTGTAGAAAAAGGAATAAATTGCACCATGTGTTATTTACAAAAATAATTCCAACTATGCTTGGGTTCTTTTCTGAATCAGGTTTAGCACCTCAGGAAAATAAATGAAGTAACATCAAATTGCCTATTTAAAAATTTTCAGAGAGAAACATTCTTCATAAATGAAAAAGTTCTGACTTTTCCTCCTCCAGAGACAAAACTAATGCCTACTCCCTATGTCCTTTGAGTTGTTTCATATGATGTGTTATCAAGGCAAAGATTTGACACATCAAACAAATGTTGATAATATTGATCTTTAGTCAGTAGTTTTTTTCCTCTCTTGCTTTCTGTTTGCAGAAAAACACTTTTTTTTTTTTTTAATTGCATGTGCACCACTGAGCATAGCAACAAATCTCTCTGTGTCCACTCCCCAAATCACTGATGTGCTTCTGTGTAACTCTCTTTCTCTCCCACTCCCAAGAAAACCCACCCATTTATCCTCATCCTGGGGTTGAGAGGTTTGTTTAAAACTGGCAGAAACTTTCAGTCTCATCACAGCCACATGTTCAGTACCTGAAAGGGTTCCTACCATCTCAGAGGCTGCCTTTGCTCTCCCACACCAGCAGTGCTCACAGGATGAGCCCTTGCTGTAAATCTATTCCCTAAAAATGTGTTTTTCAGGAAGTAAATGGAGCTTTATGTGGAGCTTTTGCATTCTGTGAACTCTTTAATTCCTTTCTCTCTTGATTCTTAAAATTTGCTTTTTCAGGCAATGGCCAAGAACACGAACAGAAAGAATTACAGACTAATAGAATGGCTGAACAAAAAAGGGTCACTGGAAGTAAGTGATAAAAATTTTTGTTCCTTTACAGGGTCAGTGCTGCAAGACACTCAGAGAAAGGTGTGAGGCAGGAATAGTTCCCCTCTGGACCCAAAATGAGTTTCAGAAACCGAGAGACATGCTTTTGCTTGGAGCAGTCCCCTCTAGGAAAGGTGCAGGGCTTTTGTCGAAAATGTTCTCACCAAATCAAAGAATCATAGGATATCCTGAGCTGGAAGAGACCTGCAAGGATTAGTTCCAACTTCTGGCCCTGCACAGACACCCCAGCAATCCCCCTCTGGCTCTGAGAGGATCATCCAAACCCTTTTGGAGCTCTAGCAGCCTTGGGGCTGTGCCCATTGCCTTGGGGAACCTGTTCAGTGCCCACCACCCTCTGGGGGAAGAACGTTTTCCTGATATTCAGTCTGAACATCCCCTGTCACAACTTTAGGCCATTCCCTTCAGTCCACATCCTGGTCACAGAGAGCAGTGATTGAATAATTTACGACTTAAGGAATCTAGTTTTTCAAACCTGAGGTATTTGAGCTGAAGATATTAGTGTGCACAAATTTGGCACTAGCTTGGTTCCAAGATTTTGTCCTAAGCTTTAAACTGAACTAGTGCCTGAAAACTTAACAAAGATATAGAAGTGATCCTTGTAGATGGACAGAAAGGTTGTGTGAGCTTTTAAATTTTCTCCACTGGGACTAGGTAGGCTGACAAGACCATGTTGAAGACCAAGGCACAGCATGTGCAGTCTTGGGGCTGAGACACCTGGATGAAGATTAATGGGGTTGTGTCTCTCACTGGGGAGTCCTGATCTCTCCTTTAGAAGCAGCTGAGACTCTTCCTCCTTTGGTGTCTCCATAAATATCGGTTCCCACCTTCATCCTATGAGGTTATATAAAGCATTGACATGACACACAAAAGAACCACCACCACCAACCTTGAAATACTCCTGAAGCTGTTCTCCAGCACAGCTGTTCCCTGCCTAAAACCTTCAGGTTCTCTTGCAGCAGAGCTTGGTGAATGGTGTTTTCTTAGTCTGGACTTCAGGAAGCATTTCTGTATCTTTGTCTTTTTTTAATATAGGGCTAGGTAATACCAGAGACCAAGGGTGAGAATAGAAGGATACAAAGGAAAAATAAAGGGTCAATAATCCATTTGTCCCTCACTAAGAGACATAAAGACTTCTGAAAAGCAGGACAGCAATAGAGGCAGAATAAGAAGGGAAGATAAGAAGCCTAAATGGAAAATGAAGGAGAAGGACAAAAATGCAAGAACAACTAAAGTGCTCATAGTAATTAGCAGCTAGAGAAATTAATTCAAAATATGACCCTTCATATTGCATGAGAACTACTTCAGGATGTCACAGGAGCTTTGGATGAGACCCTGCTGTGGATGCATGATGTTGGGTGTGGACTGGAAGGCAGAGCTGCCTTTTTGACCAGCATGTCAAACTGGAAGCAACATCTTCACTTGGCACTTGATGAGCTTCTGGAGCAAAGCTGTTGACTGGAAGCTTTCCAAAAAGGAACATTGCTCATGTGCACTAAACACTGAGGTCCAAAACACCATTAATACCATTAATCTCACTGCTTCAAGTGAGATGATTTGCTTGAAGCTGCATTGCTGCTCTGAAACAAAACCTACTAGTAGAAAGAGACAAAGACTCATGTTCTTGCAACTTACAAATTTTTTTTAATTTTTTTTGAAAGATACAAGGCTTACTTCCTCACTTCATTCATCTGTTATTCACTACCCTTCACCTCTAGCAACAGTCTATTCTTTAAGTTATGGGAATGCATTTTGGCCTTCTGTCTGTCTTACATGACACCTCCTACATAAATGTCCAGCTTTGTGTGAGATGAGTAAAAAGTCAAAAACAATCTAGGAGATGAAACTCCAGACATTCTAAACTGAGAAGATTGGAGAGGCAGGGGAGGAACACTCTGTCATCTCTGCAGAACACAAGCATTTGTGAGTTTTGATCGAAGCAATTTCCCTCATTCAAATTAGATTTTTGTGGGCATCTGATCTACAGAGGATTCCTGATGCGTTCAAATCTGTTTAGCTTTCTGTCTGCAAATGAAGTGGGTGATGAACTGTCTTGGATTACTGTGAAAAGAGATAAAACTTTATTACCTTACATCTAAAGTTAGTTAGGAAAGCCTGTCATATCAAACAGAGAGGAAGACTGAAGTTAATGAGCTGCTTCAGCATGACAGGTTTCTTAGAAAGAAGCTGTGTTCTCACACAGGGAGGAAAAACTATCACAGGATCAGTGAGAGGCCCAATAATTAATAAGGCACAAGAGCACAGTGATGCTTAATGTAACATAACAATTCTGAACTGTAGACAGTGTCAGCATGGGCCTTCATTTGCAAAGACTCATTTGCTGTCCATGGAAAACCAGGAATTACCAGTCTCATCAGGGCCTTAGATGGTGCACACATGGAATTGTTTCATTGCTATGCAGTTAGGAGAGTAATGCTCTGTTACTGTTTGTGGCTATATGCTCTGCCCTTTCAATTACTTTAGGATTAATTGCACTGATGCATCTGTTTGGTATACCAAGTTGGAACAAGGCACATACAGCACTCGGCCAAATAGTAAGCACAAAAATGAGGCTTAAAGGCATCCCAATTGCTGGAATTGTTTGGAATTATAGTCAGTGCACCCCAGGCAAGTGGGAGGGCAGACATATTTGGTTGAGGAACTGCCTTTGAACAGCAAGAGCTTTATTTGCTCTTTTATTTCATCCTATATGCTGATGTCTGCACCCAATGGTTTTAGCAGACCGAGCAGTTTCTCAGAGAAGAACAGATTTCCTGAAGGAAAGAAACAGCATATTAAAAACATTAATTAAAGAGATGTCTAGGATGCCTTTTCATCGTGCATATGTGAAATGAAGCCATAAAAGGAGATCTCAGGCTTCAGTGCTTAAAGATGCAAACCCTGTTTCTCTCCACTACACACCTGATACTGCACAGCACAACACCAGCTTGAAGTCTGAAGAGGTAAGTGTATAAAGAGATAACTCTTCAGCATCTACAGAGGTAATTCTGAAGAAATAACTCAGGCTTTAATATTGAATTAACTCTTTTTGGATTCATTCAAAGAGGATTTTAACTCCAGATGCATCAGAGAAGGTGGAAATTCTGAAGTGTATCAGCAAATGGATTGAATAAAAAGTTAAAATAATATCTAAAATAGTGGGATTTTTTTTGAAACATGAGCAAGGATACTTAGAAGTGTTCTCTGTATGCATTAAGTAGTATATTTGTGAGATCTAAAGATGTTAGCAAGGTCCACCCATGGAGGCACTATTTGAATAAAAGGATGAAAAAAGCAATTTTAAAACCAGCCAAGCAAAAGATGTGTTTTAATCCTTTCATAAGGTATAGATGAAGGTACAATAACAAGATTGTTTGCTTCCTAATGCTGATCTTAAATTTCCCAAATGCTCTTCCCATTTTTGTAAGTAAATAGCAAATGAGAAAATGTATTACACAGAGGTTAAAAGCAGAAGGCATTGAGAAAAGTAGCAAGCTGGAACAATGATAAAGCCAAATTGGCAGATTATCTATCTTATTCATAGCTTGTGATCTAACATTAGAAAATGTGAATTTAAGCTCAGAAAACTTAAGCACTTTACTATGAAATGATGTATTTAAATCCTTATCTCCATCATTTTCTCTTCAGTTTGGAACTTGGTGAAAAAAACAGAGCTTGCAAAAAACTGTGGTTTTGACACAGCATTTCCCTTCTCATGAAACATCTGCTGCTAGAATTATAAATACTCACATTATGATATTATAGAAGTCAGAAACTGCATTGTGTGTATCACAGGGAACCATAAACTGATAAGCTGAATTTTTGGAATAGTTACTGGGAATTTTATTATTCTGCTCTTATCTTGACCTGATTGAGAAGTAAAAAGCAAACACAAACAAATTGCCTGAATTCATTCTTTTCTGAATGTCTTTACAGGCCACAAAGTCTGGGTTTTGTAAAAAGAGTTTATCCTATTGACATAAATTAAATAGAGGCTCAAATTCTGAGAAAGATACCTGAACAGGACACCTGTAATCAAAGGCAAAATTATCAGACTTTGTGTTCAAATAAACACAAAATTTAAACTACTGAATCCTGAAGACTGGTTTATTAATGCAATGAATAATTGCCTTTGGGTGAATATAGAAATCTGATCAGTTTGACATTTACTGACCTGAACATTTTAAATAGGTGTTAAATATTTGTTTCCTGAGTTGTTTGCTGAGGTTCCAGGTTTTTTCTATGGGTCTCATATGTTAAACATTAATAGAAGATAAGATGTAATCAAGAACCCTAAACTATTTTAGTGAGAAGGAAGTTAAACTTTATGTACTTTGAAGGTCTGCTGGAAGAGTTTAATGTCAACAAACATTAAAAACCATAAAGAATGAACTCAGAAAAGATTTGGAAAGTATTTTAAAGATGGTGAAATTTCAAATAAAAAAAAATTTATTGCATCAAGTACTTGGGAATAATAAAGGCAGTGCTATAATATGCCTTTTCTTTGAGGATAGCAGTATAATGAAATTTAAAACTATCTTTACCTTAACGAAATACATGGTCCATTTTTTATTAGCAGACTGTAGATTTTGAGGCATGCAGAGTGGTTCCTGTAAAAATAGTTTCATATTCATTTTACATATATCTTTTAAATTGTAGATGGTAATTCATGACACCAACCTAACAATCTCTATAAGTAATTCTGCTGTGCACATGTAATACTGTGTTAAACTGCTACAACTAATTCCTTGGAGTTTATAAGATTTGCACAGACTGCAGAGAACTTTCCACAGTGAAAGTCTGTGATATTTCTATTAGTTTTTCCAGCCACTGTTGTCGGAAATTTTACAAAAATAATCTTTTTTTTTTTTGTAGTATTTATCCTTCTAGCTTCATCCAAAACGTGGTGAGGTACAGTCAACAGAATGGAAAAGTTACATCAGTCTTCCAGTTTAAGTCTTTGAATACCAGTTAGATTGTGCTTATTCTGAAAATAGGTTAAAAAAAAATCCCAAAAACCTGAATGGAAGGAAAACATTATTTTATTACAGGGTAGTTATTCCTGTTGGTCTTGTGTAACCATTTTCAAGATTTCACAAATGCTTGTCTGTTCTTTTATTCAATTATTTACAGAAGATTTCAATTCTCCCTCTGCCCACTCATTGGGATATTTTAATTCTATTTTGTAACAGAAATAAATAAAAAAAATCAGAACTTTTTTTTGGGATTAACTGATCCAGGACTGTTTTAGCTAAGAATGAGAAAGTACACCTAGAATCATCTTTCTGACTGAGCCAGAAGCTCTGAAAGTACTCTCAAGCTTGGAGGAAACAGCTGAGTCAATGCACAGCTGTACTCAGTCAACAGGGCTGACAGGTGGTAAAATTTTTGAGTAAAAAAAAAACAGACTAGATAAGGCTTGAGAATAGCACTGTATGAAGTTACTTTGATAGCAATAAAATTGCTTTTGGGGTGATGAACCAAAAAGCTCTCACAGAAGGGTAAATTGCTTGTGAATAATAAATATTTATATATATCAAGGGTTCTAGATTATGCCTATGACTACTGGAATTTTGTCTGTAGGTTTTGGAGTAGTTCCATCAGAATTTTAGCATAAAATATTATCCCCATGAAGATCAATATGCTATATCCATGTTGGCAAACAGACCCACCACATCATTGCACATTTGCACACCATGAAATTAATTGATTTTTGCACATCATGAAAATTAATTGATATATCCTAGAACTCACTAGCTTATGGCAAGCAAAAATTTTGTTGGTGATAATTCATAGAACTGTGGAATGGTTTTGGTTAGAAGGGACATTAAAGCTCATCCCATCCCACCCCCTGCCATGGGCAGGGACACCTTCCCCTAGCCCATGTTGCTCCAAGCCCCATCCAACCTGGCCTTGGACACTTCCAGGGATCCAGGGGCAGCCACAGCTTCTCTGCCCAACCTGTGCCAGGGCCTGCCCACCCTCCCAGTCAACAATTCCTTCCCAATATCCCATCCATCCCTGCCCTCTGGCAGTGGGAAGCCATTCCCCCTTGTCCTGTCCCTCCACCCCTTGTCCCAAGTCCCTCTCCAGCTCTCTTGGAGCCGCTTTAGGCATTGGAAGGGGCTCTGAGGTCTCCCCAGATCCTTCTCTTCTCCAGGGGAACACCCCCAGCTCTCTCTGGCTGTCCCCAGAGCAGAGGGGCTCCAGCCCTTGGACCATCTCTGTGGCCTCCTCTGGACTCTCTCCAGCAGCTCCACATCCTCTTTATGGTGGATCCCAGGGCTGGAGGCAGCTCTGCAGGTGGGGAGAAGGGTTGGGGCAGAGGGGCAGAACCACCCCTCTCCCCTGTGGGTTAGCCCAGCACATGGAGGAGTTTCTGGGCTGGGTCATGTTGTGCTTCTCATCCACCAACACCAAGCCCTTCTCCTCAGGGCTGCTCTCCACCCATCCTCACCCAGCCTGGGTTTACACTTGGGGTTGCCCTGGCCCAGGTGAAGCTCATTGTACTTGGCCTTGTTGAGCTCCAGGAGGTCTGCACAGCCCCACCTCTCCAGCCTGTCCAGCTCCCTCTGGGTGTCCCATCCCTCCCCTCCAGTGTGTGACAGCACCACCCAGCTCGGTGTCACCGGGACACCTGCTGAGGGTCCATCAATCCCACCGCCCATGTCTCTGGCAGAGGTTTTACACACACCAGTCCCAACACCGAGCCCTGAGAAACACCACTCCAAACTGCTCTCAGTAAAAACACCCCTCAAACTGCTTCAGAAACCACGAAAGTGGGAGGTTTGTGAGATGGCTTCTCTTTCCCTGGGGACTGTGGTCCTGCTCCCAGACCATGGTATGGGAAGGGCCACATGTCTGGCTGGGCTTGCTGCTGGTCACCAACACAAGCACCAAGCCCTGGTGCTCCTCAGATCATGCTCAAAGGTGTGTTGCTCTTCTGGAGTATGGAAACAGTGAGTAAGACCACGATGCAAAGCAGAACATCTGGATTATATTTGCATTTTACCTTATCTTTTTATATATTCCAGCCTTTTGTGCTGAGCTACAACAAGCAGACCTGAAGGTCTCAGACCTTTCTCGGGAAGGCTCCTCTGAGCTTTGTGGTGCAGCCTGCCTGGAGTTGGGGAACCAGCAGAATCAGGGAGACCTTGCTAAATGATGGCTCTGGGTCTACCACAGCTACATTTCCCCCGAGGCAGAGACACAACACACACCTGGTCACAGGGGCTCAGCTGAGCAGGGAGGGTGGAAGCACCAGGAGGAGGCACCAGCTTCAGGCATGGACCCTGGCTCTGGGCAGACCCCAAAGCCTTCCAGAAGCTGCTTTTCTTCCTAAAGGTTCTGCTCTTCAGTTCCTCCCCGGATGAACTGATAAAAGCAGTGACAGTTTCTTTCAAAAGACCTCGAACTACTCACTTAGGAAATTCCTGCTGGTAAATTCAGTTAGAGAGGCAACCAACTTCCCCCGTGGGAGGGCGAGGGCAGATAAAGAACTGGGTCACGGAGGGGTTTCATCACTGACTTCTGCTCCAGAAGCCTTGGAAACTCCATCAGAGCTGCAGCAGCCTCGTTACTCCAAAGCTTTTGGTCTGTCCTTGCCCTGACTCTCATCCACTGCAGGACCTGGTGCCTCACTGTGATATCAAAGCAGCTTCCCAAGGAGTCCCTCCTGTCATGGGAATCCTGCAACTGCCCCACAAAAGCCCAGAGTGACTTTTGCCACCTTGGCTGGATCCCCAGAGGCTCAGGGTGCAGAACCACATCCCTGACCCAATGTTTAGGCACCAATGGCCCTCCCAGAGCTCAGTGTCCAGTTGCCCACATTTCCACTGGTGGGACCATGAGGCATCAACTACTCAGGGATGCCTTGCAGGAACAAGGTACAGAGCCAAGACCTGTGGTCTGACCTCAGAGCTTTTGGGGTTTCCTTGGTTTTCCCTCTTTTAGCCAATGTATGTTGAAGCTGTTCCAGCTGGAAGAGAGAGGAAAACCACCTTTTCCTTCTCCTGTCTTGGGGTCAGAAGCCTCAGAGAGCAGCTCTGCTCAGTTCAACACCTTCCAGGCAAACAGGCAGGAAAGTGCAGCTCCTAGAAAGGCTGGAGCAAAGCTCAGCCTGTCTCCAGCACCTCCACCCCTCTCTGGCCACTTCAGAGACCACAGAAGGGAGCTGGAGCAGGTCCACACAGCAGCATTGGACATGGAGTAGCCCAACCCTTGCGTGCCTGCCATGCCTGCAAAGCCAACACCAATAATTATGGCATTTTTGTAACACGTTTGGAGTTTTGCTGAAGCCCCAGAACAACCCCAAACTGGCAGTCAGAGCCAGCAAAGCCTCTTCAGGTGGTGCTTGGGCAGGTCCTGCTGGCTGGACAGGACCAGTCACTGCTGGCACAAGATGTGCCTGGACCCTCTGGAAGTTGGATCAGATATTTTCAGAAGCCTGAAGTGAGCTGTGGATTCCACCTACCAGACTGTTGTGGTGGGACTGGTCTCTGCTGGGGACATTTGTCCTGACCAAAGCAGGGCTGTGGCAGAAGACACAGGAGCTGCAGAGCTGGTCTATGCCAGCCTGTCCTGTCAGCACAGCAGGCAAAGCCAATGTCTGCAGGGGACACACTGATCTTCTGCACAGGTCCATCCCAGCCTGGCTTGAGGGGGGCTCCTTGTGGAGGAGCCAATTAAAACATGGAAAATGCCAAAGCACAGAAATACAGAATCCCAGGATGGCCTGGGTTAGAAGGGACCCTGAAGATCACCCAGTGCCACCCCCTGCCATGGGCAGGGACACCTTCAACCAGCCCAGGGTGCTCCAAGCCACGTCCAACCTGGCCTTGGACACTTCCAGGGATGGGGCAGCCACAGCTTCTCTGCCCAACCT
>JAWWLT010000092.1:10147185-10158481 GCA_035040995.1 Premnoplex brunnescens | reverse complement strand
GAGGGAAGAGGGTTCTGGAAGGTAGGCGTGGAAAGGGGCTGAACACGACAAGAAAGGAAAAAGGTGGGAGGTACATTACATATAAGGGCAAACTGGGGAGTGGTCAGCCTTATATGGTTCAGCCGCACTGCACCACAGACTGACCAATGGGAAAAATAGGAACAGGGACCAATCAGGAATATGTAACTGGGGAAACGACAACCAATAGGGCTTTGGGGACCGGGAAACTGGGACCAATGAGGGAAAGGAATTATTACATCTACAGAAGAACTTATTACAACTGTTAACTACAACCTTTTTTTTTTAAAAAAAAATTTAAAAGCCTTCTCCCTTTCCACCGGTGTTCTGCTAATGGAATCTAAACACGGCTTGTTTGGTAAGTGGGGCTGTCGGGTGTTTCTCTATGAATTTGTACGGCTTTCCACTGTTCAAAATTACTGACCGGTTCCCCCGCACACTTTCCCTTCAGATGTTCCAAAAACTGGAAAGGGTGCAAACAGAGATCTGAATTTTGAAAAAGTTTTTAAAAGAGTAATTTTGGAATGATCATAAGTCTTTATCTGTAAACAGACAGATGATACTTTCTTTCTTTCTCATGAAATTGTTGTCCATTTCAGTATTTACCTCTGCCTTCAAAATTTTCTAAAATCAACATAGGTAGCCCATGCAACTTTCTCCAGATCATAAACCAAAGTTTATGTCTGTGGTGTCTGTTGCAATAATGAAACCTTTTGAAAGGTATAAATTCACATATGAGGGTAGTGAGTCCAATTTCTTTATACCATGTCAACCATCATCTAACAGGGGTACATAGGAAGAAATATTTAATTCTTCTATGCTTCTGTTGTTCATCTGGATGTGTACAAAAGTATTTTTTCACAGACTCATTTCAAACTCTCAAATGTGACTCTGTCTGAATTCTACATCAGAAGGAAAAATGCATCAAACCTTGATTTCTGCAGCCTGAAAACATGAAAACATGAATTGGAAATAAAATATGGCAGAGTCAGCCCAGGGTTAGACAGGGGGAGGCAGATGCAGGATGTCCACCTCAGACTGTACCAGGCCAATACTCTCTGACATGAGCTCAATTTGAAACTGGCCGATTCATTACATTCTGGATTTGCCTGAACAACCTAGGCTCTATAAAACAAATTAAACATCTTTTTCTTACCCTGAGGTGGTAGGAAATGTTAAGAACTTGACTTTTTGCTGCTATGAAACTAAATAGTTGTTTTGTGTAAAGTTTTATGGGTTTTGTAGTTAATAACTTGAGAAAGGGCTCATCTTCATTACATGACTGAACATTCCAGAAAAACAGAGACAACCAGGACTTGAAAGTAGGAGCAATTGAAAGCATTAAACTTAAGATTTCAAAAAGTGTTAGCTTCATCTGTCAAAAAAAACCCCAAACCAAACCAAAAAAATCCCTGAAAAAGGGCACACTACTAAATTCATATATATGTATAAATAATATTATCCTCCCCAAAAATGTTTCATGGTGTAAGAAACAAAACTTGTCCCAGCAGTGAATTTCAATTTTACAGACTCTGTTTTCAGCAAGTAAAACTTTGGCAGGAAACTCCAACCAGCTCCAACCTGCAAGTGGAAATTTAACTTGAGTGACTCAGGAGATAATCAAAAACCAAAGTGAGCTCTGAAAACAGATGAGTTGAGCCAAGGCTCTTGATGTGTGCATTGAAGAAATTAAACAGTCCTCACTTTAAATCACAGTTGCTGATGGATTTAGTCCTTCCGATAAGGCAGCATCACTTCTGGACTGTGGCTGTTACTGGAAGTCTTGGCCATGGAATGCCATGTGTTGTGTTTGGAGCACTGTGTGCGTCGGAACGTGAGGGCCAAGTGGCAGCACTCAGGGAATGATGCTGCCTCTGAGGAAGCAGTCTGTGAAATGAAAAGGGGAAAAAAATCCACATATCCCTACAGTGTGACAACTTGTGGCACTTGGCAGGCAAAACGTGATTTTCAGGAAAGGAGATATAAATATACAGACATAAGTAACTTTTGATGGACATGGAGCAATCAGCAATAAGCACTGGCATCCCTAACACAGTATAAATGGCTTCCTATTGAGCCCAGTCCATTTGCAGTAGTATGACAATTGTAAAAATCAGATCCGTATTAATCATAGAGCATATCACAGTCTGATGTAATGTATTTGACATGCTGTTCAGTTATTTAGATTTTCAATCCATTTTCCAAGGAAGACCTCATTTAGAAGTGAGTACAGACTTGGTCTGAAGTAGAAGTTGACACTCCTCAAATAAAAAAAGCTTTAGGGCTCTTGTTTCAAAATTTCCTCTAGATCTGTTTTTTTTTCGTTTTTTTTGTTTGCTTGTTTGTTTGTTTCAATTGTAAAAACACAGTTTTTAAAAATTGTCAAAGTCATAGTGAAATTCTAAAGCACAAATGAATCAAAATACATGTACCAATGTAATACATGAATAATGAATATTTAATGGTAGTTCTTTGAGTATTGGTTTCTTGATATAGGTCTTCTTTAAAGGATATGCTGCCATTTTCAGTTCTCAAAATCTGCTGGTTAATATTTCTTGCTTGATTGAGCCAATACTCAAAAATATAAGTTAATGGGATCACAAGCTTTTAGATTTATTATAAATCATGATTAATAGAGGTTATGTGCATGCACAAGAGAATCAATTTTTGAACTCTTAACGTATCGTATCCATTTAATCCTAACTATGTTTCTGTCCTTCAAGGAGAAAGTATATTAAGGCTACTTATGGTCACTTTTGAAGGTGCAAGTGTATTTGCAAAGTAGAGAAAATGCCATTTTTACTTCAGGACGATTTGAGATGCATTGTTATGGAGCCAGATTAAGCACATGGATAAGGATAGGACTGTGCCTATGACATTGAGGGTTTGGAGTGTGTGCAGGGCAGAGAATGGAGTTGGGAAGGGGCTGGAGCAGCAGGAGGGGCTAAGGGAGCTGGGGGGGGCTCAGCCTGGAGAAAAGGAGGCTCAGGGGGGACCTTCTGGCTCTGCAGCCCCTGACAGGAGTGGGGAGCCAGCTGAGGCTTGCTCTCTTCTCCCAGGGAACAGGGACAGGATGAGAGAAGAGGCTTCAGGTTGTGCCAGGGGAGGCTCAGGTTGGATACCAGGAGGACCTTGTACCTGGAAAGCATGCTCAGACACTGCAAGGGGCTGGTCAGGGAGGGTTGGAGTGCCCAGCCCTGGAGGTGCCCAAGGCAGGACTGGCCGTGGCACTCAGTGTTCAAGGTGGGAATCAGGAACAGGTTGGACTCAATGGGCTGGGAGGGCTTTTCCAGCTGCAGTGATCCTGTGATTCTATTTTTCCTTTGTTCACAGGTTCACGGAATCATTTAGACTGGAAAAGTGTTGTTCTTACCCCTTATCTGTAAGCATCCTCTACTCACCTCTGCCAAGGGCATTGTGAAAGACACACCTTTGCTTTGATTCCCTGTAGCTCATTTTCAGCTATAGTGTGGGTCTTTTCCCTGCAGTTTTTCCATTAATTTAAGTTTAAAATTCAATAAATCTCCAAATATCTAGTTTGGTTATACTTGGCAGCAAGAAAGAATAAATATATGAGGAACAATATCAGAGTCTTTCTAAGTTTGTTAGCTTTCATTTGCATTCACAGTTTGTTCTTGAAGTCTGATATCAGACATTGAAAAAGTCTGGAACTGGGTCTGATAAAGGAAAAAATCAATATGAAGTTTCCTGTTTTTTGTCCATATAATTCAGCTGTTCAATTTATAACATTAATGAGACAATTTCTGGATGATTACAGGAAAAGGGAATGATTTGCATTTTTATTTATCCTTTTCAAATACATTTCCCACTTGAGAATATCAATCCTTAATTAAACATTTAGCTAATAACTAAGATAAAGTCACGAGTAGTGGACTTACATCTTATTGAAATGTGGGGAGTTTACCACCACTACCACTAGATAGTAGGTGTTTGACAGTCTGTTTATTAAAACTTATTAAATCACTGCATAAAACTTCTTTTCAAAAAACCAAAGGTCAGTTAAAGATGTTACAAGGGTAGCTCAAAACAATTTTCTTACTCTTTGATCCTCTTAACCAGCCTTAATAACTATGAGGAAATTAGTCACTCTTACTGATGATATAAGACTTGAGGTTGGGATATCTTAAAGACACACTTCAACTTTAAAAGTAGTGTAATATTTCTTAATTGCTCTTATATTTCCTTCTAATTGATGTAAAATATTTAACATTTTTGTTCAATATTTAAAAAGAAAATATTCTGCTCTGGACTAGATTTTAAATCAGAAATTATTTTTTGAAAAAATTTTAATGGACAACCCATTATATAAATATTTGTATAATGGGGTAAACTATGAATTGTGAGTTAGTGTTTTAAAGGTAATTACTTGCTTAACTTGAACTTTTATAATGCAAAAGTGGAAAAATGAAAGTCACAAAAATTCTCTTTGTAAGTACACTGCACTTTCTTATACTAATATTTTGACACTTTCAGAATAGAGAAATTGTATCTATTACTACTATTTTAAGTTTACAGATTCTTTTTTTTTTGTTTTTTGTTTTTAAATTGGTCTCATCTTTCATTTGAAGTACAAATTAATTAGCTATTTACTTCAGTAATCCATACAAATAAAGGTTGCTGCAGTGTGAGAGTATTCTGTTTCATTAGGTGTAACATGCTATTTTCCCTGTGTCATTTTTCCTGTTATATTAATAGAAAATTTTTCTTCAGATACTGGAACCCAGTGTTAAACTCTAGCCTCAGTCACCAAGGCAGCAATAGTGTAAGTAGAGATAATTATCTTACAGAAAATGGTCATCAAATGTAAAGTAAGACATTTTGCTAATAACTGGATGTACAAATCTAACTTCCTGTCAATGGAATATCATACTGTTTCAGTTCAATGTGAAATAGAGATACTTATCTTTAGGCTCATATTTTTAATTAGGTTACTTAATCAAGTGCAGCTACAATGCCAAGGATTTTTCATGCGTTCAGGCACACAAATTATGCAGGTTGATTTAGAAAATAAACCTCTCAACATATGTCATGTTTAGGGTTTTTTAAAATGTAATTTAACAACTACTAATTTCTGAGGTTAATATCTGATTTTATTTTTTTTTATTAGACTAATAGTTTTCCAATAAAATAGAGGAGAGGTCATTAATTTGTTTCAAATAATTTTAAAGCATTGATTTATTTCCAAATACTTTTTAAAGCTAAATTAGCTTAGGAACTGGTTTTGACAGAGAAGAGCAAGAAAATGAAATCCAAAAAAACCCCCAAAACAAAGCAAAAAATAAATGCAAAATGAAAACTATAAATGAGCTATTATATTATTTTCAACTGTAAATAAGGAAACTGAGCTGGAAATTTCAAACTCTAATGACTGAGTAGCAAAAATCTCAGGATTTTGTAGCTGGTTAGTTCACAAGACTTTTATTTTGAGACTGAAATTGTCTGAGGAACATTACACTTTCTCTTGCTCATTACTTGGTCTTAAATCTGACATATGTGGTATGTACTTACAGTGTGATTTCTCCCTATTTATAATTTGCTCATGTGACTGCAATTGAATCTCTGAAGTGAGCCCAGATCCACTGGAAAAGAGTCTATTTATAAAAAGAATAACTTTAGCCTTCAAAGTCTGTGCTGTAGGATGTGACTGAAAAATGACTTTCATAGAGTCATTAGCACTTATATTTCCAATGATCTGTTGTGGCTCAATATTTATTTGCCCAATGATATACTAAATAAAGCAATGTAAGCACATTAATAAGAACTGACTGTAAAATAATCTTTGGATTTCATGTCATGTCTAAGAGTTAAAAAAATGCCCCACCAATACCCCACTTAAAACCAGAATTTTAGCTCCTAACATTGTGTAGAAGAGTAAGAATAATGTAAGTAATTTGCCAACAAATTTTTCAAGAGAAATGCCTGTAATATTTTTTGTTGTTGTTGTTTTCTTTTTTGCAATGGGAGCACCTAGAAGTCTATTAATACTTTAAAAGTTCTTGTGTATTGTGATCCCACTCACATCTCCATTATGAAGAGAATTATGTGTTATTTTTACAATGTACCAGGTAGTTTATTGAAGTATAATTTTGAATATAATTCATGAAAGAAACATAAAGAAGTATTATAAAAAGGAGATTGTTTTCTGAATTTTAACCTAGTCCATTAATTTTGTATATGAGTAAAGACAAAACCTACATCACTATCTTTCAGACACTGGAGGTTCAGTGATATCAGGAATGATTTTCTGAATATTTCCTCTGGGATTTGTTCTACCCCAGAATAGTCAGACTTCATTTTTAATGAGTGATTAATAGATACATGTACTCCTGGTGTATTTTTGTCTGTATGATATCTATACCTACTTAACAGGAGTGTTGCTGAATTTGCAGACAGACTATAATCAACCTCATCTCTGATTTATTAATTCCTTAGTTAATCCTACATCCCCTGAAAAATCAGAAGAGCTAGATCAGCCAGACATCTCTGTGGCTAAAACAGTAACCTGTGTTAAAACATCAGGACATTCATCGGTGATTCTGGAGGCAGTTATGAACAATCCTGTTTAGTCTGATTTGGCTTATAAACTCGGTGTTTCACCTTCTACAGCCTGGTTGCCTATTTCCAGTCGACTGGAAACTCCCAAACATTGTTCCAAATTTCAAGCAGGGAAGAGGGATGATCCTGGCAGCTACAGGGCTGCCAGTCGCGCTTCAGAGCCTGGTAAAATTATGAAGGAAGATTATTTTGGGAGTTATTGAAAATATCCTGAAGGACAATGCTGCTGTTGGTCACAACCAGCAAGAAGTCATGAGGGGAAAGTCCTGCACATCCAACCCAATTTGCTTCTAGGATAAAATAACCCACCTGGCTGATCAAGGGAAGCTAGTTGATGTCATCTTTTCATATTTCAGTAAAGCTTTCAATCCTGTCTCTCACAGGATCCTTCTGGACAAGCTGGATAAACATCCTGTGTGGGGTGAGCAATTGGCACATAGGTCGGGCACAGAGGGTGACAGTGACTGGAGTGGCATCAAACTGGTGACCTGTCATTACTGGGGTTCCACAGGGCTCTATCCTTGGCCCTGCACCCTTCAACATCTCCACCAATGACTTGGACATAGGATGGGAAGGGATACGGAGCAAGTTTACAGATGATCCCAAACTGGGAGGAGCTGTTGAGTCCCTGCAGAGAGACCTGGACAGATCAGAGGGCTGGGAATCACCAACCATGGGAAGTCCAACAAGGGGAAGTGCTGCATTTTGCCCCCAGGATGGGGCAGCCCCAGTTGTGTGTAAAGTCTGGGTGATGAGGGGCTGGAAAGCAGCTGTGGGAATGGAGCTGGTAGTCCTGGCTCATGGCAAGTTGGGTGTGAGTCAACATTGGGTACCACACAAACAAAGCTGTTAGAGTGTCCAAAGGAGGGTTATGAAGATGGTGAAGGGGCCTTGAGGGGAAGCCATTTGAGGAGTGGCTGAGGGTACTCATTTTGTTCAGCCTGGAGGAGACTGATTTTAGACCTCAGCAGGGTCTGCAGCTCCTTCCAAGGGGCAGAGGAGTGGCAGGCACTGATCTCTGCTCTGTGGGGACCAGGGACAGCACCCAGGGAGTGGCTGGAGCTGGGTCAGGCAGGGTTAGGTTGGATCTCAGGAAAAGGTTCTTCCCCCAGAGGGTGGTGGGCACTGACCAGGCTCCCCAGGGCAGTGGGCACAGCCCCAAGGCTGCCAGAGCTCCAGGAGGGTTTGGATGATGCTCTGGGGAACAGGGTGGGATTGTTGGCGTGTCCTGGGCAGGGCCAGGAATTGGGCTGGATGATCCTTGTACCTTCCAGCTCAGGATATTTTGTGATTATATGACCACTTTCTGGGCTTTCACTATTCTTTTATTGTGTTTATGAAGAAGAATAACAAAACTAATGGAGATTCAGCTCAAAACAGAAATATTCACTGTCAGAAAATTTATCTGAAACTTGGGTATAAGTTTTGAGTGCCTTCTGAAGAAAAAGGATTTGGATTGTGACCTCATACTCAAAATGTAGTGTCTCACTATTTGGATAAGAAAGAATCTTCCACTGCTTTTCATTAAATAAATAAATAAATAAATAATCTAGTTCTATAGTTATATGAAACTTGTCATATTATCCCTCCTGACAGACGTAAAAACATTTCATTGTTGTCTCTAGAAGATAAATCTTATTTGAATTTGCCTAATGGACACTAAACTCTTCACTGGTTCCAAGAGTCACTTTTTGTTGCAGAGAATGCCTGTGTGTCCTCATTTTATATACTTTCCTTATTAGATTATATAACTATATATTTTGTAAGTATCACAAGTTATGGTAGGCCAGTACTGTCCATCAGTTTGCCATTGACTACCAAATACATCTTGTTTTGAAGAAGACAGTGCAGTGTGTCAGGGCTGTGAATGAATCCATATATCTTAACTCTCCTTGACCTTTCGGCTCTGAACAAGTTTTTCTCATAAGGGTGGTTTTTAAAATCATTTTCCCCCCTCTGAATTGTTTAGCTGCTGAGTGTCATTTTGAAGACCAGGACATTCTAGCTCTTCTGAAAAATGCTAGATGTGAGAAAAAATAATTCTTCATAAAGATTTTTTGCTTGTGACACTTTTTTTTTTTTTTTTTTTGGATGTTTATCACACAACAATTAACCTCTTAAAAGAGTACAGAGAAAAAGATATTTAAGATGTTTCAAACAAAACTGCTTGAAAGACTAAATCTCTAAGGCCATAGCTGACATCTTAAGAATGTTAAGAAGACAATGACGTATTTAAAATTGCTATCTGGGTCATCTAACATGAGGCAGGTCCAGCAGTTCATTTTATTCTAACATTCAGAATAGGTAGAGAATCTATGTTGCATATATTTACCAAATTATATCCACCAACATTATGGACTCAGTCAAATTGTACTGGAAAGACATAAACTAAGGGGAATTTACAACCAGAACAGCTATGCAAAATAAATATTAGTATGTCTGAAGGCAGAAGCAGCATATTTAATACCATCTAACATTGCATTTTTAAATGTGAATGTGACAGTTGCATATAGTGACATAATTAGATAGCAGTGAAACTGCTCACTCTTCTGTCAGGTAAAAAAAGATTGTTTCAGGCCACAATCAGAGAGCAACTTTCCTAGGGGAATTAAAAAAATAAATAAATAAAAAAGAAGTAAGTTTTAGCCTTCTTTAAAGGTAATTAAAATAACCAAATGAAAGTAATTCTGCAAATAAAATTATCTAGAGATTTCATATTGGACAAAAAATTAAAGCTTTTACCTGTCAGCTTTTTCCCTCTGTCATAGTAGAAAATCTCTGTGCAGGATAATTCACAGAAACAGGTAAAATTTTGTTTTAATCACAGAATATTGTTTTCCTGTAGAAAACAAAATTTGCTCTTTGAAAACACAGAAGGGCTGCTCTTTCCTGAAGTGGAAAAGTAATGATGGGTGGGTATAGTGATTAGTGCACATTAGCAGAAGGTTATGAACAGGAATTGTTCAAATACACTGATTGCATAAGAAGATATTTTCAATTTCAAACCTCTCTCAAGATGTTTCTGCAAAATAGAACTCAGAATAGGGGAAACCCAGATTTAGCTATTTGGATTCAGAGGACTGTTGTCTAGAGTTCAGTAAATAATTCTAGAAAGTGGTATGAAAAATGTGGTGTGAGAATAATTTCCAATAATGGGTGATTTTCCTTCTTAAATTTCCTCAGAAGAATAATTCTTATGACTCCAAAAGCAATTGCATTAAAAAAAAACACAACAAAAAAACAAAAAACAAAAAACCGTTCAAATCCTTTCTGTTCAATTGAACTTGTTTTATGCAGACAAATATTGTTGCAAAATTGTATCCAAGGTCTGTAGGGTTTCAGACAAGACCTGAAAATGATTATCGATTCTGAGCATTATCACAGAGTTATGATAATTTCTCATCACCTGAATTTTTAAGAATGTTACAAAAGCTTGAGTACAATATGAAAGGTGGATAGGTCTTAAGATGGGTTTTCCATGTAGAAGTAAATGTTATTTATAGATTACAAAAATAATTGTCACTGTATTGATGGATAATCTTAATTCTTTCTATGACCTTTAAAAACATGATGTTTTCCAAGCATCAGTTATATACAGACATGAGTAATGGTACAAAGGGAAACATGTTCTTGAAAACTGTGATAGTTGTACAAGTTAAAAAATAACTGAAATATGTGAAGAAAGTACTTTTATGACACTATATCCCCTAATGATTGTTCTTAACTCAAGAAGTAAGAGAATAATTGTCTCAAAGAACAAGAAGGAATATACATATTCATATGAATACATGGATAATGTGGAACATGCAGTGGGAAAGAAAGTTCATCGGGCTGCAATTTATATGTGTCAGACAATGAAAGACTCCTGAGTTGTAATAAATATTTTTATCTTTAACAGTTATCAAAAACATCTGGGAAAATTTTTTTGCCAGCATGGTAGACATAATTGTAAAGACAGTCTATAAAGATAATCTATATAGATTATCAATATTGCAGGTACTTACAGTGTTTCCTAACTGGACGACATCTTGGACTTTTTATGGGTATGAGGAACTTGATTTATTTTAGCATTTTGTTTAAAATCCTTAAATATAATTAAATTCATATTTCGAAATAATGTCACCTTGAACACCAATTTTAATATCAAAAGTATTAGTATGACAAACAGTTTTGACATTTCAAGTCCTTCCACTCAGGAAATACATATCCAAATTTTTATTTTTATACCATAGATTTTAATTCTGGTGCAGCACAATGATAGTTCAAAAAAAAAAAAAAAAAAAAAAAAGGCTTCAGCTGCCTCTTTGTAGCCAGTTTTAATGGTTAGAAAACTACTTGCTGCAATTGCTGAGGTTCAAGGAGAACTTGGGAAGTGAAGTGCATTTTCCTTGCTTGCTCAATGGTACAAGCACAGTTGTGATGGTAGGGTGTCAGTGCTGCTGGTTATCTCAGCTAATTTCAGCTAATCTCAACTAACCTCAGCTCTTCCTTCCCATGCAGAAGCCAAGGATTGTGCTCTGATGCTTCCCTGTGATTGGTACTGCAGTTACAAAAGGCTGAAAACTTCTTTAAAGAATCAGTCAGAGAAAGGTTTGGGTTGGGACCTCAAAGCCCGCCCAGCCCCGCCCCTGCCATGGGCAGGGACACCTTCCACCAGCCCAGGTTGCTCCAAGCCCCGTCCAACCTGGCCTTGGACACTCCC
>JAWWLT010000092.1:10134304-10147083 GCA_035040995.1 Premnoplex brunnescens | reverse complement strand
ATGCTCTGCCCATGCTGGTGCCTCCTCTGGTCTCTCCAGCAGCTCCCTGTCCTTGCTGTGCTGGCCCCAGGGCTGGACCCCTTAATGCTTTCAGCCACACTGAGTTAGGGAGGAGTTTTGTCTCTTCTGCAGCCTTGGGTCAGAACAGGTTTTTGCCGCATCACATTCTTCTAAATGACGACTTTTGCATGAAAAGAATCCTCAGTCCATTAACAGCAGGTAAAAGTGGGTACAAAAGAAGTCTAAGAAGGTGGGGCCACTCAATCACCTAAACTTATGCAAAAGTCAGACTTTTGTTTGCCGAAGGGAGCGATTCAGGCTGGTTTCCAAGCCACAGAAAGCTGCCTGACAACTTTAATTGTGCTGCCTGAGGTGAGAGCAATAAAGAATAAGTGCTAAAGCCAAAGTTTTCAGCATTATTTCTTGAGTAAAAGTTTATAATTTATTTTTTTTTCCCCTGGAAAAGAAGAATGTTTCAGTTTAACCAGAAAATATTATCTGGAGAGTGCAAAGTGTTTTCCTGCTGTTAAAATATTTGAGTGCTTTTCAAATTCAACATAGAAGCTTCTGTGTGGTTTTCTGTGGTTAAAATTATGAAAAAATAAACATATGTGTTCTGTGCTGAATCTGTTTAAGTAAATAGCTTTAAACATTAAACCATGTTGTTTTGCATTTGGATGTCCATAATTCTCACCCATACTGCCAAATTAAAATCCAAGTTAAAGCCCTGAGACTTAATGAAATAAACATGGTAAATAATTTCATTTTAAGAAAATATGCTAATTAATTGAGAATAGTAAATGCAATAAATTAATCATTTTTTCAAGGTTAATTAGAACAGGTTAATTGATAGTAAAGCCATTTACTCTGACTGCAGGGTCTGTACTCGGATTCACTTAAAAATCTAGCAACTAGCTTGACTTTGAATAGTAGAAAATGTCCTTTCCATCTTTGTTTCTGCTACCTGTAAAAACAACTCTTCTTATTTTCCTTAATGCCTCACCTTAATCCCCACAGATTCTGTAATATGATTCATTTCAAACTTCAGAGAGTTTGCTTATTCTTCTGCTTCTCTATCAAAAATAAAGAAATTAAAAAAAAAAAAGACAAACTGTAATATTAAGGGGGTTTTAGTCACGTCAATATCTTCAACCACCTCCTCATGTTTTGCTTTTTTGAGCTGTTATTGCACTTCTCTTATCTTTCAACACCAATGCAGTGACTGTCATTTGTGCTTTTTAAAGTCTTTTTACCTAAACTAATGCTGTTGTGAGTCATATTGGTGATTTGGATGAAGTATTATAAAGTTACATCCTTCCTGCTTCTAGGTACAGAGGCAAACTAGCAACCTCCTGACACTTTCTACATATCTACACTCCTACAAAAGCTGACCCATAAACAGGACAAAAATAGAATAGCTTTATAATTGCTTTGTCTCAAAGATAGGTTTGTTTTGATATAACACACCTTTGCTGTAGCTCCATGACATTATTTGCTATGGTTGGGTAATTAGAAACATTATTTAATGGAAATGGCTTTAAACTGAAAGATTTAGATTTAGAATTAGGTTTAGATTAAATGTCTTGTCAAGGAATTCTTGACAAGATGGACAGAGCTCTGAGCAACCTGGTCATGTGGAAAGTGTCCCAGCCCATAGCAGAGAGTGGAAGAAGATGATCCTGAAGGTTCCTTTCCCCATAAAACATTCTATAATTTGTGTAATTTAACAGCTTCAGAGTAAAAAGTAATATTCTATGCACTTCTTTCATTGGTTGACCTGTGGCAGATCAGCTTTGTCATTTTCTGGAGTACTACAAAGTCTTGATGTTGTAAGGGCATCCACACAAATTTGATGGATCCTAAAGTGACACAGGGACGTGCCCAGATGTGTCTAGGATGTCCCCACACAGGGACACTCCACACCCTCCCTGGGCAGCTGCTCCAGGCTCTGCCACCTCCGTGCAAAGAAGTTCTGCCTCAGGGTGGGGAACTTGTGGTGCTGGAGTTCATGGCCATCGCTGCTCGTCCTGCCCCTGGCACCGCTGAGCAGAGTGGGGGACCCTCCTCTGACACCCCTGGAGATGTTTGTGTGGCTGGGGGGGATCCCCTCTCGGTGTTCTGCTCTGCAGAGTGACCAGCCCCAGCTCCTGCAGGCTCTGCTCCCCAGGGAGATGCTCCAGACCCCAAATCACCTCTGGGGCCTCTGCTGGACCCTCCCCAGCAGCTCCTGGTCTGTCTTGAACTGTGGAGATCAGAATTGTACACAAATACAACAGGATCATAAGCAATATATAATCTTAGTTTGTCTTAAGTTTCAGTTTAATTTTCTAACCCCTAATCCTTTTAAATCCCCAGGAAACCTCTTTGATGCCTGCTTTCATCAATAACCATGTCTTGAGTTTTCCCGCCTTATGAAACATAGGTCCTCTGGTATAAGTAAGGACATTTCTACAATTACACTACCATTCTCTCAAAACATCCCTCCATCACATTGTAATCTTGAAAATCTATACTTACTCATCAAACCATAGAAAATCCTGTCAGAAAAAAAATATCTTTAGTTCAGAGATTTAAAAAGTAAGTTGCTTTGACAAATTTTTTTGCTCTTAGTTTTAAACAAAGATTTCCCTATGATTATTTAGCCTACAGTGTTTTAATTTTAGTTGCCTTCACCTCATCACTCTTAAATTCTTTATCTGGTGCCCAAAATATTGGTTAGACATTTTGGATCAATATTTCTCCGACACGTGAGGATTTTTCCCTTGGAAAAAAATCCATGGAAATAAATGGATTTTCAATGACAAGAGTTCAATCAATTCAGATGCAGCTGTCATATCCTTTATCCACAGAGAGGTGTGTGTATAGATATGGATGTGAAAGACATTACACAAAAACGGCTCTTAAAAGGAGGTATTAAGATTCTGATTCAATCACTCATTTGTTCTCAACAATATTAAATTATTCCTCTGAATACTCAAGAATAAAAACTATGAAGTTTCAGTTTAAAAGTTTAGTACTTTATGAAGACATACACTCCCTAGAATTCTGCCATAGCTCCAATTAGGCATTGGATGTAGTGACTATTCCAGAAATCATGGAGTATGTTTTTTTGGTAGGGTGAAACCATTCCAGTTTACCTTTATAAAGCCTTTTGTCTTTTTCACTGTGAATCCCAACCACGAAATGGCTCACTCACATGATATAATGAGAATTTTTGAGCTTTTTAAGACCTAAAATGATATTTTGTAAGTGGACAAAGCAGCAATGCTTATGTTGCTCTCATTGTGCCTCACTCACAGATTCATACCTCACTGATATATATGTAAGAAACAACACATAGAGATAATACAAGCCAGGAACATCCTGTAGTAGGATATCTCTGGTCCCTTCTTAAATCCAGCCTCATGAACACAGGAATAATATGTTTTCATACAATACTGAAGGAAGGTCGCTCTTTATCTTGCATTTTATTGTGATAATTTGTCCCAGTGAAAACTTTAACTAGCTAAATTTGATTGCTTTTTTTTATCTCATGCAGTCTAATAACTGTGAAAAAAAAGATACAGCTCTTACACAAAAACATTTTCTTGATGAGAGAGTTTGAAATAAGAGGACTCAAAAATAACTTTTATTCTGTGACCTGATTCCATTCTCTTTGTGATTATATTTTCTCTTAGTATTATATAGAGAAAGAATAAACATAGAGAATTTTCACTGAGACCTATTATGGTTATTCCTCTGTAAGGAAGAGATGCAACTTGATTTTACAAATAAAAACTGTGTGACTATTTGATGCAATTGGAAAACAATCTTTGTCTCAGGACAGATTGTTCAAATCCAGATCATTGTCTCTGAGTAGCATAGATATCAAAAAGGGAGATTACACTTGCTTTACTTTGATTTCCTTTGTGAAATTTGTTTTACTCTTAATCAGAAAATTCAGTGGCTCTGCTGAAGTGTAAAGGTTGTGTGTTTTATAATTTTAGAACTTCAGAAGATCCCCAGATATTAATTTATCTCTGACTTCCAAGCCTGTGAGTGTTCCTGTACTGCTTATGAAATAACATAAGTACCACTTCACCCTGATGATTTTTTTTCTTGCAGTCTTTATCATATTTCTCATTTGTTTCATATTCACACAAACAGGGCTCTTATGAATCTATCTTAAATGATTTTCAAGAAGATTTATACTGCTCATTTATATTTCCATATCATTGCTGGAACAAGGTAATTTGCCAGACATAAACAAAAAGTGTACATAATAGATGGTTCCTAATTATTACAGACAAACAGAGTGTGTAAAAAAACCACAGGATAAATTAAAATGATGAAAGAGAACCTGCAGAATTCATTTAAACCTATTTAATTTCTTTTCTCAATGATAATGCAAATCTTCCATTAGGAAAAGTGCAGGTGTGGGTAAATGTCTATACAATAATTTTCCTATTACCTTTTTAATTATTTCAGCAGAAATTTGTCCCATTAGAATAAAATGAACATTTTTATTTGTCTCCTCCTCACTTTTTAAGGATAATAGGCAGGCTAAAAAGTAAACAATTTAGCAGCTTTGTAATATTCTATACCTTCCTAAACCTTTTAGGATTACTCTCAAATCAAATATTACTGCAAAATTAGATAACCCAGGCTCATGTCTAATTTTCTGATTGTGTGTACATGTTCTGGGACTTTGGATCTGGTTTGCACAATCACAGAGGTGCCAAATGCATTTATTTTCATGTATTTTAACATTAGAGTTGCCTGGAGAATTAGACATACTCTACTGACGAAGAAAAGGTGGCAAGGGAAAAGTACTCCCAGACCTCTGACAGTGTTTACAAAAAAGGTGCTCATTCAGAAACCTCGTGATCCACAGCGAGATAGAAAAGTTTAATGAAGAGGGCAAGAATTTCATGTCATCAATCAAATCAACGAGCTCCTGTTCAGGATCTCATTCAGATCTGTGGTATGCTGTACAGCTCCAGGAAACAGATAAAAAGAGAAGTTTCAGCTACTCCGAGTAGGATCACTTCAAATGTATGCATAATATCCATGAATGTAAAAATAACAAAAAAACCCCAAACAAAGCACAAAAAAAAAAAAATCCCCCAAAAAAAACCCTCTCCAAAAACCATGAAAAAAAACCCCAACCAAACAAAAAAGCCCCCAAAACGAAACAAAAAAACAACACCCTAACAACAACAAAAAGTGTTTGCATACAGAATACTTCAGTGGTTCAAATACTGGCACCATTGGTGGAGAGGAGATAGAGAATTTGGGAGTGAAATTGAGCCTGGGAAGAAGGGAGAAGTGAGGGCAGGGTGTTTTCAGATTTACTCTCTTACTTTTCATTGCTCAACTTGTATTTGATTGATAATTAATTAATTTCCCCAAGGTAAGTCTGTTTTGCCTTTGTCAATAACTGCACAGGGAGTGATCTCTCCTTGCCCTTATCTCAGCCCACAAGGCTTTTCTTGTATTTTCTCTTGCTTGTGTAGTTGAAGAAGGGAGGGAATGGATAGAGCAAGGGTCAACCCACCAGAGTGTGGAATACCCCTGAAATAAGCTTAAGTTATGCTTATTCGTAATTATGAACTTTATTAATGTTATTAAAATAAATTCATGATGTCTAGCCCCAAAATAACTCTTTGGCCATTTATATTTGTGAAACAGAACAATAAGCAGGAAGAGCAGAGAAGTTGCATATTTCTACATTACTTTAAAACAAAGCTTGAATTTTTTTGTATTGATGTGCCAGTCTGGCTACATATGTTATCTAATGTCTTATTTTATATACTCTGGCATTTTCTCCTTTCACATGAAGAATGCCATAGGTTCCTGAAAAACTAGGTGTTATCAACCTGAAATAGCAGTACAATTAGAGGAGAGTTGGTGTTCAAGTCTGAAAGTGAAAAGATTATTATTTCTGATGACACAAAACTAGACCCTGTTTACTTTGAAAGTTGATAGTTTATTAGACCAGAGTTGAAGGCAACCAATAGCTTGTTACAACTTTCATGCATTCCAATGTGTCTGTAACAGGCCAGAAAACTTTAAATTTTTATAGTGCAAATCTTAAAAACTTTTTCAAGGTCACGAAAAGAGTAGCCAGAGAACAAGTGTTTGCTTTTAGACCATACAGAGCAAATTGATGTGTCTTGTCCTGTGAACATGCCTCTTTACATATATATATATACATACATGCACAGCAGCAACATCTCAAATGTTCCACTTTGTTGGAGAATGTTGGGGAGAAGAATGAGTCTGTGCAAACACTTGAAGAGCAGAAATTTTAATCCTGAATAAGAGCAGCATATCTAAAATGGCTGGTCTGGGAGAACCTATTTGTGGGTTAAAATGTGTTAATTTTCTAAGGGATTTTATGGGAGCTTCTCAGTCAAATATCTAAAATCCAATCAAAATGAATCTAAAATGTCTAATTACTACAAGAATGTCTCATTAATAATACAGTTAAATTTTTTGTGGGCAGATTTCTTAGCATCTACCTCAGTTTTCCTTGTGTGGTGCTTTCTTCTAGCCTTGAGGCCTTGGGTCAATAGCTTTGGCCTTCCTCAGGAAGACTCACTGGGGAGAAGTCATGATGCCTTACCAGGGTCTTTCCACAGCAAAAGCAGACACAGAGCCTAAGCCAAACCAAGTTAGATGATGAAGCAAGTTCTTGTAGTTGAGTGACATCCCAGTCTAAAGCAGCTCAGGCCAAGGCAGGTTTTAAGACACTGCATTATGCCTTCTGAAATGTAAAATCTAAATGCAGTCTAAATAACAAATTTGATTGCCAATCTCCAATGCTCCCACTGATTAAGTGATGGAAAGCTATTGATTCTTTAAAGGATACCAGTTCATCAGGTGCCCTGCAGTTTAAAACCTGTGTATGATACTGTGGTGTTCTCTGTGAATAATCAATAATTTATTCAAAGGTCTTCAGAATGACAATGGGATGGAGATGAGTGCTTTGCTGGGATGTTTCCTTTCCTTCTGCTCATCTTTGGAAACGGAATGCAGCAGTGCTTGAGTTTTTATTATGTGTTAACTTCATGAACTTCTCTTCCTTGTTAAGTAATTAGGATGACCGAATAATGAAGGCTAGCTATGATTTGCAAGTCCATAGTTCTGCTTACCTTAACTGAGTTTCTCACCATTTTACACCTCATTCTGAATGCTATTGACTTAATGAAATTCAGTGTCGTTATTTGGAAGGAATATGCATTTAGTAACAAATGTGTTGATTGCTGCCTTTTTTTTTTCTCCCTACTCTCACACTTTTGACGATTCTTCAAGCAATGAAATCCATGGTGCTGAATGTGTGAAGATATTTCTGTGCTACAGACAAATGCTGACAGAAGTACCAGAAGAAATCTGTTTTAAAGATGGACAATATGCCTAGAACATGTCAAAAGTTTCAGTGAATCCGGTACCAATCAGTACTATTTGAATATTGACTGGCACTGTTCCAGGCTGGGTCACCTGTCTTGGATGTCTGTTGTTTTTCTACTATCACCCTTCTCGGTAAAACAGGGAAAGAGCTCTTGGTGTGACATTAATACACTGAAAAGGGTGAGGCAGACTGTGCTTCACTTCTGCAGCAGATGCTAGATAACATTTTTTTGGAGAGTCACTGGAAACATATGGAAAGGGAGAGGAGGTTGTGCTGGAGTCGATGGTGTTTCCTGGAGGAGTCAAGGGAGTAAGAAAAGATGTCATATTGTGCTGTAGGTCAAAGCCTTGCTGTGGAAACTCCCAGCATCTGACACAGTGAGTAACTTGTTCTTCAAAAGGCAAATGTTGACATTATATTTATATTTATATGATGCTTTTGCAAGTGATGAGTCACTTGAGACTTAATTTTTTGTGGCTGAGTTCCTGTCCTTTGGAGCGAAAGATGGTGAAAATGGTACCTTGGAGCTACAAGAACTTTTGTCTTCAAGGCCCAGATGTGGCCAAAGGAGAGTTAAATGTTCTCCTGCTGTGTAAGAACGTGGACAAGGTTCTTGCACCTCAAAGTAGTGAGACATGGTAAGATTGACGTCAATTCTGAGCCTCCAGACTATATGGGACCCTCTGAGTTCCTGATAATAAACATGGCAAGATGTATATTTTGAGGTTCTTTTCTCTGCACTTTTGCCTTGAGCAAAGGCTAAGTAATGTCAGACTTGCATAATACAGTTCATGGGTGTCTTTAATTTCTTCTCCTATTGTTAAAAAGGGGAGTTTCAGGAGAAGTAGATACTCACTTTGCAATCAGTCCAGGCTTTTGATACAAGAATGTTTGCTGGGGTTCTTTATGTGTTTCAGAACCTGGAGTACACATTTTTGAAGGATATGGGTGTCAATACTTGCAGGTAATGCTTAGAATGTTGGTGCCAAACAGCTTTAGAACAGTAAAGCATAGTTAATAACTTCCCCACTATTCTATTTCCTCTCTCCAAATAATTAAGGCCAGTGTACCTACTGAGTATTCTGGTTTTCACTGTTGTAGTGGCACAGTTTAGTAAAGAAACTGAATGTCTACATTAGAGAAAGACACTGAAGTGTATTTCACCTAGCAGACCACTTTAAAAGGATTCCAAACTGCCTTATTACAGTGTTCATGAAATGGGCAACAGTCCTCGGGCAGGGCAACTGCAAAAGCTGCTGGAATTCATGAAGATTTTTATAATTATGTTTCTCAAACATTTAAAATACTACTTCTGACTAGTTATAAGCAAAAAACTTGAAGGATGAACAAAATTCAAACTGATGTACACTTGAAGCTGACTTATGTAACTCGGGTTTGAACCAAAGGAGTGCAGTTTTCCTAATAACCACTTGCAATGTTTAACTACAATTTATCTGGTCACAGTAGTATACATCTTGGCAGGAGACATCTCACTGCTGTGTTAAGCCTTATAGCTGTAGCCTTGACACATTTAATAACATCCTTCCATAAACTGGGAACAAAGCTGTTGTTCTGGAGATGGCTCCAAAGCAGCCCTGCCAGGCTGTAATGCTGCAGGATTAAGGAGACTGATACTTGGCACAAAGTAAACTGAATAAAAGAAATGTTAAGCTAGAGAAAGTTTATTATATTGATGCAGCATGAGAGAACCATAAAGGCAAATCTTAATTCCTTCTTTATTGATCTTCTCAGAAACTTACAGAATGCATCGCTTTTCATGGTATTTATTTGCCTCACTAGTCATAAGTTTCTGAGGGGGTATGCTGATTTTCTGTGGAGCTCTTTGGTAACTTGTCACATGTTCTACGCTTTAGGACGCAAAAATGTAAGGAAGAATTCTGAGCATCTGTAAAAGTAGCTGGCATTCATCAAACCCAGATCAGTGTGAAAAGTTCAGATTGAATAGAGCACTTAAATTAATGCTAATTAAAAAATCCAAGCCGAACCAGCCAGCAAAAGCAAGCAAATACAAACCAAACAACCCCCAAAACAAAATAAGAACCAAAACCCCACAGAATTCCATGATGAATTTTCTCTCCTGAAACATCAGCCCTCATACACTTCCAAAGGGAATAGGCAAGCCTTGCATGTTTTTCTGCTTGAAAGAAGTGCAGAGTCGAAAGAAGGGCAGAACGTGTTGCAATGGGTAATATATGTGCCCACTGTATAGGAAAGAACCGTTTTCACTGTGAGACATAAAATCTGCAGAATCTTGCCAATTAGTTTTGGCTTTGCACTTTATGGCATCTGATTTAAGTATCTCATCTCTCTCCTTAAGGTCTCACTTAATTTGCTGCTGGAACTTTGCCAGTAAGTTCTTTCATGCTTTTTCTGACTGTCCTTGTACAGTGAGATGGGTGGGAGTTGCTTTTCCAGCCCATACAGAAGTGAAAAGTCTGTCAGGTATGTTACACCCCTGCCCCAGGCACCAAAAGGTTTTTGAAGGGTGTCCTAAATGCAGGATCTATAACTGGAATCCCTTCTGAGCTGATATTTTTCTGAGACATATCTAACACAACTCATTTGGAAGGGTGTTTTTCCATCCTGCTGGCTATTGAATCTGAAATTTATTCTCCTAAAGATCTCATGAATACATGGTGTAGACAGATCCCCAGAGCCACCAGTCTTTAATCTATACCTTGTAACTTCATAAATAATGCAATTATTGAATTCTGTGCTCTGGTATCATAGAAGTTGCTTCAAAACATTAACTTTAGCTAAATATGAACTAAAGACACATCTTGAGCATGAAAACAGAAGGTTCCTTGCACAATATTGGTTTAGGCTATTAAGCAAGGATAAATCCTGTAAATATTTGAATGTCCTTAAGATATTTAATTAAAGGAAACAAAGTAAATAATGTTTCTAGATACTGTGTCTAGAGCTTTGCTTGCCCGTACAACAGAATAAGAATATTGATTCTCCAAAGCCATAGAACCATGACAAAGATCAGATTCTGACCCCTTTTAGTTTGATGCAGCCCATGTCTTTGTATCTGTTGTGTTCTGCCAGCAACTGCTTATAAAAGTAGACTCCACTGATTTATAATAGTAGAAGGATGCTATTAATATTTGTGGGGCCAGGGTCAGTTTGCACTCCAGCACCCCAGATTCTCAATACTCTAAACTCTTTTTAATTCATTTTTCCCCCTCTTTACTGAGAAGTGAATTCCAGTGGATGTTGCCTTAGAATTCATATTTTGGCTGTAAAAATTGTTATGATAGTTTATACTGTGTTATTAGTAGTGCTTAGAGTTGATTCTGAGGCCAAAGTAGAGTGAAAATATTAATTTATGTGGATGAACACGTCCCAGGTGTCACTGATGCTGAAATACTGCTTTGAAATTTTGGACAAATGTGTGTCTAATCCTCCAACCCAGCATTTTTGCATGTGGTCCTGGCTCTAAACGGTGGCATGAAACGAGGTTCCTCCCCATGGTGTCTGTGGCTGCATCAGTGCAGGCAAAGCCTCTTCCTGCTGATGTGCTCCTTTTGCCAAGAGGGAACAGCTACAGCAAGCTGAGAGAGTTCAGGTCTGACACTGAATCTACCATTTATGATTTACATATCATTCTTAAATAGGATCAAACTCTTTTACTTGACTTTTTCACCAGTATTTTCCATCAGGTTGGTTGTTTTTTTTTCAATTTTTGGTTTATTTTCTGTTTGCTTGTTTTTGTTTTGTTTTGCTTTCTGCAAAATCCTTTAGAAACTATTTGCACTGCCATGTTTCACTTCAGCTGCTGGTTAGAAAGCCTGGCATGTAGACACAAGGAATAAACACACCTCTGGGTTCTTTACCAGCTTTTGCTGTATTGCTCAAGGGAACTGAACTCCTTTTGAACATTGCCTTGGTTTTTGCTTGAGCATCACTGACCATTAGTGTTAGGCGAAGACATATGCAAATTACAGCTCTAGACACTCTTTCAGAGCTCTGTCTCTGATAAATTAAAATGTTTTCCACCCATTTATTATTCCATGAAGTTGTAAAAATTCTGTTTTTCAAGATCTGTTGACTCCTGTACTGTGTATGTACATTGGAATAGATGTCAGTGCTGATGACATAGTAAGCAACAGCTAATGCTGGAGATGCAATTAACTTGAAATCAATCAATTTTAGCCTTAGACTCAACTCTCTGAGTACAAAGTCCCCTGGGCTTAATTGGCAAACAGCTTGGCCTCTGATTCCAGCTCATACTGCCTTGTGCAGGGGCAAAAGACAAATTCACCTTGGTTAAAGATGTTCTATTCTTATTTGATTTAAGTGTTTTAAGGGTTTTTTTAAGTACAGGTTTCAACTTTCCTCCACGGTAGTTTAGGGAATCAGCTCCCACCAATAACAAAATTATCAGTTATTGTCTCTGAAAGTAAGTTTGCACACAGGAAAGCTGAGCCTTAAAGTTTAACTATGAGTTTGAGAAATATTAGCACACTGGCTCTAATACACTATGAAATATGTGCTTCATGATTTTTAGGTTACTTTGGTGCTTGTTCTATTAATTTTAAGCGTTCTTTAGTTAGGTAACAGTAATTTTCTGGGGAAAAGAACCTGGGTAAATAGGATTAAAAAGTGACAAATGCAACTGAATGTAGTGTTATGAGTATCATCTTCCCATTTGACTGATGTGAGATCAGTACTTTCAGATTTTTCAGATTACCTAAGAAACCCAACAGATAAGAAGTTTTTCCTAATCCTTCTTTTTAGGGGTATTTGTATAATTTCTGACTTTAAAAATGAATATCTTTTTAATTTTTTTTTTTTTTCTTTCACTTCTGGCTTTTGCATTCATCTGGAGTACTATATAAATATGAGATTTATTTTGTTTGCTGGAATTTTGAAATTTATAAGATGCAGATAAAATGTATTGCACAACTGTGGTGTCAGTAACCTGTTGCTGTGAAGATTTTGACACCTACTTGTTAAGAAGTGCCAAAGAAGAGAAATATTTTCCTAGAAGCAAGGTTTAGTGCTTTACATTAAAACTATATGTGTAATTCATTGACTGTGCATGAGTTATCAATTCCTACCTGAGGGAGGCTCCAGCCAACAGATGAGCCCACTGAACAGAAGTTCCTCAGCTTCTGCTGAGGAACGAAAACCTTCTAAATTGGTATGAAAGTCAGTCAGTTTACAGAGAGTAAAACAGGGCATTTTCTTACCCCTGAGTCTCTGGCTTGCATATGGAACCCAATCCAGTCCCATTTATCTCATTTTTTATGCCAATCATGTCTAGTCTGTCAATTTCTGTAGCTTGTAAATATTTTGTGACACTTAAAATTAGAGTTCCCTTCTCTTTTTAACTTTCAGGTTTTGGTTGTTTTTGTTT
>JAWWLT010000092.1:10109476-10121328 GCA_035040995.1 Premnoplex brunnescens | reverse complement strand
GTCTAACCCTTTTTTTTTTTTTTTTTTCTGAAATTGCCTTAAAGCAAAGGGTTACTTAATTTACTTTAGGTGAAATCTAGTCGAGTCTTCTTTTTGTCATTTCTGGAGAAATCTTTTCAGAAATTATTTCTCCTGATTACATCACTTGCTCACCACCACCAACAGCTTTATGGAAACTAACATCCGACCTCTGCTATCATTATGGTTATTAATATTATATTGTAGTTTGTTAATGAAAAAAAGATTAAATGTTGGGTGAACTAGTATGATAATTTTCTCATGGCTGTGTGCGTGACCACTGGCAAAAAAACCCCAAAAAACAAACTCAAAAGCCAAATGATTTTCACAGTTTTCACTATTATCAGATTGCAGATGTATAAATACTCTAATGACTGACTAAGTATGTTTTTGTGGGATTCTGTGTATTCAAAAGCTACTGAAACCACATCACCTAGTTCATCTACACCTTAGGATCTTAAAGAATGCGTGCATAGACTTTCTTAAAGTTCTGTTTGATAAATTTCTCTTCTGTACTATTATCAGTTAAGAAATTTACTGTAGAACTGAGATTAATGCTTAACTGTGTCCATTATACAGTATATAATTTAATGTAAAAGCAAGAGCAAAAGTGTTGACCAAATGGTCTCAAAAAAACTTTAAGTCAAATATGCTTCTATTTATGAAGAATAGTTTTTATTCTGAAGTCACAGTGATTGGAAGTTGAAGCTTTTGAGCACAGCATGAGAAAGAAGTAGTTAGATCAAAGTCTTGACAGATTCTCATAAAAAGATTATTCATAAAATTGGAAAGAATCTGAAATTCCAGTCCATTTGGGGAGGGGGAAACCGCTTGTATATGCTGATGCTAAGGTGTGAGTGGATTACCATAATTCTGCAAATAGTTTTGGGTTTTGCTAATTCAAACATTTTCTCTTTAAGTGTTCAGGATTAAATGATGCTAAAATGGCTGTTGCATGCCCACACTTTGACTATTAGTCATTTAATAAGTTTATGGTTATTAGGGAAAAAAAAGGAGATAATAGTTAATTACTTTCCTCCCATCCTCTTAGTAGTCTTCATGAAAATAAATTAGGTCTTTAAAGACCATGTTATCAACAAGCTCTGTGGCTCTCTGATTACAAGTAGGCATATAAAGTTCTAATTAAAAAAGCCAAACAGTGAAAGCTGTAACAGGTTAAAAATCTTAAAGCTTTTTCTTAGTTTAAACTTTTTGCCAAGTTTCTTTAGGGTTGGAGCTCTCCATTGTTCTCTCTTTAAGTACTCTAATTGCTTTAAATGATGTTTCTATGCAGCACTACTTACAACTGCATGGTACTGTGGTATTTTAACTACTTTTTATTTAGCTGGGTTATTCTGTTGGCAGGTTTTACATATTTATGTTGATCAGTTGTTGCAATAAAAATATCTTTTCACCATGAGGCCAGCAGAACAATGGGACAGGTTGTCCAGAGGTTGCATCAACTCTATGCTGGGAGGTTTCCAAGACCAAGTGAACAACACTCTGAGCAACGTGATCTGACCTCAGATTGGCTCCTGGTCAGTGGAAAAACTCTGTAAGTTATAAAGTTTGACAGTATCTACATATTGTAATTAATATTCAACAGGGTTTAGAAGAATTATTTCTTCTCTATTGAGACAAATAATTGTTACCCTCATTGGAAGTCTCTACATAAATAAGACAAAAAAAGATAATAAAATATATTTTAAAGGTACTTACTGCAATTATCTTGTTTTCTTTCTATTAGTAACATGGTAAAGCAGCCTTTGTCTGCTCACAATATTTGCCAGAGAAATACATAGTACTTTTCTGCAGAAGAATTATTACATTAAAAGTAAAATACACAGTGCATAGGGAGAGAGATGATGAAAAGAGAAGGAAGGAATAATTTTGTGAATAAAAAGTATTTAATCATGCAACTACTACCTGAAAAATTGCTGTGTTTCAATTTTGTAAAGGTGTTAGCCATCATTATTTTAAAATCTTGCATTAGAAATTAGTACAGGGATATTACATGCCATGATTTAAACTAAGTTTGGAGCCTAAATAAAGATTTGTTAACAGAGCAGAAGGTACTACCATTCTGTATGTTGCTACAGCTCAGTTTAGCATCAAAGAGAGCTTTGGATGAGATTAAGACACTATTTATATTTCTTAAATGTCAATAAATTATTGAATAAGTAGTGATGAGCTTAATAAGGACTTAAACACTGAATCTAACACACTTTAATTAAGTCCAAATATAAACAAAACTATTTATAATAAATTCTTATTCAGAGAATACATCTTTATGGAAATATTTTAAAGACTAGCACTTGAGATTCACATTCTAATTATATTTTGTTTTAAAGATGCTTACTCCTACACATAACTGGATGTTAGTGGAAATTTTATAAAATCACAAAACCATTGATTTTCAAGGCTGAATGAAGTAAGAATGTAGAGTATGATGTCAACTGTCAGTTGAATTGAGGCTGTAAGAGAAATGTTCACAGCCTGATTTCACCAGCTGTTTAAATGTGTCAATTTTAGATAATAAAAAAGGGAGCAGGATTAAATCTGAATGATGTTTTAAGGCTGAATTGAATCCTTTCAGTAAAAAATAATTTCAGGTGCATTTAGTGAGGGATTCGATCCTGCCAGTTGGATTCAAGGTGTTCCTAGCCTAACAAATGTAATTCATTATGATGTAAGGGAAGAGCAGTGAACTGTGAATTCTTAGTTTTCTAGATAGGAAAACAGGATGTCTTTTAGCAGGGTTTTAGATATTTGGGGACTTTCAGCAGACACAAAAACACATACTGTGCTTAGGGCAAGTGAAGGCTCCATGGATTCCATTTAAGGGCTTAAGGGAAAGTGAGGTGGCCTAAGCTGGTCCATTCCTTTTAAAGTTTGATAATTCAAAAGTGTGTGCTGTGGAGGAGAAAGCATGTCATATATTAGGCAAGAGAAATAACATAACTGGTAAAGAGAAAAAAGTCCTTGAAAGTGAATCTTCGTTTGTTTGACTTTACATTTCTACTTATAACAGTTTTTGTCCATTTATTTTCATTATTCTACATATTGATATGAGAATTTGTACTTTTAAAGTCTTGCACATACAATTTTAAAGGCCATATTTATTCAGGGAGAGTCACCTTAACCTTATATTCAGTACTGGAATATTTATTTTGTTTCTTGTGTTAATTGAGAGAAGATATTAGGGCTACAGGATAATAGTTCAAGTGGTGCAATTCTGTAAAATAGTTTTAAAACAGCTGGGGAAATAAATTTGTATTGAACATACAAGAGATTAATCTTCCTCGTTCCTCTTGATTGTAGAACAGAGATTATCCAAATAGTGGATAGAGGGAGATAGTTCTAATAGTTAAATATCCAGTATTTTGCCCAAATCTTTATCATGAGATCTGCAACATAGCATAAAATAACTCTTTGTATTTAGTGTAAGAACCATATTTTATGTTCTTGTCACAAAGCCTGAACATCGTACAGCCAATGCAATTCCCTTATTCCTTAAGGATATTGGGTTTGGTTCTGTGGTTTTTTGTTTGTTTTTGTTCGTTTGTTTGTTTTTTGGTTTTAAATCACCCTCTGAACAATAGATGTTCTCTTTTTGAAAAACGATCATTGTTTGTCATCACTATTTTCTTCTGATTGAAGTGAGTATGATCTAAATATTCATGGCACTCCTTTGACAAAATGCACCTAAAAACATGTATCTCTAAGCTGTGATAGATTATTTTTATTAATTGTTCAGAGGTAATTAGAATTGATATATGCAGAAATAGGCTCATACACTCTCTAGCTGCTGTAATGAAAGAAGTGTGTCTATTTCTTAAGCATGATTGAACAGAAGTAAAATAAATTAAAGACTTAATCACCCTGATATTCAATCCAGCTCTGTCTATTTCATATCTCAAAAACCTTAAAAATCTCAAATTAATTTATTGGGCATTTGACAGAAGCCTTTCTGGGAGCAAGAACTCTTCCTCAGCATGTGGCGCTAGACTGCTTTGATTACAGTGATTTGCAGTTGAATAGAATGAGATTGCCTATAATGTTGATAATTTATTTTCATGTAGTAATAAAGTGAGTCCTGCATGCCCCCTGCTTCTCTGTCTGGGGTATTCTGGTACCTGTTGCTGTCAGTCTGACCTTAGTAAAAGTTAATTTATTTATCACAAATTGAAACTGAGAATTTGGTGCTAGAAAGAAAACTCCTGCAATTGTATGTGAAAGTAAGTTCTGTATGTCATGCTGTTCACTGGTGTGTTCTAAACTGGACTGTGCTTGTTAGGTGAGCAAAAAAAAAAAAATATGTGCTGTAGATTTTTTCCTTTATTTTTATTATATGCCTATAATCTTATACAACCTTGATACCTTTTGAGTTATTTATGAAATAGGTTCGAGTATGTGTGCATGCCAAATATTGTGTTCCACTTCTTTTCTGGTGTTTGGAAAACTTTTCATCATGAAAGCCCTGATGATGTGACAAGGGCTTTGGAAAAACTACTACTTACCAATATATCCCTCAGAGCTGGTTTAGTAAAACACACAAACAAATAGAAAAACTTGAGTTTTTTTAAACAGAAGGATGCAAGTCAAGAAATAGAGGAAATAGAGATGTGGTAAAAAATCTTTTTCAGAAAAAAAAGTAAAATATGATGGCTGAGGTTAAGGGAGGATGTTTGAGAATATTCTCATTTCTCAACTCTGCCTTAGACTAACTTTCTCCTTTATCCTGTTTGTAATATTTTTTTTTTTTTCTTTTAGCTGTATCTCAAGCTGTAACACCTCAGAAATCTCCAGGTTTTTTCCAATCAGCTCCAAAACCTGAGTTCAGAGCTGTCCTCTTTGCTACACTCAGTCTAAAAGCTGCTGCTTTGAAATGAAGGGAGGAAAAGATGAAAAAAAAAAAAAAAAAGGCACTTAAAAAAACCCAAAAAGCTGCTTCACAGTAAACTGAAAATAAACAGAGGTCATCTATGCAGGGAAGTTTTTATTCCTTTTTTACTTCTGCTGAGTGTTGAAATCAAGTTTCTCCTTGTCCTGAGGAGTTCCTTGTCAACTGAGTGGTGTCCTGCTGCAAGATGCTCACATTCATTTCTCTCAAAACTCTTATATTTTCTGCAGAAGCAGAGTTATCCCGGAGTCTTACCAGAACAGAAATAGATCAGGCTAAAGGGATCATGTTGCTAATCCTGGTGACTGTTATTTTTTGTGCAGTAGAACAGCTTCAACACTAATGAATTCAAAGCACTGCTATAACTTCTCCAGAGAGTTCAAGAACAGGTGAGGACTTGGTTCAAGCCTCTTTCCTGAAATGGACAGAGCAATTTAAACTATTATTTCCTTAGTGGGTCTTCTACACCCTGAACTATGACTGTGAGCTGGTGGTATTTACAATGTCTTTTTGTGCACATAGTTTTCTTATTTTGTGTCTTGTTCTTGTTTGTTTTTTTCTGTTTGGTTGGTTGGTTTAAATGTTCCAAAAACATATTAGGTGGGACACATTTTTTACATAGAGATAACCTTTCTATTTTGGCAAGGACAACAAGAAATCATTATTTCAATGCACAGTTTCTTTACATGCTTTTAATACACAATTTTATGTGATACACTCCTAGTGTTCCCATTCAAACAGTATTTGTCACTTTTCCTACGCAGTTATTTGGAAGTTATGGAGTTTGAGTAGGACAAAATATGATAATACAGTGTAACTAAAACTGAGATTATATTCTGAAATTTTAGATAAACATCTACCCAGGTGAGGAAAGCACTGGATTATGGGTAGACCTACTTGTGAAAAAACCCTGGAACCCTGAAATCATTCAGAAAGATGAGATTATCCTAATTGCATTCCACTCCTGCATGGAAGGGAGCAGGATTCGTAGATGACCATGGATGAAAACCAACAGCAAAAGCCAAAAACGGTAAAAAAAAAAAAAAAAAAAAAAAAAGCTTAAAAAGTTTGTTAGCAAACTACACACTTGATATGAAACTTGGCATATATTCTCTCTTTTTGATGAAGAATAAAGAAGAAAGAAGAAGGAGAAGAAGGAGAAAAATGAAAGGGAGGTGAGATAGGAGAGGAAAGTTCTGTGTCCAGTGTTGATCCAGCTGACAAGGTTTCCAGGGTCCTGGGGGTGAAAAAAAAGAGTTGTGTGGCATTTTGGGGTCCTTGGGCTATATATATATGCCTTTCTTTTTAGATCTATTTATTAGATTTTTGGAACTGCTTTTGAAAAAGGGTAGTCAAAAAGCTCACAAAAATGCATTTTCCCATTGTCATTAGATTTTTTTTTCCCTCTCCAGTTGTATGGGTCTATTCTAAACACTTTGGAAAGAACTTCACCATGCAAGGCCAAATTGCTCGGATTAATTTCCAAAATTTAGCTCGTGGTTCTTCCATGTTGTAAGAAAACAGTGGTGGAAAAAAGGCACTGGATGTTTTGTCAGGTTTTCAAATTGATGAGATACAAGCCAGATGACCAGTTTTCCTTGGTCTGCTTTCAAAGAAGGATAACTATCACCAAAAAAAACCCCAACATACTATGCAGCTCTTCACAAACTGGACCCCAGGTTGCTTGCACTCTGAAAAATGAAATTCCCAAATTAACAAACCAGTCCCACCATTTTCCTTCTTTCAAATGACGGAACAGTTCATAGTAGCTACCACTGCAAAATTCTAGTTATTGGTTAAATAGTTTAAGCAACAACTGCAATTAAAATATATGTTAAAACTGCAAAATCAGAACATGTTCAATTGAACAGAGATGGAAGTTGACGGGAAAAAACAAACACCAAAACTCCACTAAGAAAACAACAAAAAAATCTTTAAAGCAAAAAGAGTACTTAAGAATGGTTTTGTTGGGTGGGGTTTTTTATTTATTTGTTTGTTTTGTTTTGTTTTGTTTGGGGAGTTTGTTAGTTTGTTTGTGGGGGTTTTATTTTTGGTTGGTTGGTTTGTTTTTTTTTTGTTTAGTGGGAGGTTGATTCTCATAAATATTCTGAGTATGGTAACTAATCAGGCTGTACTGAAGTTCCCACAGTTCTGCAACAAGAGCTGCTGTTTTTATTTGAACCACAGAATTATAGAATCATTAAGGTTCTTAGAAAAGACCTCATGAAACACATTATCCTTCTCCAAATACCAAAAGACCAGACCAGCACTGCTCGTTGCAATTGAAACTGGGTTGTTTGATTATGAGTGAGGCATTTTATTGTGTCACCATGAAGAAAACAAAACCTGAGTAACACATTTAAATGTGAAAAGACAGCTCTTTCATTACTTACAGGAAGAACATCTTCTGAGGCAGCACAGGAGACTCCATGTAATGAAAGACTTTCAGCTGTTTGGAAGGGAACTAAATTAGCTTAAACTATAAGAAAAGCTGAACTTAATCAGAAAAAGGTCCATCTACTGCCATTATCTAATCTGATAGAAGCAAAATTGCTCTGCTCTGCTGACTGCAATGCTTGAATGTTAGTTTTCCACTACTTACAACCTAACACTTGGATTACTTTTGCCTCTTAAACTGGCTCCAAAACTGTGATAAATCTTCAACAGGTATTTTTACTCTTTCCTAAAACTGAATTTCTTCCTGTAGAAATCAGACATCACTTAGTTTAGCAGACCCATTCCTTACAAAACTGTGACTGACTGGCTGAGAGACCATAAGAAATCATCTCTAGTTGTTATTAATTGGTTCACCTCTGTTTTGCTTTCATTAGTTCCTTCTCCCTGTCTTTGCAAATAATAGATAAGAAGTGTAATAGGTATGTGCATTTATTAAATGTTATCCTCTTGAGCCTATTCACTCCTCTTCCTAGAAGAAAACAGTGTGTATTTGAGTTACTTCACTTTAGTGTTTTAAACAAAGCTGTTCATAGAAAAAACTCCAAATCTGTAATGAATTAAATATGCCCATATTTAACTTATAATTCTTTTAATTAAAGGGCTATAATCGAATCTACAGGTTTATGCTGAATTATACTTGCCAATTTTAAGGTGAAAATAGGTGGGCAGCGGGACAGGGGGGGATTGTGCCCCTCTGCCCCCAGGTGAGACCCCATTGCAGAGCTGCCTCCAGCCCTGGGGCCAGCACAGCAAGGACAGGGAGCTGCTGGAGAGACCAGAGGAGGCACCAGCATGGGCAGAGCATGGAGCAGCTCTGCTGGGGGAAAGGATGGGAGAGCTGGGATTGTCCAGCCTGGAGAAGGGCTGACATTCCAGTGCCTGAAGGGGCTCCAAGAAAGATGGAGAAAGATCATTGACAAGGGATGTAGTGACAGATCAAGGGGGAATGGCTTCAAACTGAGAGAGAGTAGGTTTAGATTGGATATTGGGTAGGAATTCTCCCTTGTGAAGGTGGGCAGGCCCTGGCACAGGGTGGGCAGACAAGATGTGGCTGCCCCTGGATCCCTGGAAGTGTCCAAGGCCAGGCTGGACAGGGCTTGGAGCAACCCGAGCTAGTGGAAGGTGTCCCTGCCCATGTCTCTGCCACACCAGTTCATTATGTAATTCTGATTTCATGAGCCGTCTTTGAGAACGGAATAATTGTTTATTGCTTTGTTCACTGGCATCAATCCATGCCTACAAGTTTTAGACATCTGTGTAAATGCCCATACTCCACTTCTTTACTTACAGACACAGTTTGTGCTACATTATACAGCTGTAGATAGTTAAAGAAAAGCTGAAACAATTTAAATATAAAATAGCATTGGATAAATGCTTTAATAATTAAAGCAAATCTCTAGGCAGCTGATATCTGTCCAGCTAAAGCCTAACACATCTGAAGGTATTTGGTGAGCTCAGCCTACACTCTGTCCGAGCAATGGTGAGACCATCTTTACTAGACCATGAGGCTTTGAATGGTCACATAATTTTTTTTGTGTCTTAAATTATTATTCATAGAAAGCTACATTTAACCAAACATTTAGGAAGCCAGTCATGAAAAAACAGTGGATGTTAAACAGTGGGTGTTCAGCTAGTTTAGAAATATTTTTTCAATACTGTATCACGCTTATTATAAAAAAATCTGCATCTGGATTCATAAGATTATCAAACCAAAAATGCAGATTTGTGAAATAACAGGATATCTGTATTCATATAGTGCCTTACTCTTCAGATTGCAAAGACAGGAGGATATTTACAAGATTTATGCCTAGAGTTTGTGTACAGAAATGATGATTAGAAATGGGAAGTCCATGTAGATTTCTCAAAGAAATTAATTTTGGTGATAACACACAATGTCTGTGCAGGTCCATGGTCAGCGTGTCTTACTATGTTATTTAGCAATAAGCTGAAGGTTGTGAGAATCCAAACTATTATTGAGGTAAGGATCATCTCCTACAAAAATATTTGTATGTATAATATTTCCTGCCTTTTTTTTTTTTTTCACTGCCAGACTAATAGATCAGTTTATATAGTAGAAATAAGTCTCTGCATTACCGATAAAAGATACCAGAGAATTTATTTAAATCATGATTCTTTCAGTAATTCTGCAGCCGCTTTAGTTTGAAATGGCATGTGCAATCAACAAAGCGTATATTTATCTATGAGCTCAAGTTTCATCTAATTACCTTCCAGCCCTTTTTGAATAGTAAAAAGGAAGCTATATCTATGCCTGGAAAGAATTGATTTATACTTTCAATTAAAAATAATTATTTTAAACCAGCTATGATTCTGCAGGCTCTCTGTGTGGGTGTGTGTGTCCAAGTGGGTGTGTGTGTGCCCAGCACAAATGAACAGATCTTTAAATGATGCATCTTGGCTGCTTGAAATATTATTCTTTTCCCAACCACCACAACAATTTATTTTATAACTAAAATAACACTGAAGTTTACAGTGTGAAGTGTTTTTCTTGCATAAATCTTGATAGCACATAAAAAAGCCAGTTCAGTAAGAATTTATTAATATGCAGCAGAATTTTAACTAAAATTAAAAAGTAGCTGTAAATGTCTGTGGCTCCAGTGGATTGCAAGAGAAAACATCTGCAAAATTATTGAAAATATTAAAAATTTAACACACATTAGAGAAAAATTACCTCTTTTTTCTTTAAATCCCTTATATTCATTGAGCTCTGGTTTGGTTGCTCAGGATTATTTTCTTTTTTTTTTTTTTTTTTAATCATTATTTTTACTTTTGTCTTTTTTCTGTTTCTACAGAAAACCCATTATGACACAAATGTAGATTTCCTTACTGTAAGAACCTGTTCAAATGAAAATAATGTCCTGCTCTATGTTGCTATACAAAATAAAGAATTAGCTGATTCACTACATTACAGACATTGTTTCTGACCTTATAGAAGACTTGTTATGTTTTCTAGAAATCCATCAGGTTTGAAAAAGGAGATGGTCCTGATGACAATATTTGTGAATATGTCAGTGGTGCAGTTTGGAGGGGGAGAGCTGTTGCCTGTGGTTGGCTCTTTTCAAAATCCTACTCTTTTGATTTTTTTTGTGGGGTTTATTTAATTTTAAAAAGATTAAAGTTCCTGGAAACAGTTAAAACTGGCTTGCAGCATATCAGTACTCTTGACTAAAAATGAAGTTTTTTAGTTTCTTTCCAGAAAGATCAAATGAAAGAGGCAAAAAATAGCATACTTCCCATTTCTCATTATACTAAATACATGTATAGGACTGCAATTACTTCTCAAGGAGATTTATTTTAAATGACACTAATGATTCTGCACTTGTAATTCATATATTGAGAAAACTCCTGTTAGTCTCTGTAAGTGCTTGTCTTTCTTTTTGCCCTGATCTTGTCCCACAGCTGCTTGGTTGATTGTGATTCCCCAGAGGATGCAGCTCTATGTCATTTGCTCTCCTATGCTGCAGGTACTCAAGAAAGGAAAAATCCAGAATATCTTCTTTCTGCATTTGGCCTTTCAGAGTTATGAACACAAGTAAGCACTGAATTAGGATTCGACTTTATTATGATGCCTATTATATTAAGCAAGACAAGCTGTATGCATTGACATTCATATTCATAAGATTGTACAATCACAGAATGGTTTGGGTTGGAAGGGACGAAAAAGCTCAACCAGTGCCACCCCCTGCCATGAGCAGGGACACCTTCCACTAGCCCAGGTTACTCCAAATCCCATCCAACCTGACCTTGGACACCCCCAGGGATCCAGGGGCAGCCACAGCTTCTCTGCCCAACCTGTGCCAGGGCCTGCCCACCTTCACAGGGAAATTTTCCCAATATCCAATCTAAACTTCCTCTTTGGCAGTGTGAAGCCATTCCTCCTTGTGCTGTGTGCTCTTGTAAAAAATATATTGTTTAGACCTTCATAGTTGAATGACATAATGCAACAAAAATAGCAGGAGCATCTGACCTAGATGATGACAAACAACTCCAGTCTATGTTGCTCTTCAAGTTTAAATTTTAAAACATGACATCATTTAATGGAAGGATTTACATGGAAATCTACAATGAATTGAGTGCTGCAACTCCAAAAGAATAGTGTACTGTGTTTCTATAGTATGGTAAACTAAAACATGTTAACGTACCTTTGTGAGTTGATGTTCTATTCTCATCATATAAATATTAAAAAAAATCTGTTTGGATCACAAAATCACAGAATCACAGAATGGGTAGGGATGGAAGGGACCACAGTGGCTCACCTGGTTCCACCTCCTGCTCCAGCCGGGCCATCCCAGAGCACAGGGCACAGGGTTGTGTCCAGAGGGTCTGGAATATCCCCAGGGAGGAGACTCCACACCCTCTCTGCTCTCTGCTCAGGGCTGGGTCACTGCCCAGCCAAGAAGTTTTCCCTCCTGTGCAGGTGGGACTGGCTGGGCATCAGTTCCTGCCCGTCCCTCTT
>JAWWLT010000092.1:10068195-10090953 GCA_035040995.1 Premnoplex brunnescens | reverse complement strand
TCTTTCTCTCTTTCTTTCTCTCTTTCTCTCTTTTCTCTCTCTCTTTTTTTTTTTTTTTCTTTTTTTTACTCCCCAGTTTGGGTGATGAGTTCAAACATTGCCTTTTTAAAAAACTTTGGCATTCTTCCAGCTAGGGACTTGTGGTCAAACTGCATTATGAAAAATTTAAAAAAAAAATAATTGTATTTCAAGTCAATTTCAAGATCATTTATCTCAGAGGGTCATTGCCACTTTTTAAAGCAAACAAATATCCTCCCAGGTATTTTCCTTCTGGCCTGGTGTACATCTGACAGGTTTTTTTTCTTTTCATGTTAATACCAGTTTTAAAATATTTTTATTATTGTTGCTGTTATTATTGTTACTGGTAACAACAACAATAACAGTATCAACAATGCTCAAGTAAATAATGATTTTTAAATAATTCTTTCCTAGTTTGATTTGACAGATATCTGTAATTTGTATTTTTTTTCCCCAGAGGGACTGGATAGGGCACCTTTTAATGGAGTCACATCCAGATTTTCTAGAAGATTCGTGCAGAAGCACAAAGAGTGAGAGGGCAAACATACACTGCTGATTGCTGTAATGGTAAAACATATTTGTATTGCTTATATTATTATATGTTTTGTATTCTTTATATTATTTCACAGTGGAAATAAGAGCTCTGACTGGTAAAACAATATTTAAATGGAAATATGTGGCAAGAGAAGAAAAGCTAAAAAAAATCAAGGTGCTATATGATGTGATCGCCAAGCTAATTATCTGACGATATTTGTAAAACTAATATGACAGAATGTATCAGGTAATATTTGGACAGAGGTTTTGTAATGCATTTGCACTTCTTGTATGTTTTTCCAACACTTAATGATGCTATCTGTCCTGTGTGGTCTGCTAACATATTTTCACAGAAATTCAAATATTTTATCTTAGTAAAAGTAGTATGATGGTGCTAGAAAAGTGTAGATATCTCTCAGTGACTTGAAACCACTCTTTCAGTGGCACCTGGTGCTCTGAAAATTTGTTGTTTTCAACAGAAATGATTGAAACTTTCAGAAAATGATGCAAGAGTTGAAATAATTATTTTTACAAAGTTTTGAGGTCAGAAGAAAATGTCATAGTGGATAGATTAGTAGTATATTGTGTACCATAACAATGAAAGAATGTTATTTATCTGAGAAAACCCCAAACAAAAAACAAACAAAACCCCAAACCAAACCAAACAAACAAAAAAATCCACAACCCCTCCCCCCCAAAAAAAAACCCAAAAAACACAACAAAAGAGGGTGGCATGTAGAAAAGCAGAATATACAGGACATTTTGGAATGTGGAAAGTGAAAATATCCAGGTGTCTCCAAGAAAAATTAAGGCAAGAGAAAATATGACAGATCACAATGGCTGAGAAATCCCATTCATCCAGATGTTTTTTCCAATGTTTCAGTGTGTTTCAGACAATGCATGTGATAATCAGCTAAAAACCTGGCAGACTTAATATTTGCTTTATATTTGTGTTTTTTTGCCTGTCTGTTCATATTTTGCTACGGACACTCTGAGAAATTCCCATCTGACCTAAGAAATATCAAAGCCCTGTCATGCTACCTTCACCCTTGTGAAGAAAGAAGAGAAAGACTTGAAAGAAAAGAAGAAAAATAGAAAATAAAAAGTGAATGTTGTACCAGATGAAAAGATTTGAGGTTTCTTACAGGACATTTGTATGCTATTTTGGTTGAGTTTACACAGTTTTCCACTTTCCATGTTAAATAAAGAAGTTTCACATAGAAAACACACTGTAAACTTTTCATTGTTGTTCTGGAGCCTTCTTGAAAAAATCCCAGCCTCATGTTAGAACAGCTCTGCCTTTAATTTATGACCATTTTTTGGAAGAATTTTTAGTGGCATATCTGAAAATCTGTAAAGAAAGCAATACCAGAATGCTGTAAATTATGTTAAAAAAGAGGTATAAAATCCTCAATGAGGGATGAATAATTCTTTAATCTTGCTATGGATTTAATGTAATCATACTTCTACTGTATCAGCGTAATTATCTTTTATCACCCTTGTTTTGTTGAGATGAGAAACATCTACATGAAACTAGCTCTTGCAAAGCTCTAAATTTAAGAATACTTTTTAAAAAAATGTAAATAACCCCCACCTTTTGTAAAGAATTTCTAGTTAGAACACTGTATTTTAATTTTAAAATAATTTCATACTGACTTTTTAATTTCTTCCTTTTTTTTTCCATAAAAGCACTTTTGTTTTATTAGAACCCTTAAAGATGTCATAATTAAATAAATTCTTTTAAAAAAAAAAAAAAAAACAAACACAAAAAACCAAAAAAAGTCTGATTTATTTACTTCTTGTGGTTAACATGTAGATTTTACCTGTACCTGAGGAATCAAACAGTGAAAGAAAGCAAAGGATGGTCTTGGGAAAACACTATAGGTTCACTGAATGGTGCCAAGGAGAATTATGATGAGAAAACATTATAGTAGAATTTATGTGGGTAATGTGGTAAATACATTGCTAGTTCAGACAGTCCCTTAAAGCAGTCCCCCAGAAGCCCCAAAACCATGCCAGAGACTGTGAGACACCATGCAGAAATCGGGGGGGTTTGTCAGAAAACATGTTAAAAGTAGTTTAATTGTACACCTGACTTACTTCCTCAATGGAAAAACATGTGTGGTCCAATGAATCAATGGTGTGTTTCATCCCAGATATTTAGACTCTTGGATTTTCCATTACTGAAAGACTTCTTGGTTAATTATTAGCGATGATTATGCTTTATTTCTCATCAGAAATAATGTTGTTTTACACCCATGTGGAAGATTGGATTTTTTTGACTTTTTAGTAAAACTATGCAAGAGTAAAAAAAAAACAAAACCAATACTTGGGAAAAAACATGATGTTTACCCCTATTGAAAGAAATTCTCTTCCTCCTGTACTGGCACTTTGATCCCCTGAGCTGCCTCCACCTTTATTCAGGTGATGTTTTACAGAAAAATCCAGTATCTCAGATCTTTTAATTCACCTTTATATTTGGTGAAAGGATTTTATATCTGTGACAATCACGTCAGGCACGTTGGTCCATTGTAAATCACCATTTCACCAGTCAGTGTTTGACCAGAGAGAGACAGAGCAGCCTTTGCTCTCATTATCCTGACTAAGGTGTTTGGGCCCTGTAAAATCAAACTTAATTTCTCTTTTTAAGAGTTGCTACTTTACTGGACTCTTCCTGGATGCTAGTGGGCTTAGTAGAATAAATAGCCTGGATCTTGATTTATGTACTACCTAACCCAAGCAAGAGATGTTACACCAATCCATGATGTTCAGTTCCTTGAAGAACTTGAACCGGCAATTTGCATTCTTCTGCTTGTTTCCCTTCCTCCACCCCCCCAGCCCCTACTATGAATGTTTCTGTTATAAATTAATGATGGTTTAAACTTCCAGAAGGTTTCCAAAACTGAAAATTAAAGCAAAATATTGGTTTCCTTGTTTTCATACACTACATTTATTAGCCCTGGAGTGTGGGTTTGCATCAGAATTCATCACATTCAATATGTGAATAAAGATCTGCATCCGTGTCACCAGCAAGTTTGTGTTGTACCAGCATACTTCTGAACTTTTAAACTTTAAAGTTTTTAAAAAGTTTTTTAAGGGTTTCTATATATTTTGATTTTTTTTTTTTCTTTTGGAAATATTTTTGTTATTAAAAAAAAATAAAATAAATCCAGTTCATAAAGAAGCTGTTTTTTTTGGTTGGTTGGTTTTTTGATTGCTTTTCTGTTTAAAACCTAGATGCAAAATATTCTCTTTCAGGAAAGCAAAAAGAAAAAATAAGGTAAACCTCCCACCAGTTCTATTGGGACTGAACTATCCATAGTTTGTGACTGCCATGTATCTAAATATTCTCTAGACTTATTCTCAGTTACTTGTCATTACCAAGTAACATGAATCTGAGGGCAGAAACCTGTTCCCACCAATGCATGAATCGTCTCTCCATGATTAATTTTACAGCTCATGTCAAATTCTTCAACTGCAGAAAAAAGAAAACCCTCCTGCTTTCTTCTTTATTTTTTTTTTTGTTTTAATTTATTTCATAGCAGTGTCATCTTCCACTTTATCTCAAGGTATTCAGTAGGAAAACAACATAATGCACTTTAAAAATTAATTATGATGCATCAAGACCCTTGAGAGCTACTTCTGTTCATGCCTTATTGAACTTAATCTGTTCAGTTTATAACACTTAACTTGTTCATCTTTATGCTTATTTATTCAATCTAATATCCAAAATTGAACACTGTACCTGATATTCCTTGATAAATAATTTTTCAATAGAATTCTTAGTATTAAGAAATTGCCAAAATATTTTACTGTTACTGTTTCATAGACATGAAGTCTATCCAGTCAAGGGCTGGATTCCTTGTAATATTTATGACTCTTGGGAAGTCTTGTATCCACGTTTCCTATAACTGTGCTTTGATGAAAGTAAAAGGTTATAAAGTTACATGTAGAGAGACACTTTTAGCTATAATACTGCAGTGTGAATTATCACATAATGCTATATTGAATGAGACATTTTTAAAATAGGGCAGTTCCAGCAGTACAAGAGGAAATGTGCAATTTGTAGGAAGAAGGTGAAAATGCTGTTCTTTCACTGTCTAAGAAAGAAAAAAAAATAGACTGTGAGAATGTTCTAGAGAGCAGCAAGGGACTGATTCAGTGGATGGTGTCCTAAGAGTATTTTTGTGCAAAGATTAACAGTATATCCTTACCAATGCATTTCACAGAATGCTTATTTTGTTTACCCTTTGGAAAGTGGTGTTTAAAATCTTCACTTAGGTTAAAGCAGTATTAATTACCCAATATTTTAGTCTCATTTTTTCTACCAGGCTTTTTACTCAGCTGCTCCTCAGCTTCAATGATTTCCAAGAGAAGAATAAAAAACAAAACCAAAAACAAACAAAAAACCCCCCCACATAATTTTAATAACATTAAGAATATAAAAATTGATTGCAATTATCTTCATGATTGCCATAGGATACTAATACAGTGAAATTTTCTCTCCACATCACAGCATTTACCAGGTAAACACAGCAGGGGGATTTTGTTGCCTTACTCATTCTCTGATGCTTAAGAGTGCTCTCTACAGCTTTGACTTTCCCAGTGTTCAAAAATACTATAGGATGCTCCCTGCCACCCACAAATACTTTACTCCTCAAGTATTTGCAGACAGTTAACCTGTAGGGAAACTATAGAATGCCTTGACCAATTCAAGTACAGAATACTGAGAAGGTCAAAGTAATCCAAAACTCTGGCATGGGAGGTACCAGCAGTTTCACAGATGGCTCTACGTGTGGGTGAAAAAATGTAGAAGGAAAAAGGTTAAATTGCATTTGATTTCAGGCAGCAAAAGAATCAGATTTCTTGTTAAACTCTGCCAGTTTGATAGAGGAGAAGCACCCTGTGGCTGCTCGGCTTGCAAGACTGAAAGCATTTCAGATGGGATCACAATGTACACTTATCATGAACTTTTGTTCATATGGGCAAAATTCTCATTGATTTAAATGGTTCCAGGTTTTCTGGCCTGCACAGAGTCATTTTCTGTCAGCCTAGATCATTTTAATGTGATGGACAGAAATTAGAGAGTAAGAAAAACCTCTTTCTGCAGATAACAGGTGAATTTTGGAACCATGAAAGAACTGTTCTGTTCTACTAAAAGTTAATTCCTGCTTTAGCAACACTAGACCATCATGATTTTGCCTGTAAATATAATTAACTGGTGTCCAGTGGAATTTCCAGTATAATCAATCAAAGCACGATTTTGTCTCTTGCCTTTAATTTTGCAGCCAGAAATGCTGATTTACAGCTCTCAAGTGATATCTTTTTTGCTGTGTCATGGTTGTTGCAACAAAGAGAAAGTATGTTCTTTGTTACATCAATGTGAGCCTTACATAGCTGACTTCAGTGCTCAAATTAATGTTTGTCTTTGAGTAAGAAATCTGCCTTGTGGGTCGAAAAATATATTTGTTTCTCGCTCTGATTGGTTCATCATCTGGCCTGGCTGACACATCTCTGTATCGTGACATCTTAGAAGGTTGTTCCAAAAACTCAGTGAGGTGCATGTGATAATAATATAAATATAAATAATGACAGAAATAGAAATATAAATAGGAATATAAATATTATAAATATATAATATATAACATGAATATGTAAATATATACTAGAAATATATAGTATAATATATTATATAATATATTATTAATATATACCACTATTAATATAATAATAATATAAATAACATAAATATAAATAATATAAATCCATTAGAGCTTGTTGCCATTATTAGCAATACTGTACTCCAGTTTAAAATTATTATTTTTATCCTAATTTTTCATTTTAGAGCAATTTTCTTTAGTCTAGACACAGGATAGCCTATGGATTACCAGCTTCCAAGCAAATGAAGAGCGTATATTTCTAGGTATTTAAACAGTCCAATGAGACATCAGCTTTCAGAAATATATAGCTGAAACTAAGTCTGGGTTTAATGTTCTGGTTGGACAAAAGCTTAGCCCACTTCAGTATTTACCTTGCCAAGTTTACTCATCTTTACCACCTCTGCAGCCTCTGAAAGTCAGTTCATGCTCTGAGCCTTTCAGATGTGGCAGCTGTTACCACACTTGAATTAAATATAACTACAATATTTTAATCCCAGTTTTATTGTTTCATTTTCACATGCCTGCCCCTCAATAGAAAAAAAATAAACCTCTGTAACTTATTGATGTTAATTATAGAAAGTGCTGTGAAACTGTTTAAGTCTACGTAAGGTTATAAATTAATTAGGAGTGGTCCTTTATCTTGACATTATTTTCAAGAGCATTCTTCCCCTGCACTGAAAAGTAGAATTTAGATATGTTGATATAATTTGGAGTATACCAAAATTTAAAGCATGTTTAAAACCTGTATTAAAAATTGAAGGTAGTTCCCGTCAATCACAACTTTCAATAGGTAGTCCATAACTTTAGATTGTACATAATTTTATGTAGTATTCTGGATGTGTCTCTGTCAGCAACAATATACCTGAAAAAAGGTTTCAGGAAAAGCTTGTTCTGGTACAGAAATTATTCTGATATCCATACAGCTGAGCACACCATATGCACAAGTGCCATGATTGTTATGGAATTTTCAAATATTTTCACATTCAGAGAAACCTGTTACTCTTCAAGTTCCTGCTCAAGTTTTTTTACCTGTACTGTTTCTATGATACTTTAAAAACATGAGTAGAAAGTCTCCCTATTCACCTGTGTTCTGAAAATTTACATCTTCAACATTTTAGAAACTGAAATTTTTAATGTTTGCCATATGAAAATATAACACTCTATGAGCTCAAACATGGAAATCTCCGTTATTTTAAACAGACAAAAACCTTACAGTGACACTGCCATAAAACATTAGTGCAGCTTTTTTTCCTATCAAAATAAATGTGCATTTACTTATTTATATTTGGAGGGATGTGAAGGGTGCAAGAATATCACAGAAATAAAGATTTTGATTTTTTTTTTTTTTTTGGGGGGGGGGAGGGAGGGAGTGGATTGGCTACTCCTTTTTCATAAAAATAATATTAAAATACTTTTATCAGTAAAGGTTGGATATGTTGTGGTTTATCTTTAGTTCATCATACTGAAATTACTTTCTATTACAGAAGGCTGGATTGATATTTGCTGAGATTTAGATCTCTCCCACATATTTTTATTGCTTTGTCTCCTGCACTTTGGTGGACTGAATAATCATGGTTTTGATAAATCTGTTTTAAGGGTGTACATTCCAGTGCTTGACTGAGCAGTAAATGCAGCAGTCACTCACATAATCTGTACAAAGGGCTTTTTCATATGAGTTTCTGGTGTAGACCATGGATCAAATATGTAAATATGAAGCATAAAAACAGTATGAGAGAGTGCCAATGCTTTGTACTTGTTTAAAACAAACTACATTAACCCACAGGCTGCACTGAAATATTACTGGTGTCCTTCAATTTTAATAATTTGCTTAATAAAATGAAAAAGTTCCTATAGCTAAAGAACATAAAAGAGATTGCAATAAACATGAGATGTGGGAGTCTGCTGGTGTGACTTAAATGAGTCTGTCAGCTCAGGTGATCTTTAGATGCTATTGCACATCTGATTTGTTAATTTTGTGCAAAAGTGTTGAAATTTGTGCTTCTAGAATTCCGTCACATAAAATTCTGCAGCGCCATGAAACATCAGAAACATTTATAGCCAAAATCCTGTCACACCTGTCAATTTAAACTTTTATCAGCATGGCTCAGACAGTGCTAGTGAGGTTGGTGCCAATTGTATATCAAATATTTTTTAACATTGACTTAGCATTCCTAAGTAATTCTGTTCTACTCAACAAAAGTCGTTGTGCAGTATCTACATATCTATATATTTTTTAAGGTTACATCCTAAAAAAAGTTGTATTTTCCTGTTATTAAAGAACTCCATAATAGAAGCTTCCATAAATTTCAGGTTAAAAATGTGAAGTATGATGTGCTTCTCTATTCTTCCCTCTTTTATCTTTTAGATTCTCAGGGAAGTACTCAAAGCTGACTTTTGAGTTCTTCTCTTGCCAGTAAGAGATGAAGTCAGTACTTACCCACATTTTACAGTTTCAGCCATGGTTTAAATTTTATCTGTATTTAAGACATTTAAAAATAATGAGCTGGATGGCCTCTCTTGACTCCTTTATTCATAAAGAAAGTAGGTCTTAACACATCAGAAAGAATCTAACTATTAATTTTCCATATATTTTCTATATTTGATCTCATACATGAATGCATTGTGGGTGCATGAATATGAAAGAATGAATATTTTAAAGGATTACTCTGCTCACCAGTGAAGATTTTGAAAGATGCTTGCTGATTAAGGACAGAATGTTTAATATCACCATGAGAAAAAAGTCCCCAGGGAAGTGGTGGCTTTCCCAACATTGTGCACTTTTAAGATTCAGGTGGACAGGTGCTGGGCCATCTGGTTTATACCATGTCTTTTGCCAATAAAATTCGGACCAGATGATACTTGGTGTCCCTTCCAGCTAAGGATTCTTGTGTTGGAAGATTCTTCTTCTTCCTCAGGAGTTCTTCACACCTATTTTTATCTCCTCTTCATCAACCACAAACTAAGAATGCTTGATGTTCTTCTATAAGTTGTTCTGTTTTCTTCCATCTCATCCTTCAGACTGTAAAGGCATTGGATACTTTCCAGCCTTCAAGCTCATAAAAACTAATAAAGTAACACTTATCATGTTTAAATTAAGCACCCTACATTAGCTTTCTTATTTCTTTGCCTTCTTCAAACAAAAGCATCAACCCTTCTCCTATCTCTGTCTACTCTTTCACCATCAGGGGTTTTTTTTGGTTTATTTTTTATTTTTTTTTTGTAGGTCAGTATATGAACCAGGAAACATCTGATTTTCCACTAGATTTTTACCTAAAGCCTGCTTTCCTTACAAGTATATTTTGCTATGGTTGTATTGTCCTGGTCTTGTTGTGTTCACTGATGCTCCATACTACTTTGAAAAAGAGTGTGTGCAAATTTTCCTCTTTGGTGGCTTCTGATGATATACACAGATTTTAATGCTATTTAGGAATAGAAAGTTGCAGAATCTCTGCCTGATTCAGTTCCCTGTGGTTTGCACTTCCCCATAACTTGCTACTTTGAAGAAGCTGTACTTGCCAGCACCAGTAGAAATTTAGGTATATTAGCCCAGGAAAGCTCAGGCCTTAGTGCTCAGTCCGCAGATCATCTCTGTGTATTCCCGTAGTTAAAGTGACTCTGCAAAAGACCTGAACAATTACAATAAATCTGAACTAATTTTTTTTTTTTTTTTCCAAATAAAATGCCTCATGAACCCAGAGCCAGACAGTCTGTCTCTAATCCTAGTATTTCAGACTTATTGATTCCATTGTGTCTTCACATAATATAAAGCTCTCAAAGCACTAAAATAGAAACATAAAAGAGAGTAAATTAGAGGTAAAATAAACTAAAGGAGAAAGCAAGTGTTGAGGATGAATAATCCTTTTCTGTAATACTTTTTAGCCGTATTAGACAGATAGATTCAATGGACATGTTACTATTCACTCTGTAAAGGTTTCACCACCCCCTGCCAATGTGCTCCTGCAGTTCATAAGGTGTTCTAAATATTGTTTGTTTGTTATTTTTGGACAGAAAAGCAAAACCTTAAAGGGCTTTTCTAATTGCTTTAGATGTAGTTCATTGTCATTAGTCACTGCAAGTAGATTAAACACAGCTTTCAATGAGCTTCATGAAGTTTGTTTTAACCTCCTGTATGTCTTCTGTTTGCTCCAAATTAGTGTTCTGTAATCTAAACTGTATGAATGCTCTTGAATGCACAGTAGTTGTTTTTTGTTCTCTCTCTCCATTTTTTCCATTATATCTGCTGGTTATACTGTAACCAATAGTGCAAAAAATTTTAGTATTATCAATATGCGTACAGAGAGGTTGTGGAGAATTTATGGAATGAAAAAGAAAAAAAAAAAAAAGAACAAATCCAAGCTCTATTTTTTTTATATTTCTGAAAACTGAGTGCCAAACAGAAGATGGAAGCCTAAAGACTGCAAAAAGATTAGGTTTTGAAAATTTATATATAGTTAATTAAAAATATTTCAACCTTAAAAGGGATAGATAGGAATAGAAGGAAGTATCTGGATGGTAATACTTTTCGGGACAATTCGTTTTTGTTCATGTTTTCTGAAGTTTGTAAGTATACAGCACAGGAAGAACCTCAACTTTTTGGAGTGGGTCAAAGAAGGGCTATTAGAATTTTCAGTGAAAAGAGGGAGCCTATCCCTAGAAGGCAATTAAATAACTTTTTATGGTCTCTGATGAAAAACCAAACCAAACCAAACCAAAGAACCGAACAAAAAAACCCAAACCAAAACAAAACCAAGCAAAACAACCCAACCCAAAACAAACCAAACCAAAAAGAGTTTTGTCCTTTGGAAATTCGTCCTCAAGATATACTTTCTCATTCTATTTCAATTCCTTATAGGTTCCACACAGATATATGTACACAGGTGCAGACATACACGCACACAGAGATGCACGCATACACACTAAGGCACACACACATACACACAGTATTGCTCACTTACTCCTCTCACCCTAAGCAACCCCCTTGATCATATCTGAAAACTTTGGACCCTAGTGAAGTTTCTGTTTTGATTTCCATAAATTACATGGAAGATCTCAAGGTGAAATATTACTCTAAAGACTATAGAAAAAAAAAATCCCTTGATCATTCCTGCCTACTGCATGTGTACTGATTTCCAGTCACTGATTATACCACTGCTAATTGCCCAGGTTGTTATGAACAGTCAATACTTCTTACACTGCTGACTCACTTGTTCCTGATTAACCCCATCAAGATGATATCTTCAGAAGAGACTCCTTATTTTCTCCACTTTCTGTGTTATGGATATTAAATGTGACAAATGGAGCTGGAAAACTTTCCCTTACACAAGAACAGAGAGAAGCCTAATGTGTTTAAAATTTCATATTTGGGCTGGGGATGTGACAAGTGCTGTGAATTTGAAGATAGGATGCTGGTAAGTGGTTTTGACAACGTTGGAGAGAACTAAAAGCTCTAAACATTTGCTAAAAAACAAACAGCAGTGCTGTAAGATAAGTAATGCTGCTGTTCTCCTCAGAGATCTTTTTCTTCTTTTTTTTTTTTTTTTTATCCATGTTTTTCTTGTTGTTGTTCTGAAACTATTAGTTAAGCTTTTTTTCCCTCTCCCTTTCCCAGCCCCCAACAGTATGTTTGATAATGTTTCAGCCATACCATACAGCACACAGTCATGGAGTACTTTCTAAAAAAGAAAAAACTGCCTTTCCTGAAAGGTTTGACTCAGGTTACACCAGTTTAAGACTGGAGTCTGGATCTTCTAGTTACTGACCATGTCCTAAGACCAGAGTCTAATGGAAACAGGGGAACAAATGCACTGGCTGTGCAAATCTAGGTTTAATTTTGGCCTGTGGACTGTTTTCCCTGTTTGTCTTCAGCTACTATTGAATTGAGAATTTACAAGGTATGACCCTCCTCACAACAGAGAAAAGCCTCTGCTAAGAGCTCCAGCCAACCTGGACAATCTGGTGGGCTGTCTGCTCCGGGAGAGGGGCAGCTACATCTGGCTCAGGTTTGCCTCTGAGAAAATCAAAAGCTGCTACTGGGCATCAACTAAAATACTGGTGAAGAAATGCCATCAGCTGTCCTGTCTCAGAGCAAAAACTGATTGCTAGGTAGAGATTAAGTCCCCCCTGTCCCTTCCTAATTTTGTGCAACTGTGAAGGTTGGTGGAAAGCTTTGTGCTTTCCATTGCATTGGTCGGAGTTTGCCATCAAGGAGATTTATCAATCTTTTGTTCTTTTAAAATATATCTGGAAAGATTTCCATGATTATTAAGCAGCATTTTATTAGAAGCCCTGACAGTCAGAGAAACCTTTCCAGTATGATCAGATCAGTAATAATAGGTTGCAAAATGGACAGATTAAGGTTTTTAGGCATCTAGTTGTCAAAAGATCCAAGTCAGCACAAACACTCAGACCTTCCATCACACTGAAATAACTCTATCTATCCTCCATTTACCACTAATGTAAAATCAGCATTGGAAATAATATTGACTGACAGTTCTAGGCATCAGCAAAATATATTTTATATTCATGAGAAATGTCTGGAAGGATACAGTGCATGGTGGAGGGTCATTTTCCAATTTGACCTAAATTCTGTTGACCAGCTTAGATGATATATTTCTAAGAGTTAAGTGTTTTTCCATCTTGCTTTATAACAACAATAATAGTAATAACAATACTCTCCAGCACATTACTCCTGATGCTTTCTCTTCTACAAGGCAATTTTACACTTAGGGAAAAAAAAATCACGATTTGTTTATCTGACTTTAAAAATAATTTTGTTGTTTGTTCACATCCTGAAGGAGCTTTAGAAACATTGTTCAACTGTTAATGTGCCGGAGAATGATTTACTAGGCTATTTGTAAGAAAACCAAGAATTTCCAAAACATTGTGTTATCCAATTTTATACTGTTGGGTTTTTTTCCCCTTCAGTTTTGTATAAACAAAATCTTTTTAATACCAGTCTTATTGATAAGCCAGGAGTATTAAGCAATGTGCATCCCTGGGCCTCTTCTGAACCATGGCAATGGTTAAGACAGCAATTGATCAGGGGTTAGGAGAGTAAAAATATTCCTTTTGCGATGAAGGTGAAAAATGCCCATTTCAGTAAACACTGAGCTTGGATTATTACTATTGCTTTGAAAAAAAAAAATAAAAAGAAAAAATCATGAATATATGGAGTATTTTGTTCTCAGATTATGTCATAATTTATAAACCTTTGTTCACATTTGACAATATTTAAGTTGACATAACTAGGATACGTAATAATTTATCAGTCTGTTTTAAAAGGCTTTAAAAACAACAACAACAGAAATAAAAATATTCCTTACCCTGGAATGTTATAGTAAATGTGTTATTATAAAGCTTAATATAGAGATACTCTTGCAGAAGGTGAAACTTACTTCCTAGAAATCATGTCAGAATTGCCAAAGATATTGTTAATACATTTTCAATTCATGCTGTCACTAGTGGTTGAACCTAAAAACCTCTGACACTGAAGATATATTCAATCTGGCTAAGTGGTGATTTCACAAGAAGATAGAATAATTTAAAAATATGAAATATTTCTGTATAATTTTGGAAGAAGCCAATGATTAACATGAATTTCCTGCTTCAAAAAACAGATCACTTTTTTTTAATTTTTTAATTTTTTTTTTATTTGAGGGCACTATATTTGTAGCTCTGCTTGGGACGGAATATCACACCTGTTTATTTTGATAAATCTAAAATTATCAGTGTTTCTGATACATATATTTCCTCATTCTAGGGTTAAAAATTTGGTTTGTATTCCCAAGTTTATTTATGGCTAATATACATTCCTATCAGCAAAGTTTGCCTTAAAAAGCTTTTTTTCTGGTCTACAGTTGGCCTCCAGTGTATTTATAGACTGCAGTCACAGCACACCTCAGCCTGGACTCATCTTTGTTCAAAGGTGTATCTTTTCCCTAACAACTCTAAAGATATCACATGAAACATCTGGTTTTGACCTCTTCCCTTGAATTCTGGTGTCCAGAGTTATTTTCAGACAAATGGGACATGGAACTTGTTCAGTGTCCCTAATCTGTCCCAAGAAGTACATCTAATTTTTTATAGCAAAGTCACTTTTTAATGTGACATAAATCATTAGTATATCCAAAGCTAAGGATTAGGTTAACAATGGCTTTTCTAATTTTCCCCTTTTTATCTGTATCCATGGTCCTGTGCTATCTCTACAACCAGTTCCTCACTATTTAAGGATTCCCACATTAATCTGCTGTTCGCTTCATTAACAGTATTTCATGTAGTCCCACACCAATTGCTCTAAACCTGGAGTGATCAAATCAACCTATCTGCTTTTGTAAAGGAAGGGAGAAAGTTGTTTTTTTCTTAAATAAACAGAAGCCCATTACCTTTTTCTTATATCACTAACATTTTCTATTCTGCAGTAATTTGATATCTTCGTTTTTGTACATATGTAATTTTTACTGTCATTATCTTTATTGACTTTCCTCCAGACTTAATGCTACCTTACTTTTTTTCCCTAAACAGAAGCAGTTTCTTATCCACTCTTTACCTGTAATTAAATTATCTGTTCCTTCTGACTCCATAGTAGTTTAATTTTATTTTTTTTCTTCCAGTTACATGAAGAACTTACTGTAAATCTTAAAATACACCTTGAAAGGGTTCTTGCTTTTCTTCACTTCTTGAAATTCTTATTATATTACCTTTCTTGACCTTAGATGATGGGTTTAACTTCCAAAGAGTTTCTTATATTACAGGCAAACCTTTCATTAATTCTGAAAGTTTACTTGAAATACTTATGAAATTAATTCAAAGTTTTCTCATACATGTTCTTTTACCTTTTATTATAGCAAGACTGAAGACAGTTTTGCATCTTTTGCTTGAAAAGCTGTTGAGTCTTTCAAAACTCTTTATTTTTCAAAATAATCACTTTTTATGTTCTAATTATAAACCATTTTCTGCAATTTTACAAAAAAAGCATTGCAGATGGGTAATATAAGACCTTAATAAAAAGTATAGAGCAAGATTTTTTTTTTATTTTTACAACTTTATATTTTACATCTCATATTGGCTGGGTTTGAGGGTTTTTTTGTTGTGTTTTGTTTGCTTTTTAACAAAATCTATGAAGGTTTTATAACACTGGGTCCTAAAAAGACATTTTTAAAATAATAGCAGAACAGCTGTAAGCTTTTTATTGGTAAACCTTTATTAGTATGCTTTTTCAGTTTCTTCTGAATCGCATAATAATGAACTTCCAATATTTAGGCAAGAAGAAATATAAATAACTCTACACACTCCTGAAATTCTCCCAGAAATACAGGTGAGAGGGCAGCTTTCAGAATGCACCAAGGATGGAATGGTCTTAGAGAATAAATATTCTAACTGGGCTCTGTCCTATGGGGCAAAAGTTGTTCCAAGAACAACCATGGAATAATGGGTTATGTCACTTCTGAGTTACATTTTTCAGCAGTTATCATGAGCTTCAGGCTCTGTGCCTTATTTTTTTCCTCACTGATGACCCCAGTTCTGGTTTGCAATAGCAACAGCAAACTTTTTCATTCAAAACTGAGTAAAAAATTTAGACCTGTGCTTTGAACATATAATTCTACAGGTCTTTGAAAATAATGGTTTCAATTTCACACAGGCCAGTTTTAAAGTAAGACGCTGAGAATATGAAAAGTTCAAAAACAGTTATTGCACCTTTATTGTATGTCTTATGAAAAAGGGACACTATTGAAAAAAGATCATGCACCCATACACTTTAAAACTTCATCAAAACATGTGCAACGGAGCAGCCAAGCTCAATTATTTTCACTACTGATGTATCTGTAGCAGAATCTCCCCTTACCTGCAGCAGATGAATCCCAAGATATGACTGGTTTTCTGGGATGCAAGCACATTACTGGATATTTGACTTGACTTATGTTTAAACAGCTAAATTATAAATACATTTCAATACGATAGCTGTTTGCTTTCCATGAGCTAGATTCATAGTGTTTACAAAACAGAAAGTAACAGTAATAATGTGAATTTCATGCCACACAAAGCCCCAATTCCAAGATTACTTTTCTTTAATGTTAAATGTTTACCTAGAATTATTTATTTTACAGATGATAATTGACATAATAGCTATTTCCCACAGACGGGACACAACTTGTTTTTCACAAAGCACCTAATTTTATGGGTAACACTCTCCAAAGGATGTCAGAACTTCCATAAAGTGTGGAAAACACTAATGATAACTGTGTTAGTAGCATAAACATCAGATGAGCCCTTGACCATCTCAATGGACATGTCACCTTCAGGGCCATCACAAACTGCACAAGCATCATTCTGTCAGTAACAGAATATTAAAATAATGCTGGGAAGGCAGTTTGGCAATATTATTGATTCATGTCCCATTTTATCTAACTATTTTATCCAATCGATAACTCATAACCAATCTGCCAATTCTTTGTAGTCCAATTATGGACTTTCCTAAGAGTTTGTAGAACCAGTATTAATTGTTTTATTGCCACCTTTTGGCTGGCAGCTGATTTTTCTATTCATTGAAATAAAAAATTATTTCATTTACACAATTTGTCTTGGAATTTCAATCTACAATGGAGTAAGGGGAAAGAAAATGTTACTAGGATTACAAAAACGTAGTTTAACACAAATGTGTATGAAGTTCGTGATCTTTAATAGTACCATCAAATTATAACACTCCAATTTAAGAAACATTCATGGAACAAATTAATGGGACTTTTTTTTTTAGCTACATGTAAAAAGCATTTAGGACTGGAGCCATTTTGTAACACTGTACTCAAAATATACATTTTTCACACTTTGTGGAAACAAATGTTGCTAATTACTGTAACATTCAGAATCATTAATTATTAAAATAAAATTCTATAGCAGTTAGAGCTGTGATTTTAGAGCTGGGTGAACTCTTAGCTACTGAGAAGTTACTGTTTCCCTTAAAAATATGAACTGCTGTTAACACACCTTAAAAGTCTTAAACACACTCTCTGTCCTCAGCTTGTAGTAAACCATAGAAATATTCCAAAATGTAGCTAATTAGAAGCCTCCCTGATTTCAGAAAAATTTATATCTACTGCAATATAAGATGCTTGTTGGTAATTGAATCAGCCTGAAAGTGGGATGGATTAACTGGCAAGAACTTTGTGCCTTTTATCTTCCTTTATAATTCATGAAAAATAGCTTGTGTCTAAAACAAAACCCCACCTTTGGATCAATGGTTGAACCTACTGTTTGTCTTGAACATTTCAACACCACACAGGAATTGTAAAGGCTTGATTTCTTTGCGCAAAGTTTAAATAACTGGCAACCAAACTACGGTTCCTGTTCATTTCAGTTTTACAGAGGAGAATAAAATGTATTTCCCCTAGTTTCTCTGTGCAAAATGCATGATGTCCTTAAAGTCCATTTCTATTTCTAAGTCATGTACTGTATGGACAATTTTTTCCATTCAAGTCTTCAAAGCAAAAATTTGAAAAAGCAAAAATATGTTCTAAGTATATATTCCTATTGCTTGGTAGGGCAGGTAAAAGAAATATTATCTATCCCTCAAAATTATTCTTTTCAAGTGTAGGTGTAGATTTTTGCTTTCCTTTTCAAATCTAGTTATAAACTCCCATAGATTAAAATAGTAAATTTTTATTGGTTTATTTTTTTGGTATGGCTAGTTATAATCCTTTACAGTGAAACACAGAAAGATAGATATTTGACAGATAATTTTTTTTTCCTGATTTTTATTTACCTTACTTACATTTTAGATCTGCTGAGCAAATCAACTCTCTTGCTGACAAGGATAAAATAATTGCTATTCTTGTCATTCAGATGCATTTGGCACAGCTATCCCTAAACTGTTAAGTGAATTAGGAACTTGGAATAAGGTCTGTGCTCAGAGTATGTGTTCCTGGATTCTAGGTGATATGGCGGGGTTTGTCCCTGGTTCATGTGTGAACACACACGTTAGGAGATGATGGTAGGAAGAATAACTTTGGTAGGAATGGTTAGGAAGGATAACACTGAGTCACATACACAGTTTAAGTAACAACAACAAGCTGTGCCAAATGAAGTACCTAAATGAAAAAGAGATACACTTGCAGGAAGGGGCCATCCAGAGGCACCTGGACAAGCCCCAGGAGTGTCCCCTGGGAATCTCCTCAGGTTTAACAAGGCCAAGGGCTGGAGCTGCTCCTGGGCTGGGACAACCCCCGGGATCAATCCAGGCTGGGATGAGCAGATGGAGCAGCCCTGGGAGAAGGAGCTGGGGGAGCTGGTGGGGCAGAGGCTGGACATGGCCCATCCCAGAACCCCCCGTGCCCTGGGCTGGTCCCACAGCGTGGGCAGCAGGACAGGGGGGGATTGTGCCCCTCTGCCCCCAGGTGAGACCCCATTGCAGAGCTGCCTCCAGCCCTGGGGCCAGCACAGCAAGGACAGGGAGCTGCTGGAGAGACCAGAGGAGGCACCAGCATGGGCAGAGCATGGAGCAGCTCTGCTGGGGGAAAGGATGGGAGAGCTGGGATTGTCCAGCCTGGAGAGGAGAAGCTTTGGGGTGACTCAATTATGGCCTTGCAGTGCCTGAAGGGGCTGCAAGAAACATGGAAAGAGACCATTGACAAGGGATGGAGTGACAGGACACAAGGAATGGCTTCAACCTGACAGCGAGTAGGCTTGGATAGGATATTGGAAGGAAATTGTTGCCTATGAAACACTGGCACAGGTTGCCCAGAGAAGCTGTGGCTGCCCCTGGATCTCTAGAAGTGTCCAAGGCCAGGCTGGAATAACTGGGCTGGTGGAAGGTGTCCCTGCCCATGGCAGGGGATGGCACTGGATGGGTCTTGAGGTGCCTTCCAACCCAAATCTTTCCATGATTTGTGATCTATCTGCCCAGCCATGTTCTGTGCCACCAAAACTTTGCAGACCTGAGGAACATGAACAGCTGCTGAAATGCCCTTCAATGCCCCCCAATAACCCTAATGACTGGGAAAGGTGTTGTCTGTTATTCCTCTGTGCTGCTGTGATACCTTTATTACAACAACAATGTGCATAATTGAGATTTCATTAAATTATCAAGATTTGGGTTTTTTATGAGATGTAAATAAAATTAAAACACTTAAAATCCCCTTTTCTTTAGCTAAAAATGTGTTACCAGTGAGAATGATTCAGATGCCTAATTCTGGGTCTCCAACACTGTTTTAGATACCTGTGAGTGTCAAAAGGCATTTGGTTGAGTCTGTCAAACATGTAACAGGACCTATGAGACTCCAACCCTCTTTGGAGCATCTCTGGAGGAGAGCTGGGATATTTGTGGGTGTGCATGTACTTTTGAATACTCTTAAATGTCAGATGTAGACACCTGTATCTAACCATGGAATGAGTGAGGCTGGAAAAATAAAAATGAAAAGGTGTTGCTCTGTGAAATTAATGATTGCAGAAACATGTGGGGATGAGTGTTCAAAACCTCTAGTCTCTGTTGGGATAGGTCTTCTAGATGGTTAATTGCCTGATACTGTGCTGCCCAGCTGACTCTGTTTGGGTTTGGGCTGATCATGATATTCCAGGAGGGAAAATACAAGAAGAGAGTAAAGTTCTGCACCAGAATGCAATGAGAAACTGAAGGAAAAGGAAAAAAAAAAAACAGAAAAAAGGAAAAGATATTGTCATCTATGTATATAAATATATATTTTACCCATGTTTATTTCTATTCATTCCATGATTAGGAATTATGAGAAGATATTAATGTTCATTGATTAAAAAATATCAGTGTTCCTATTTATAAAAAAAGTTGCAAGTGAATTATCTGTGCAATAATTACAAGTAGTAGCCATGTGGTGATATGAAAAACTCTGAAAAGCTGCAGGTTGCTACCTAAAAGGCAAACATCCAGTGCATAACCCCAGTAAAAAGTACACAGCTTTTCCTTTGGATCTAACACCACGTGGAGATTGTGATCATGACCTTTCAGTTGTGCAGTGATGAGCTCAAAAGCAAAGCCATGGTGTTTTGTCTCCAGACCTTCCTGAGTCTTGCCTTTTCCCAAAGTGTTATGTCTAGGAAACATTTCAAACAAATTATTTAGAATTTCATTCTTTCCTTTCAAGTTACGTTTTTTAGAACTCTGTTCTATTTTCTCTCCTCACACTCTTTATTTGAGCCAGTTCTTGAAGTTCTGTGCAAGAAACTGGGCACAAAACTCCAACTGAGGGCATCCAGAAGAGCAGCAAGACTATTTCACTTGTTTTCAGGATGAAAGCCATTTTTAGGTGTCCCAGGACAATGTCAACTCCTTTTTGCTACAGAATGTTAAACCTGTGAGCCACCATCCAATCCCACACTCACTGCCAACCACAAACTCTGTCCTCTATTTTTTTATCTTTCAAAGTACCAAAATAATTCTCAGTTTACTCCTTTTCACCAACAGTTCTTTGAGGATTATTTTGTACATATTTAATATGTGTACTTTATACCTTCATCCATTTTTTTCAGGAAAATACCTGCAACCAAATGAAAATTATTGCAATGTTATTATTAAACCATTGAAAAACAATTATAAAAAGTTACTTGAGAGATTCTTTTTGTTTAAGAGGGGTAACCAGTAGAAACCCAGCAGGTTCAATATCTCTGGAAGTTTTTACTTCTGGAGTTTGCTTAGAATGTTGTAGGAAGTGACATTAAAAACTATAATTAACACATGATATTTTCCAGGAGCAGCAAGGTTCATGAAATCATGACAAAGGCTAGTTTATTTGATTTGTCTTGGTTTCCTCTAGACAAAACTGTTGTCTATTTATCACTGTGTTTGTTTTTTTCCTGGCATCCAGGCTGTACAAGTAGTATGACTATTTAATCTGGTGCCTCCCTTTTTCTGTACCCCTCTTCCATTTTATTCACCTCTGGTCCATCGCCCAGACTGTGGATTTTCTGAGAAATAAAGATTCAGAATGTTCCTTATGCAGTTCATCAGACCCAGCCTGCTTGAAATATTTAAATTGCCTGTATGCTCTGTTACCTTAACATAATGTCTTGCCTCCTTATCCTATGTGTTTATTTGTCTATCATGATGCTGGCTGATCCCCATTTAGGTATTTAAAGCACATTCAAGTGAGAGTGGTTTAATATTAGCAATGAATCCACATTGTATGAGAGTGCAAATAATGTAGCACAAAAAACTGTGTTTAAATCAGAAAAACTTAGTTCCTTCCTTGGAAGAAGGTTGCAAAATCCAATTAAAAGGTGTTCACATTGTGTTGATATTACACACTACTTTGGACAACACAGTGCTGACTAAAGAAGGAACTCAAAAGGGGAAAGTTTAACCCAAAGATTTAGATTCCCATGCCAGATCTGCTATTGGAAAAACAATCTTGAGGGTAAGCATATAAAAATGATGACACAGAATGACAAGAGTGTCATATTGCTGTGATAACGAGTTTCTACCTTCAGGTGAAGAAATTAACAGTGGTAGATGCTTCACCACTGTTTGTAGCAGGATGGGACAGGGGAAACTGGAGGTTTGAAAGAGGACTCTGCTCAAACCTCTTTTACATGAGTCTTAGGAGATGGAGAGGCTGCATTTTAAGAGGAGATGAATCTGCACAGCCCCAAAGACCCCTGCAAAGGGAATAAAGAAGGATCACTGTAAGGAGAGCACCGTATCTCAGCAGCAGCAAATGATGTAATTCCCGCACTGAATGGTGCCATTGTGCTTCCAAAGCTTGCTCTTATCAAAGGATATCACCAGCTGCAACAAGCTTCTGCTTTCTATCTGACAAATGTTTCAGCACATACTCATCTGAGATGGTATGAAAAGCTAACATCTGGAGTTTATTCAGCCACAGAAATTTTTCAAGATATGTTTCCACTATTTTATTATATCTCCAATATCTTCAATGGCATTGATGACTTCATACAACATGACATAATCCATAAAGTCCTGCTTCACTGTCTTATTGTATGAAAATTCACCTCAGAGAAAACAGAATAGCTTCTTGAACAAAGCCATGCTTTAATTTTTGGTCATATTTCTTCACCCAAGTGATTGCTTTTAAACCTGAGGAAGGTAACAACAACTGACACAGCAATAGATCCCAGAGGTGCAAGGCAAGGTCAGTTTTTTCTCATGGCTAATATGCAGACACCCATGATATTTTGATATTTCATCATTAATATTTCTTTTTATGGCACCTTCATATTCATCCCTCACAGAATCATGGAGGTTGGAAAAGGCTTTTGAGTCCCACCACAAAACCAGCCCTGCTGTGTTTGCTGCTGAGCCAAGTCCCCAGGTATCACATCCACACTTTTCTAACACTTCCAGGGATTGTGATTCCATCACTGTCTTAGGCAGTCTGTTCCAATGCCTGACCACCCTTTCCAGGCACAAATTCCTCCTGCTCTCCCCCCTGCCCCTGCTCTGGCACAGCCTGAGGCCGTTCCCTCTGCTCCTGTCCCTGTTCCTTGGGAGCAGATCCCAACCCTCCCCTGGATCCATCAGGGACTTGCAGAGCCAGAAGGTCCCCCCTGAGCCTCCTTTTCTCCAGGC
>JAWWLT010000092.1:10026071-10068095 GCA_035040995.1 Premnoplex brunnescens | reverse complement strand
AAACAAAATAATATAGAATTTAATAAAATACTTTCTCTCAGTTTGATTTTAGCAAATTATAAAATCTATCTATCACATCCCCAAGTGCCACATGGACAGGGTTGTGTCCCCAAGTGCCACATGGACAGGGTTGTGTCCCCAAGTGCCACATGCACAGGGCCGTGTCCCCAAGTGCCACATGGACAGGGCCGTGTCCCCAAGTGCCACATGGACAGGGCCATTCCCTGCCCTGTCATTGTCACCGCAACTCCCACCTCCTGCTGCATCTTTTGGGGTAAGGAAATCCTGCTGTCCCAGCTCCGCTGAGGTGGACACAAAGGCTGGCTCTGTCGCCTCCTCCCTCGGGGCCCCGTGAGGGGACAGCGCTGTAGGGGGGACAGCTGAGCCCAGCACCATGGGCTGTGAGCAGGCCTCCGCGTGACACAGGACACACGGGCACCGCGTGTGTGTGTCAGTGTATGTATGTGTATGTGTCCATGTGTGTCCCTGTGTCCCCCTGTCTGTCCCTGTCCCCCTGTCTGTCCCCCCACGTGTCGGTGCCGGGACTCGAACCCGCAGTCTCTCTGTGCCTGTGGGGTCCTGCCCGTCCAGAACACCCCCTCCCACAGCGCGGTCCGTCCGTCGCGCTGCCTGTCTGCGCCTGTGTCAGGCGCGGCTCGGCCACACCGCGGCGGGTCCTTTGTGGCGCGGCTATATTCGGCGTGCGCGGGCGGGTCCCTCTCTTTTCTCGTCCGGCAGCCGCAGGGAGAGCATGGGTGAGCGTGGGGCGGTGAAGGCCCGGGGGCGGCCCGGGGGGCTGCGGGGTGCCTGGGAGTGGGATCGGGGGCTGCGGGGTGTCCGCAGGGCCCTGCGCTCCCTGCCCGCCCGCCCGCGGCCGGCTGTGCGCTGTGCTGTGCTGTGGGCCGCGCTGTGGGCCTCGCCCGCCATGGCCGCGTGTGCGCCCGGGCCTACCCTCACCCTGCCTGCCCCAGCTCTGCATTCCCTCACCCTGCCTGCCCCAGCTCTGCATTCCCTCACCCTGCCTGCCCCAGCTCTGCATTGCCTCACCCTGCCTGCCCCAGCTCTGCATTCCCTCACCCTGCCTGCCCCAGCTCTGCATTCCCTCACCCCTCCTGCCCTAACTCCGCATTCCCTCACCCTGCCCTCACTGTGCCCTCCTGTCCGCAGGGAAGTGCCGAGGCCTCCGCACGGCTCGGAAGCTCCGCAGCCACCGCCGCGACCAGAAGTGGCACGACAAGCAGTACAAGAAGGCGCACCTGGGCACGGCCCTGAAGGCCAACCCCTTCGGGGGCGCCTCGCACGCCAAGGGCATCGTCCTGGAGAAAGTGTGGGTGCACGGGGGGCTGAGAGAGCCCCGGGGTGGGGGGCTGAGAGAGCCGGGGGGGGGGAGTCCTGAACACCCAGGATGCAGCTCCTGTCCTGGGATGGGGAAAAACAGAATTTGTTTTTTTCTTATTTTTTTTCCCCCCCAAGAATTGGAGGGTGAAAAAAACCACCCAAGGATTTCTTGCAAAAAAAGGGGAAAAAGAAGGGATCTTAGGCAAAAATATAGAGGGGGAAAGGGGCTTGCGGGTTTTTTTTGGATACAAATTAGCTGGAAATTATGATTTTATTTTATTTTTTTTTAAATAGTGGCAGAAATGAGAGGTTTGGGGGATGCTTTCAAAAATTGAGGGGAAATGGGGATTTTTTTTAAAAAAAATCGAGAAAAAATATAAATTTCTTCCAAAAGTGGAGAAAAGTGGGGAAGCTGGTCAAAGCTTACAGAACAATTTTTGGTTTTGTTACAGAAACAGTCTGTTTCACAAATTGAGGAAAATGGGTATTTTGGCACAACATTAAGGAAAATTAGGTGCCTTGTATGAGAAGATCCTCCTGGGATTTTTCCCTTCAATAATGTATAAGCTTCATGCAGGTGCTGCCAGGGCTCTTGTTTTTTGACCGGTGTTTTCTGTTTTTTTTGGGGGGGAGGTCCTTTTTTAATGTTTTTTCTTTTTCAGGATTTTACTGAATTAATATTAGTCTGTAGGTGATCAGAATTTTACTCTGCTTGGGAAGTGGTGGTCTGTATATTGATACATGTTAAATATATTCATTTATTATAGATGAGGCATTATAGTAGTGTATATACTGACACACGGAGTTAGGTACTTATTAAATATTATGTATTTATATATTCAGTAGCTCTAAACAGCTCAGAGTTTCTGAAGTACAGAATCAGCTTACACAGAACACAGAACAGAGGGCTGTGGGTGGGCAGTGAACCTCCAGATCCATCAGACTGATTTTTTGTGGATTTTTCCCTGGTTTATTCCCTTTGCAGTGGAGTAGAAGCCAAGCAGCCCAACTCTGCCATCAGGAAATGTGTCAGGGTGCAGCTGATTAAGAACGGCAAAAAGATCACAGCTTTTGTGCCCAACGATGGCTGCCTGAACTTCATCGAGGTAATTTTCTCAGGAAACTGCGAGAAGTTGTACCTTGCAGTGGAGGAAGAGGCCTTTGCTCTGTGAATTCTGATCTGAGGTGTGAAGGCTCGGTGTTGTGGGGGGTGAGACAGGGGCTGTCGGTGGGTTTCTTGGGGGGGTGCCCCACGTTTCCCCCAGCACTGGGCAGCGTGGGGCACAGGGGAGTGCCAGGCTGGTGCAGGGGGTGTGACGTTTGTGCCCCGCTGTGGTTGCTGCAGGAGAACGACGAGGTGCTGGTGGCCGGGTTCGGGCGGAAGGGCCACGCCGTGGGGGACATCCCGGGCGTCCGCTTCAAGGTGGTCAAGGTGGCCAACGTGTCCCTGCTGGCCTTGTACAAGGGCAAGAAGGAGAGACCCAGGTCCTAAATCCACAACGTCCTGACAGGAGTGTCAATAAAATCCTTACTCTGAAACAGTTCTGTGCTTCTTACTGAGGAGGAGCTGGAGTCAGGCATAAAATTCTGCTCATACAAACTGAAATGGAATTCTTTATCTGGCAAAAAAAAACCCACAAAATCCTGTTTCTCTGGAACTAAATTCATCAGGAATCAAAACATCTTGTGCAAGTGGGGAGGGAGGAGAAACTATGAACTGTAATGCATACTTGTGAAAAAGCCGCCTCGTACTGAAAGTGGTGGCAGGGAGTGCTGGAAATGGTGTTCATGGTAGTGGTTCTGGTCTGAACTCACCAGATTTGGATCCTAAAGGGATCAGTGAGCCATTTATCCAACTCCAGCCTGTACAGTTTTACCGAGTGTTAGGCACAAATGATCCAGGTTTGTTTGGGGCAGGCCTGCCTGATTTGAAGACACCCACTCAGTGCACTGTAGCATTTCATTGCTGTGCAGTTCCCTGGTGTCCTCTGAGCTGGGCTTTCTGCCTTCTTACCTAGCTAAAAAGTACAGGTGGACAGTTGTTGGGGTTTTAGTGCAAAAACCTCAAGGCACTTACTTGGCTGAAGTCAGAGTGAACAATTCCCTCGTGACCACCACAGTTCCTCTGTGTGTTGGCCAAAAAGCTCTGGCTCAATTAGTGTTCATCAAAATGCATGGACATTTGTGTGAGACTTAGTAACTTGGGTGAAAATGGAGTAACAATCAAAGGGCAGGTTCAGAGTCTTTGCTGGCGTTTGTGAAGCAAAAGGGCTGCTGGTGAAACTCCTCTTGGCAGGGGCAGAACAACCCTCGAGGTTCTAAACCCTTCAAAGAAGAGGAAGATTCCAAAGGAGCAAGAGCAGCTTCCCGGTGTCGGGCGCTGCCGTGAGGTTATGTCGCCACTAGATGTCGCGACTGGCACGAGGAGGGGAAAAGCCGGAACAGAAAAGGTCTGAGCTACAGAAGTTGTTTCCTTTGACAAAGGAAATCTCCCAAAGGGGGATGTCCAGCCCGTGTGCACCCAAACTGCGGCTCCAAAGAGGAAAGGGCTTTTGGGGTGAACTCTTGGGACAGCAACAGGGAAGAGAGGTGCACAGGTTTGGTCGAATTTTGGTCTGTTTTTTAACAAAACACCCAAGTCTGTGCTCTCATACCTCTGCTTGGGTAGGCACAGGCTGTTTCCCAGCTGGGAGATTTCCCTTTTGCTGGTGGGGACAGGCTGGACATGGCCCATTTCAGAACCCCCCGTGCCCTGGGCTGGTCCCACAGCGTGGGCAGCAGGACAGGGGCGGATTGTGCCCCTCTGCCCCCAGGTGAGACCCCATTGCAGAGCTGCCTCCAGCCCTGGGGCCAGCACAGCAAGGACAGGGAGCTGCTGGAGAGACCAGAGGAGGCACCAGCATGGGCAGAGCATGGAGCAGCTCTGCTGGGGGAAAGGATGGGAGAGCTGGGATTGTCCAGCCTGGAGAAGGGTAGCTTTGGGGGGACCTAATTCCAGTGCCTGAAGGGGCTCTAAGAAAGATGGAGAGAGATCATTGACAAGGGATGGAATGACAGAACAAGGAGCAATGGCTTCCCACTGTCAGAGGGCAGGAATAGATGGGATATTGGGAGGAAATTTGTCTTTGTAAGATCCTGGCACAGGTTGGGCAGAGAAGCTGTGGCTGCCCTGGAACCCTGGGAGTGTCCAAGGCCAGGTTGGACGGGGCTTGGAGCAATCCGGGCTGGTGGAAGGTGTCCCTGCCCGTGGCAGGGGGTGGGATGGGATCAGCTTTAAAGTCCCTTCCATCCCATGCCATTCCATGATTCTTTCATTCCCATTGTGCATGAGTGGACTGAGTGTTTTCATGGTCCAACCACAACCCAGCTGTGCAATCAGACCGTGACCAAGAGCACGTTGCACTTAGGTCTTTCCCCTCATTATGTCAAGTAACTTTTCTAGCTTTTATTGGAAATATTTAAATTTTCAAAATGTATTTTTAAATTTATATTTTGAAAACATAGATTCAAGTATTTTCTGTAGGAAGTTCCATTGAAGATCTGTCCTTTTCATGTGTGCTCAGTTAACTTGCATTTTTACAAGCATCTAGTTCTGTTATTTCTCAGCAAAACAATTAATAATTTTTAATTTTATATTGTGATAAAAAAATTAAAAATCTATATCCATACACCACTGATATCCGTGTGAACTACTCCGTCTGAACAGGGATAAGGGTTGAACAGAACATGTGCTTAGGTATCTGTATTACAGACCACTACCTAACCATATTTTAAAAAATGCTTAATTCCATTAGGAATCAGAATATTAGCTTAGTAAATATTTTTACTGGTTACTAAATGATTTAGAATTTTTTTGTGCCTCATAAGCCTAGGAAGTCTGTTTCAAAGCAGCAGATTAAATTCTGGCAATTCCAAAGCTAAGTTAATGGTCTCATCGTGATCTAATTTTTTCCTAACTGCACTTTGTTGTTTTTTAATTAATATGTAATGTATTGAATAACAAACACATATACATGGTGTTTTCATCAGTCAAGCTGTCTTCAGAAAATATTTTTTAGATGTCAAAGGAGTTCCATAACTTCACACAATTTTTTTTCTGCTTAAAGTTTTATTTGCTATTGCTTATTTTTTTCAGCTGTGTTGTTACCCAGTAATTTATTTTTTCTATTTAAAATTACATTTTGAAGCTCTTGGGGGAAAGTTTCAGAGCTTTGGGCTATTAGAAGTCATGAGGGTTAATTGCTGTTGGGTGCACATTAAAGATATATAACTATGTACAAGTGCCAAACCTGAATTTCTAGGCACTGGTCTAGTTTCTGGGCAGATGATGGAATGATACCTTTATCCAGACAGGTGTAGGTAGATGTGGTGTTGTGTGTAGAAGGGAAAAGCTTGGTAAGATGCCAGGAGACAGGTGCTAGTCTTGGAGATAAAACAGCGTTGCCATATGGCTCCCAGACAGGGTTTGGCTGGTGCCTTGTCAGATCTGAGTGTGGGCAGAAGATCTTCAATCACACTGCAGCATTTCTGTGATTCTGTTCTTTTAAACGTGACACTTGCATAGCCCGTGCTAACTGCATCCTTCCAAACAATAAACAGCTTTTTTTGGGGGGCACACACTTCTACAGTGATTATTTTTTTAAATCTAAAAGTCTGAAATCTTTTTTGTCGTTATAATTTGTTTTTTTTCTTGAATCAGTCTTGGGGTAGTTGCCAACTTTTGCAAGATCTGGTGTTAAATAACATGTGTTTCAGTGTTCCAAAATCCAGCCATCATCCTCTTATTTTCTCAGATGGTAGAGCAGAATGCTGCTGCTTGCTGCTCTTTCTATTTGGATTTGAAGACTTCAAGCCCAATAGACATTAGTTAATTAACTGTGGCTCTCTTGCTGGGAGTGCTGATACAGAGGTAACATCCCCTCACAGCTTTAACATACATGAATAAATCTTGGCAACTTCCTCTAACAAGCTGGCAGAGCGTCAAAGAAACTATCAGGGAAGAATATGATAAATCCAGGCTACTGCCCTAATCCTGAAGGCAATAATCACTATTATAACCTTATAAACATCAATATCTTACATATTATATCATGTCTTTGTCCTGTTAGTCATTTACAAGGATTTCAGGCACATATACATTGTCTGGCTCGGTTTTGTGCTGCACATTTCTCAGTGTTTGAAGAAAAAAAGAATGAAAAGACAGTTTATTGGTGACTAATGATAACTTCCTATTCTTCTGAAAAAGACATATTGTTTAATAATGTTCTGATACCCTCACAGTCATGGACCAGAAGTAGTTATGGCTCTTCTTGCTGCAGAATACTTCTTTCTCAGTACAATGGTCTCTAATAACATGATGCAGAACTGGTGTGGTGGAGAAATTGTCTCCAGCACAGTTATGGAATGCAGGTATAGTTGTAGGGTTATAGGTCTCAGAGCAGGATTCAGAAATCCCATTTTGAAAATAGAAGACAGACCAGGACTGACATGGTGAATTTATGATATTTTATTCTTAAAGGAAAAAGAAGAAAACTAAAAGAGTACTGTCAACGAATGGTATTTTCAGCAGCAAGTGACTACATTTTTTATTAAGTAAACTAATTCAAAGTATAGCAATTCAAACATTCATTTTTATCCATAAAACCCTGCAAATAATATGTTGAATTCCCTTGCTCTTCCAGTCATACACTAGTCTTCATCCTAGGGACAAAAAAAGTGCCTTATCAAAGAAGCTTTATCAGTTTAAAAAACCTTTAACATTTTAATTAAAAATATGAAGTTATGGTATAATCGTATTAAAAAAAACAAATCCTGTTGAGCAAAGAATGTAAATGCATGCCAAATGATCAATATAATGAGTGGCATGCAATCAATGCCTGGTGTAAGAGTGAAATCAAAAATAGATTAAATTTTTATAAAGACTTTATCGGATGCTTAAATCAGACTTGTTAATAGGCAAGCATAATCAATAATAGCTATGAAATTCAATCCAAATTTAATACTCCATTACTCTGTGACTGGAGACAATGTTATATTTGAAATTTCAGCTGTGATGTTCTTGTCATTTTATCTTGCCCCTCTGTGTGCACATGTGCCCACATAGAGTACAATTATACTACTTAACTGAAGTTTTCACAAAAGGTTCATGAAAAAGAAGTCACATAAACTAGAAAACCCTTTTTTTTTTTTTTTCCCTCACAATAATGGAGGTCATACTAGAGTCACAGTGCCATTAACCACTTTGAAAGAGGTTACCAGTAAGATTATGACGTAATTCGGTTTTGTTACTCACCTGTGTGGATTTCCCACATTTGTTGTCTCACATTTAAAGGTGCAAAGAGAAAATACCCAGGTTGTCTTGCACAGAAAGAGCAGAAACTGCCTGCAAGAAGTAGTGCTTCCATTTAACACTATCTGCACAATTAATGATTGCAAGACGCCATCTGATCATGGATTTGCCTTTGTCAATGTCTGTGACAGCAGATAAACTATATTTCAGTTTCTGGAGCATTGAATAAATGGAACATTTATACCAGTTTTGGATTAAGATTACCCCAGCTGTATAAAGCCATTATACAAATCTAAGAACCACTAGTTTCATTTATAGTCAACTCACTTGTGAAAGAGAGAAGACATAGTGATGAATTTCATTCAGTATATTAAGATCAATATATGTTCTGTAACTACATCACCAATAATCACAAGAAATACTGTTTGTTTTAATATGTAATTATTTGACTTTTTTTTTTTTTTAGCTGCACAAAATACAGAAGTGAAAGACACAAAGCAGATTGAAAAATAAGGTGAAATTGAACAGGAACACTTATTTTGTATCTCATAACCCAAGAGGAAGACAAAAACTTTTGTTTGCTACATAATGTGATGTGAACCTCTTTTTGAGAAGAAGAGTCTGATCAAACTAGTGGATACTTTTAGAGCTGTTGAGCACTTTTTCTAAGCATGTTTCAAGATGTGCTCAGCATGACATGACACCACGAATCAGAGGTAGCTTTGTATTTCTGTGTTTCAAAGGAAACCTTTTATGAACGTCCTTCATCTGGATGATGTCAACTTTGCTGTGCCAGAAGGATAAATGTGAATGTTCCCTCCTTCTGCATTTACTTTATCCTTCTGTATTTTAGCATTTCAGAAAAAGTCCCTGCTTGCCCCTTCATCTCTCAGTCTTTTGAAACGTGTCTTCCATAACCTCATTTGGTTCCACAATCTCATTCAGTTGAGCCTATTTGAATTTTTCTCTAGGGATGAATGGAAGGGTAGAAGATAAAGTGTCTTTTAGCTGAAGACACAGATTAAAATGCTCAGGACTATAGATAAAAATAAGTAGTGACATTGACAAGGGGCCAGCATTTCAGAAAAGCAAGGATGCTATGGAATTATTTTATTACCTTTGAACCCCAAGAATTTTAAAGCTCCACTGAATTCCCCCTAGAGCAATTCCTTGCTATTTCTTTGTCCTGTATTTCATTGAATAACCGAAAACTACTTAGAGAATATTTTTGTCAAACTTCAGTTCTGCAGAGGTCTGTTGAAACTTTAACTTTCAGAATAAAAGAAAACTCATATGTAGAACTTATAAATCATGTTTGGTGACATTTCTCAAATAATGTAGGTGCAAAATGTATGTCAGGTTCTTTTCATTCATTTTAATGAGTCTAATGAAAAGATAATATGTGCTGAAAAGCACCACTCATTCTGAGCAAGAAGTAGTATAGAATAAAACAGCTCCTGTTGCCCCTTAGGACTGCAACACATTAAGCTTTTGTTACCATTATGTGCTTTATTGTTAAGTGTTATGTGCCACATTTATAATTTAGTTCCTAACTGAACAGATTCAATGGCTTTGAATCTTTCAGATTCTTAAGGAAAAGTTTTCTGAAAAAAGGAATAAGAAACAACCGGGTGACTCAATTACTTGAAAACAGTTTTACTGCATGAAAAGTAGTTCTCGATGGGTATAAATCAGCATAATATCGAAGTCAATGGAGCATAGAATTTCATATGAGCAAAGTATTTGGCCCAATACTTGCATGTTAATTCTCCTAAATGTTTTGTGCGTGGAAGTTCTAGTTCATAATGAGGGATTCCAGATGCAATAGTATCACAGGTTATAATGATTTGCTGTTGACTTTCTTCTCATTATCTATGAGTTTCACTGCATTTAGTGTCTCCATTTTCTGTGTGTGACATTTTGCTTTTCTTTTAACATTTTGTCACTCTTTTAAACTGTAACCCTTGACAATAAATTATGATTCTGGCATTCCACAGTGAATGCATTGGAGACCAAAAAAGTCAGAATTAAACCTGCTATTTTTTTCTGTTTTGACCTACAGAATGAAGAAGGGAAAGTGTAATCTATTCAGACCAGGGGATAAGAATTTAATCATTTGCAGTTATAACTCTACTGTCATTATCAATTAATAAAGAGAGGCAGAGGGTTTCAACATTTTTAGGCAGGAGAAAGGCATGAAATGCAGACTTAGAGTACAAATGTCCTTTTTCCTGAAGGGTAATGTCTGCTTCTTCTGAAATGGTTGTCAGGTTGTTCATCCTAAGAACTTGAATCTTTTGAATGTGGATGGTAATGTTTCATGTTTTGGGCTCAGGTGCCCACATTTTGCCTCAGACTATTACCAGATCTCAAGGCTGCACCTTGTCTCCTCTTTTGGGTGGTATTCAAATAAAAATGATTGTTAAGGATACCAAGAAGCACCTACTCCACAAACACTGATTGAAGCCTTAAGAAATTTTGAGCCAAGCAGTGAAGCATACTCTTAAACTGACCCAAAATGTTTTAATGTGCCAGTAATGTGCTGTCCCTTAAAGCCAAGTGGAAGCCCAGAGGATAAAGGGCTCTGCAGCAAAATCACAATGGTAGCCTTAATCTTACGTTTCATGGAGCTGTCAATAAAAGTTAGTGACATCTTTCTATTTTATTTCATGGCATGACCACTGATGCCATTACAACCCACAGTAACACTTTAAATTAGGATCCTCAAATAAAGCTTTAATCCTTTGAAGCTGGCATTTTCCAGACTGCCAGCCAAGCGGATACTTAGGAGGATGTGTATACAGCTTCTGGGCCACGATTTTTCTCTTTGAAGTGTGTTTTAAGGCTACTGTTGATTTCTGTAAAAGTTCAATGAAGTAAATGTCCGTGTTATTGAAAGGTTAATTAAAATGTAGCAAACTGTTCTCCATTTCTCCACAGCATGGCTACTGCTGAGCCTGTTTTGTTTATCTCTTAAATTATAGAAATTACCCATCTGCATTATTGTTTTTGCTAATACATATTAGGCTTTCCTCTTTTTTTGGTTGTGATAACTTCCAATATGTACTTTTGGAAGAAGATTATCTAGTTTTGTACTCTTTTAAGCTGGGTTAATCTTCAAACTAAGTGAAATACTTATGTTATTGCAGCACACTGTATATAAAAAAATATAATAAAATTTTCTATCTTCTCAGTTTAATAAAAAAATCCCTACTCCTCTGATTTTAATTTTGTTTTGTTCTGTTTTCCAGTAGTTTTGGACTTAAAACCACCATTATTGAAGTTTCTCTTTTTTTTTTTTTTTCTTTTTTTCATACCATATAATTAGAAATGAGGTGATGTAAACATTTTTTTTTTCATATATGATATGGTCAGTCACCTTAAGAAAGCATTATAAAAATATATAGTTATTCATAGGTGAATGTGAATAATGTTTGAAGGACATACTATGGTTGAAGAAGAATTAAATATTTTTTAGTTATGTTGAAGGATGCTGAATTTGTAACACAAATGAGAACTGATAAAGCAAAATGTGTCACTGCTGTGAACACATAACACTGGGAAATACACAGTACAAGGATAATGGAATTGTCAAAATATTGCTTGGAAGGAACCAGTGGAGGTCACCTAGTCCAACACACCAGTCCCAATGTTGGCTTTGCTATCCAGAGTGATATGAATCCATGTCACAAAAGGCATTACAATTAAACTGGCATTAATGATTTCACAGAGCCCAGAGAATGTGTATCAGAAGAGGTTTTATTTTCTCATTAAGTGGATAACCAATAGCCAAAGGATTCTAGTAAGAAAGGCAATGTTAAACCTTGAGCTGCCATCTTCTCTGCTAACTCCCTCTATATATGGCTCCAAGATCCTCCAGAGAAGACACAACTTACACTACACAGGTATTAAATACATTTAGTTTTAATGTCATAACCAGAAGCTAAATGGCTGAAGGGAAATTCTGTCTATATTGAAGGATTAAAAGATCAAACTCCAGAAGAATTAGGATTTCACAGAAAATTTTCAAATAAATACAGAAATCATAGGAAATGTGAAAAACAAAATATGATACCATTGCATCTGGAAATTTTTGATTTCCAGCCTGCTTTTCATGTTTTAGTGTAAAATACACTTAGAAGCAAAGAAAGCCATCACTAACAGACAACATATTAAGAAGAGACCCCAGCCCAAAGAGAAGATCTGTTTCAAAGAGGCATTGCTGAAATTAATTCTTTCTTTGGATTTAAAGTGCTTGCTTCTAGCCTGAGAATGGTGCGAAGTTTTCTTCCAGGGTTCAGGTTCTTAAGGTTTATCCTGCTTCTTATTTTGGAAAGGTGTGGTTATGACCCATCTCTGAGGTGGGGTAAGAGATAGTCCTGTTAATAAACCTCTTAGTGTGAATTAAAATGAAAGGACATTAAATGACTGTCTATATGAAGCAGATTTGTCTTAAAGCAATTTATTTGCAGTGGAAAGGAGGGGTGAGGCCATTTTGATTCTTTTATGTATCACTATAAATATATAACAAAGAAAACATAGAAGGAAAAGAAAGAAGGAGAGGGAAAGGACAAGAGTAGATTGTGGAGAGGGAAGACATCCCTACCTGTGGATCCAGCAATGAGACTTGATTGTTGCAATTCTGATACTTGTGATTGGAGCAATGGTCACAGACTGCATCCACTGGGGGTAGGGGTCCATGAAACAAAGAGTTTGTCAGTTTACATATACTCAGGTTGGCACTGGAACATCTAGATATGGAGGGAATTCTTTGTGTCTGATGCACTACTGTGGAGTACTCTCTGTTGGAGTGTTCCCAAAAAGAGTTGTGTGTTGCTTTTGGGGTCTTGATCCCCCTCCATTGGTCTTGCCATGTCCTTGACCCACTGCTCTCCTTGTGCTGTGTGTTGTGTGGTCACCGTAAACCTCCACAGGAAAATTATCACTAGAAAGGTGCTGCCCCACTTTCATATGACCCCTTTCCAGACACATCCTCATCTAAATTGCTCACTTGCATGGTCATGGGTATTTGAGGTACAGCAGTGCATTTACTCCTTGCTGCCCAGGCTTCTACAAATGTCACTATTCCTTTTAAAGACATTCTTAAGGTGGAAAATTGATAAAATTTCAGCAGTCTTTTCATTCAGGAGCTGGGGCTAAAATTTTCCCCTTTCATATCCATTTTTAATCACAAAGCTACAGGGTGCTGATTGTGTTTACTTTTTGTTAGCAAAGGCAAAGCAAGAATATTAGAATACCTTGGTGAAAAATGCAACAGGTTCAGCAGAAGTTTTGAGTCTCCTTTCAGGATAATTTTAAGTTTGGAGAGGAGGCAACTTTTGGTGTGACTCAGAGTAGGACCTGAAATAGATGTGCTTTAATTGATGGAATACAGGCTGAGAAAGGTGTTTTTGAAGTTTCTTGTGGGCATGCCATGAGGAATAACAGATTCTTACTTTTGATATCTGATCACTTAAGCTATTAAAGGTATAGTTGATGCCAAATGGTGGTAACATAACTCTTCTCTTTTAACTTAATTAAAATATATGTTTATTTTTTTCATTTCTCATGGCCTGGATTAGGAGGTGAATAAACCCATAATGGCAATTTACCATGAGACCCTTTGAAAATGTATTTGAATGTTATTAAATAGGAGGAAAAGTGTTGTGATATGTTCCTCAAAGGACAAAAAGCGATACAGGAGTAGGAAATACATAAACAAATATTGGTTTCCAATATTCAACATAGAAACTAGATCACGTCAGGAAAAAAACACTGTGTGACAATCTTCTGTGTGACAAGCTTTCCACATTAGACAAAATTATTGCTGTGAAATATCAATTGCTCCTCCTTGAATTCTTGCTGTAGTAAACAAATCTAGAACTGGTCTATACACATATTGGTTTAAACTAGAATTATCCCCTTAGATGTCTTAGGATAATTTTAAAGAAAATGAAAGTGTAGATTCTAACACAATCTTTCATCAAATAACAACTAACCAGGCTATTTTACTTCTAAAGGCAAGTAGATAAACCCACTGAAATCCTTTAAAAAGCATACAAAATGAAAGCATGACTCCGTTTCCAATACAGGTTAATGCTACAGAACTGAGATGTCTTTTTCCTTGTGATCATTATTCAGGAAAAGGCAACTTTATGAAAACTGTGATCCTGTAAAAAAACCCCTTGAAATATTAACCTCTCAGTATTCCAAGTTCAGTCTAATAAGACAGAACTTGTAAAAAACCAACAAAATAAATGTAAGAATGAAAACCACGGTGTGAAATTTCACACAATGAAACAGCAGGTGAAATGTCCTTAATTTTTTTTTTTTTTTTTTTTTTTGAATACTTGTATCAACAACTTCAGCTATTTCCATGTATTTCTTTCTGCATGATGTACCTTTTACAAACATTTATGACTTTGGGGTACAGGTCCATTTTAATATTGAGATAGGTCTAAATTTCCAGAAGTTATGTAGCCAAAGCAATTTGGATTCTTCTTTTTGCTTTTAGTTATATTTTGTGGGCCTCTTAAGGTTTATAAATACTTCACTGTTGAACAAAAACTTTTCTCTTGTTTCTCATCAAGTTTTACAGATGAGAGAACCAGTCCAGTGCTGAAGATAAATGTGCTGACATAACACAAGAGGACATTCGTGTGGAGTGGGAGGTCAGGGTTGAATTTAGGGATGGCAAGGGGGCAGAAGGTGATCCCTTAAAATGAAATTGACTCAAGACTCATGGAAAAATGGCAATAATAGAAAGTACTTCATTGTTTTCCATATTAAATGGTGATACTATTTCTGGGCAATAACTTGGAATAGAAGAGGACAGGAAGACAAGAATATGTGGGGGTTTTTTTACTGGATTTCCTTGATTTGTTCAAGAGACAAATCCATTTGATGAACTGCTAGATGTCATTCCTAGGAAAACTGCCTTTCATTTGTGAGCTTGGCAATCAAAGTAGGCAATGAACAAGACAGAAGGTGATGTTTAGTGTGCTCATGTAAAAAAAAAGTGTCAGAATGTGCTAGAGAAACCAGGGGAAATTATCCACCTAGACAGAGAGTGGATATGAACTGCTTTTAGAAATAAATAAAAGCAAAGGGAAAGTTAAAACAGAAAAGAGACAGTGCTGTCACAGACTTCACTTATAGTTCTGTCATGCGGCAGGACCTTGAGAAAGATCTAGGACCAATTAAACCCTGTGTGAAATGAACAAAAATGCATGGACTGATGATGTAGGGGACTGCACAGGCTGCAGTGTTCTGGTGGCCTTGGCAGAGTTTTATAATATGGATTTAATTAGGTCCAGAACCTTTAGAAATGCTTGAGACCCTTTAGCAAGAGTGAAATTATAAAGTTTTAGAGTCCTTCAATGCTGAAAAGGAGATTCAAAATAAATTGAAGAGGGGATGTTTTGTACAAGTAGAGTTGGCTCTCATACAATGCACTACTCCTCAGTTCATAACGTTGCAATACATCAGGAGTCACCTTTTTTGTTCACAAGTCTTCCATATCATATTTTTATAGCCCCAAAGCTTTTGCAACACTCTGATCTTCAAATTGTCCTAATTTTCTGTAATTTGTAAGACTCAATATAACAAATAAGCAACTTCTGTCTCAGCTGTACTTGGACATTTCATGCTAAAAATGCAGAGCCTATTAATAAAGATGCAAGTCAAGACAAGACCTGAGCAGGATTTTTTGTGAATCAGTAATCTGCATCAGTAAACTGGTTGAAAACAAAAGCGTATAAAGAAAAACAAAATCTCCATGTCTGAAATGTGAAACTGATTACTAAATTTGAAGTGAAATTTAAAAATAAAAAACAAAACCACAAAACTGCTATGGTGTAATTCTTTATAAAAATTATATAGTTGAAATGCCAATTAAATTTTATTTCCATGACAAAACAAACAGTTAAAGACAATTTTTTGAGGATTCCAATGAAAGTATAGAAGTTACAAAGTCACTGTTTTGTGGGTTCATATGTGTATGGTTTCTTGAACAACGAGCATGCCATCTGATAACATGGAAATGTTACAATTAGTTTCATTAACGTTTTTGTTTATTGTTTTCTGTCTTAGGGAACTTTCTCTGCACTATACAGCAAAAGATTGTATATATACCCCAGCAGGATATGAAATACTGTTTTAGATGGTCAGTTTCTCTTTTAAAGATAATTCTTCTTTTCTGTAATAAGTTTAACTAAAAATGGACTGATTAAAGGACCCAGTTCATCACTGACAGAGATCGACTGATGCATCTTTACGTGATGCCACAATAATATATTATTTATAAATCATCATAATCCATAGATTTTTCCTCTATTCCTTGTGTTTTTAATATGTCAATTGTTTTGCATCTTCTGTTATTAGAAAGTATTTTTTCAGGAAGTTAAAGTGAATTCATTTTACTGAAACTAAACCATCAAGCAATCATATTTGTTTTCTCATGTATTTTGTTAGATAGTGATAAATTTTTTTAGCCTTAAGATAGTGATAAATTTTTTTAGCTTTAATGCTTTTTCAGTTGTTGGGCTTTCCACTGTACATGATAACTAACTTTATATTAAAATTTGGATAGTTTTCCACTTGTATTCTTCTTTACATGGCAGCAACAGGCTTGTTTGTCTAGTAGTGATTAAACAGAGGTCAGAATGAACATTCTGCATGTTTACCATGCCCTTCCTGTGTGTTACCTGACAGCCAGTTCTCGGTCCACCACACAGACCCCTTCTCTAGACCATAAAGAATGAGTTTCTCCAGAAGAAGGCTGCAGGAAACTGCATTGAAAGCCTCAGCAGGTTCCAGTTAGACAGTGGTCACTGCTTGCTCTGTGTCAGCCAGGCAGGGGACTTTGTCCTGGAGGCTGATCAGCTTTGTCAAGCGTGATTTACTTTTTGGTAAATCTGTTCTGGCCTTTCCAAATCTTGTGATAGCTCCCAGGAGGACTCATTCCATAAATTTCTCAGGGACGGATGGGCTTAAAACTGCCTGAATCCTTCTCTGAGCCCTTCTTGTAGATGGAGGTGTCATTGGGCTTTTGGTGTACCCCATCGGGTGTGGTTTCTCAAAGAAGAAAAGAGAGGCGATTTTCTCAGTGATGAGAGCCAGCTTTCTTAACACCATTAGTGGATGATCATAGAATCAAAGAGGGATTTGGGTGCGAAGGGACCTTAAAGATCATCTTGTTCCAACCCCTGCCATGGGCAGGGACACCTTTCATGAGACCAGGTTGCTTCAAGCCCTGTCCTACCTGGCCTTGGACACTTTCAGGGATATGACATCAATTTTTAGGAATCAAAATCCTGTTAAAAGTTCATAACCTTCCATCACTGATGGTGGGTCTGTGTTTGCATCAACCTGCTTCATGTTGTCTAAATAATACAACTCAGACTCACATTCTCCCAGTGATCTTCCCAATTGACCTGCATGGCTGTTCATCAGTGGAGACATTTTTATCCTTTCCCTTTTAAGAGCCCAGACCAGCAGAGTCTGGAGGGTTTTCCATTGACTTAAGGAGTCAAAATTCGACCATTCATCTCATATGGAGAAGTAATCGAGCTTGTCTGTGTTCTGTTTCAAGCAATGAAGGCACAAAAAAAAAAATAAATCCACCATTAAATAAAAGCAGAAAAAAACCCCCAAGAGTTCAAAGAGAGAGAATTAGAATAATGAAAGCCAGTAGAACAGAAGTGTACTTGTTGATTCAGTAAAGTAAATGCTGGAAAAGTGTGTTTTGACATAAAATATTCTGAGATTTTGATGTGTAGGAATAAGATGCATATTTTCAGAAAACATGTCTATGTGTCTACATATTGGGAAAGGAGATAAGTGAAGAGTTCAGCAATGATTTTCAATTGGAAAATTTTGGCTGAAATGCATTTGAAATACTTACACTAATTTCTTTTGCTGTTTCTACATTTGCAGAAACACGATTAGGGAGAATTTAGAACTCTGTTGGGTGTAAATTAGACATATTGGAATTATGTTGGTTTTCAGATATACCCCATCACCCAGAAAAATTATAATGAGTGTTTGTGATTAAAGGAAATGTGAAGAGCTCTTACTCATTTAGAATATTAGGCTGGGCTGGAGTTGCTAATGAAGTGCAAAATGAAATTCTAGCAATTATGTAAATAAGGGCACAAATAAAACTAGAAATATTGCTGGACTTCCAGGACAAAGATAAGCTCTTTTGAAACTATCAAAAGATACTAACATAAAATAATTCTTTAGGTTTGTATAGTGCTGAGATGTATCTTGGTTGGTTTCAAAAACCCCAAACAACTGACAGAGGTTTCTGTGCATGATAATATAATAGACAAATGATCTGGACCATTAATATAGTCTGACATAATCTTCATCATTGAAGATAGGGAAAATTATTGCTTGATGATGAGTGGTTAGAAATTTATCTTAAATGAGAGGGAACTGATAATTTTAATAAGGCAGAGCTAGTTTTTGCTCCAGTAATCATGATTGAGAATGGCCAAGTTTGCTTGGTAATACATGACCATACACACAAAATAAGAAATGTTTAAAAGAAATGTATAATATTTCTTTTTCCTTGAAACTAGCAGAGATATATTACCAGAAGTAAAAAGCCTTAAAAATATAGTTTAAAATATGTACATATTTTCAGTAACACTGTTAGCATGGCACTTCAATGTTTATCTCCATTTTCATTTCAATAGATTGAAAATACTTTTAACAAAGGGAAAGGTTCCAAGGGGCTGGAGTAAAAGGGGTATGCTTTAGATATATACAGCTCAAACAATAAAAGTCAGTGATCTTAGGCTGAAAAATGTTACTGAGGGAAACCATAGGGTGGGTTATCTTAAACCCATCTAAGCAAATAAATTTATGATTAACTGATAAGATTGGTAACTTTTGTTATTTCAAATCCACAATGCTATTTTTGCATTGCTTTTGTATTGTTTTTTAGACTAATAAAGTATTTAACTATTCACTTCAACTAAATAGTTCTAATTTTGTTGCAAATTTTTGGAAGGAAAGACCAATCAAATAAAATCCTTTCACTGCTTATGCAATGAGTCCTTTATGCTGTTTGTTATTCATTGAATTTTGGCAGTAGTAGAATGGCTAAATAGTTTTAGCCAGTTGTTCTCAGCCCCTAAATTTTGAGATGTGAATCTTACTGTCATGTTCAAAACTCAGGTTTGATCATTTAAGTCACAACAAATACTATGGAAATACTTGTTACATGTTGTTAATATAAAAAAAAATAAAAATATTTGTAGTAATTTTAAAGTTGTATGTTGTCTTCTGTTTGCCTTTGTACTACTTGTTTAATTGTGTTTGTTAAAAAAAACAATAGAAATGGCAACCAAAGTTTCACTCAGATTTTCTCTGATCTGGAACAATTTCTGTTGTAACCCACATCATTTTTAAATGGAACAATTTATGTTTCCAACAGCTCTGCCTGTATGACTGTCTATAAAGACCAATCCAACCAGAAATATAGTGGTTGAGTTCTCTCAGTATTCTGAACTAAAACAGGAGGAAATGTTGATGAGTGAAATGTTAATACCTCTTTTATTGAAGTTCTATGACTTAGAATAATGAAGAGACAAATTCATTATTAGGTTCATCTCTCCAAAGCTCTGGATCCACCTTCTGAACATCACAAAGTTGTAGGAGGGAAAAGTAGTGATTTTCCTATATGGAAGTAAACTCCAAATCTTTTCTTTCTAACTATTTATGAAATATTTTTCACAACCAATTGCAGCTATTTCAGAGGGTTCATGTGCTTTCTCATTGTAACCACACAGAATAGATGAAACCTGTGTCCTAACTTCAATCATCTGATGGTGGAAAAAGCCCACAACTTCTCCCATGCGGAATTGTGTTGATTCCTGGAACAAACCAAGGAAAATATACTTCACACATTTGAAAGATGCTCTCATGAGAAATGAAATCTCTTGCAAAATCTCTTCCACCACCCTTTTCTGCTGCCTTTAATACACTTCATTAGCCTTCCTAAAACTGTATCTGCATGCATATGTTTGTTTTGTCTTGCAAAGTCCTTTTAGAAATGTGACTCCACTTAGCTTTACCTTCAAAATTCCTGATATTTCCACATCTTAAGCAATTTCATTAATAATCTTGGCTCCTTACCTAGAACCTCATATTTGCACTAGTTTCATTCTAAGCAACATCTCCTTGCCCAGTTGCAGATTTACTGACTCATTTCAATATTTACCTTGTATTTCCCTGAAGTTCCTAATTTGCTTTCCATAAACACTTCTGTTCCTAGTGATGGTGCAAACATGCCAGAGTACAGCAATAGTGATAAATGGTGTTGATGCCTCAGGGTGATACCTAAGTAAATTAGCTGGTAAAGCTAAACTGTTCAGTTTCAATTTTTGATACTGTTTTGCAGCATTGGCTTTTCATTCACCACTGAGTTGGCTTTGCTTGCTCTGTGATTTAATTATTCTTCACAGGGTAATGAAAATTTAGAAATGTATAAGGAAGACAAATGCAGTTTTGCAACTGAAACTACTTAAGAACATGATAACTGAAGTGTAATCCAGGGGGCTCTGAACTATGGAAAGCAGTTTAAAAACTGTTAGAATGTGAACTTAGAAACAACTTTTTGCCTGGAGGATTCAAGTACTTCTATATTTTAAGATGCACAGGCTCCTTAAGCCATAAGATCCTTTTTATCCTGTGCCATCTTTTTAGAATGTACAATATTGCATGTGCAAGGGGGAATGGAAGAGGATATACATGATATAATTTGTGCCTTTTAGAGAACTGCTGAAACAGGAGACCTGCATTCATGTCAACAAGACTTTCCAGACCATTTGCTGTGATGCCTTTTTTTTTTTTTTTTTTTTTTTTTTTTAATCCATATCCTCCAATCTTACTGGATCTAAGGCCAGCACAAATCAGTGTATATTTTCTGTCTCACAGGGAGGAAGAAGAGCATTTCACAACTGATGTGTTTCTAAAGTTGCCTGTCTGTTTATTCGCCCATAAATTCTAAAGATGATTTTATGAAGGTGCTGGAAACTTGGGCTTAGGCTGTTTCAAGGCAGACTACAGAAAGATCTTTCAAAGATGCACAAAAATTGCACATTTCACCTGCATGTTATGGCATATAGAAACATCTAATGTCCAGTCTCTTGTTTTCCACCTTTTCTGTCTCAGTTGCTGCCTGCATTTTTTCACCACTGTTAATACAATGTTCATTCTGTGTGTCTGAGATGACCTTCCTTTTCCAGCCTACCAATGCTGCTATTTCCTCAATCCTCACAAAAATTTTCCTGCAATAAGTATGTTCCAGTCTTTAGTTATATGTCCTTATCTGAACATCAGGAGATACATAGAGCTCCATCATTCACATCTGCAATCTTGTGCCTGACACTGTTAAAAAATTAAATACTGAAATAACTCTTTTGAAATAGAACAGGTTAGAAATGTTTACATTTCAGTTTAATTTCAAGTATTAACTTCTGTGTTATGTACCTTATTTGTTTAAAATTAACAACTGTTTCATTACTACTTTTAGAGTTTTGGGCTGTTGGAAAACATATTTGGATAGATTCAGGTAGCAAATAAGAATGTAATTTGAGTCTATTTGCCCTGTAAAATATAGATTTCTCTTTATTTAAATGCCTTGGAGAAATATTCTTAGTCAAGATATTTTAAAAAATGCAATCCTTTTCATCATCAAATTTCACCTAATCAAATTAGGATTTTCCCTGGGGAAAGGAAATGCTTTGATTTGAAAACACTCACATACAGGTTGATCATTTTTGTTTTGAACTTATGGCTTAAGTGGACTTAATTAAGTGTTTCAATTTCTTTCCAAGTTAAAGGGGTTTTTTTGTCTTAATTTTTCATTGTCAAGTAATATTTACTCTAAATAAGTATTATATAATGATAAACCTACTAGCTTTTTATTGGAGAGAAACTCAATCTTTTAGCCAACTCTATTTGCTCCTTTATTAAAACAAATGCCATCCCTTGAGAGCAATTTTTATTTCAGATAAGTAGGGCAGACAAAAGTCCTTGGCTGACAAAAAACCCCCCAAAACAAACCAACAAACCCACTGAGAAACAAAACACTACTAATTGCAGGTGCAGGTTAAATAAATCTACCATTATTTTTCTATCAAATAAAAATTACATCATTATGAAGGATTCACAGCTCATTAGCCAACAGCTGCTTAACTCAAGTGACTCTGGCCTCAGAAGTATCTTATGTTTAATTGTCTTAGAACTCTCAGACAGCAGAGGCTCCCAGTGAGCACTCACTTACAGATGTGTTTTTTCCAGGAAAGACTTCAGAAAGTCTTTATTTCTATTTTTTTTTCCACTTAAATATAGAAATATTTGAACAGGGAAAAAAATCCATGAAATATCAGTGAGCCTATTTTTACTTTTATCATGTAAATGTATCTTATACAGCAGGCATGACTGTAAAGAAAATTCCACTATGGGTTACCTTGAATGAGACAAGATGTATGAGTGACATAAGTGGAAAGAAATCAGTGAAAGAGATAATAGATCTTTTAAGGAGTAGCAGGGATGAATTTTTAAATCTTATTTACCATTTTTTTTGTAGTGGAGAAGGTTAGGAAAGGGAAATATGAGATAGATATCATGAAAATTAATATATATGTAGAATGCAATAATAAGTATTCCAGGCTAATGCATGGAGAGTAAAGTGAGCTGTCAGAAGCATCTCCGAATTTCATTCTGTTTGGCCTTCATTATGTCCTGTACATGAGGCTGTGACATAAGTCCTTTGTAAGTGTAAAATAACATATCTTTTCCAAAAAATCAGGAAACTTCTCAGGACAACAATGTAGGGCAAAACCAAGAAAACAAAGAGTGTTACCAATTATTTTCCTTGGTAAAAGAAAACCAACATGTTTCTGCAGCATTTCTTACCAGATGTAATTTCAATGTCATAAAATAGTCTTCTACTTAGTTCAGAAAGCTGACAAGTAGAAAAACAAATAAAAAATAAAAATTCAAAGTTGCCTAAAAGAATGAAAAAATTTCAACATGTCTTACCTTGATTTTTTTTTACATGGCTATTCAACATTCTGAAAATAACAATGAAAAGACTAAACAGGTGTTGAAAATAATGTGCAACAATTATTTGATGTTTGTTATTTGAGCGATTTGCCTTGGTTAGTACTTCTTCTCACAGAAAAAATGATGATCAACAACTTTGATGATATACAAATTCTTTTAAAGGTGCTATATCATAAATTGACATAATATATTGTGTATACTTTAAATATCCTACACTTTCTTATAAGAGTATCACATTGAAATGGAAATTATGGTTGATCCTCTTGATGTCTTTCAAATGATACATTTTCCTTATATTATGTGTAATAGATGAAGTTGATATCAAACTCACTGTATTTTTTCTATATTGTATTATTTCAATTCCTGTGTCTGGTCTTTACTCTTGCCATGGATTCCATTAATGCCTCTTGCACACAGATTGCTCAACCCTATTCATAACTTGTTTTCCTGCCAAACAGTGTCTGAAGTTTCTTTTTCATTTCCAAGTCTAGAAAAAACTTTTAAGAAAAAATGTCAAATGTCAAAATAGGTTTTTTTAATATGGAAGGTAAGGAAGTGTGTGTTTTTATTTCCATTGAAAAAGATCTTCAGGTATTGGCTTTCCAAATGATTGATCTGAGCCATTACAGAAACTCCAGCTTTTATTAGTTGTTGACCATAATTTTCTTTTATGGTGCCACTGACATCACCAAGGAATTTTATTGGAGAATGAAGTCTTTAATAGCAATACCTGAGTAAATCTGTTATTAGAAAACAGTGAGTTCAAATGGGTTAATTTCAGGAAACTTGTGAGATTTTATATCTAAAATGTCAGAGGCAGGAAAAGTGCCCCCAATAAATAAAACCAAATTGTGAGCATGGAATTATAGAATAGTTTGAAGTGGGAGGGACTGCAGATCCTGTAGGTCATTGCCTTCATAGAGCACTTTCAATAAGAGCAGGTTTTTTGGAGATTTGTGCTATTGAGTTCTGGGTATTTTCAAGGACAGAGATTCCAGAGACTCACTGCACAAAATACTCCAAAGCTGACATTCTGCATAATGAAGTTTTTCCCAGTGTACAACTGTTTTCAATATTTATTTCTCTACAAGTGCTGTGATAAAAGAGAATGACCCACAAGGTTGAAAATGTGTCTGATATGGTAGGGAATGGCTAAAGTTATTTTTCTCTTTTTAATTTTTCAGACCCCAACACAAAAGTGATTGAAAAGAGGAACATGGGTTATACATGTGAACGGATGCAACCAAGTTCCAGAATCAGGAAATCCCTGAGACTTCAGCACCATGGAACAAGAATTTCAGTTTTGTGATATTAGAAAGCAGTTTCACTTGTATGAAGTATATTGTCAAAGAGTGTGTTTCACTCTGAGTGATCAAGACAGTGGTAGATTGAATCAGAGCTATTGCAGTCTTTAGACAAATTTACTTAAGTTTGAGGGTTTTTTTAGGAACTGAGGAGATTAACACCCAGGACTCTGTCTACTGTTCAACCTATGCAACATATTTTGGGGCACGAACCTGCTTATTTATGTGCAGATATAAAGCTCTTTAGCACAGTAGTTAGTCATAAACATCTGTGCTATAAATCAGCAGTGTCAGTGCAACCATTTAATTTGTACTGTTTTGTGGTAAGGGTAAATAAACTTTGTGGCTTTGGTCAAACTTTGTGGGAGAAAATAATCACACTTTAAATAATTTTACAAGTAATGTGCACAGAATTGTGATCTAATTGTGTCTCTTGTGCAGTGACTTTGATCAGGTCACCATGGCTGCTGTAGCAGGGAGTACAACTGGATCTGCAGGACTTATAGGCATGTCATGTATTAACTTTAAAAACTAGTCAAAACACTTCACTTTAATAGGCATTACAAATATTCAGAAATACTTTTTTCTGACTTTAAGTTTACTAATTAAAATTCTGTTTTTCAATATTAGCACAATGAGGAAGGGTCAAAGGGCAGTCACAAAATCTTGTGTGATAAAAGGCAGCAAAAATAAGCCTATGAAAACTAAAAAGGGAAGAGTTAAATATTCTTTATGTCTGCAATACAATATACAGTGAAAAAACCCACTTCTTTTCTCTGTGCAAATACTGAGTTTTCCAGGTCTCCATTGAATTGTTTTTGCTGATAAATAATAATGCTTATTCTTTATAAAACATATATTGTTGATATCAGATGGTAGGAATTTTCTTCAGGAAACTGGAGTTTCTACATATGAGTATTTTATAAGTTTATAAAGAAACTGATGTTAGTGTAAAGGTTTCTCTGAATTTTGTAACTCAAAATATAAAAGCCATTAAAAGTTATTTATTTTTTTTTTTTGTTTAGTTAAGTATTGGTGGGTGAAGTTTTTTTTTGTTTTTTTGGTTGGTTGGTTGGTTGGTTTTTTTCCTGTAAAACTATTCAGTAGAAGCAAAGTATTTTAGAACAAGTTAATTACTTATACAAACATATGAGTTAATATTATTTGCAGCCTGTGAGGGAATCCCTCTGTACTTCATCTCACTTTTTTTGCCTTGTGATTTTGTCACATATTCTCTGATTGAAGGGATTTCTTCTCTTCCTGTGTCAGGCTGTAAAAAACCTGAAGTTGTCTGGACAGAGGACAGCTGTGCACTAAGTAAAGCACTTTACTGCCATGGGATACACTCACTAAATCAGAACTTCATTCCATGGGCAAACTATCTCGCCTTCCGGGCATTGGTTTTATGGCTTTGTTGGGTGGTGCTCTGTGACTGAAATAGAAGATGAGGGACAATTTGGAACATCCACAAATGTTACAACTCAGCTGTAAAATCAGCCAGGAACAGCAACAAGGACACAGGCTGAAGCCAAATGAGGAAGATTTGACACATACAAGTGAGAAGCTGCACACAGGAAGTAAAATAAACTGCATTTCTGTACACTGAAGTAGAGAACTAAAAGGGTGTAATTTTACTAAAGAAGGAATATTATTAAATTTGTGTTCTTGATGTTACTCTCAAACCACATTTATTCTATAGGTATTGTAAAAGAGAACTAACAAAAGAAAAATATTCAGTTTGAGGAGTTGTTCAAAAAATATCCTAATTCTCATATATTTCTTGTATGATTTCAGAAACACAGCTTATGTTTTACTTTAAAGAGTTAAATACATATTTCCTTAAAACTTATTTTCAATTTCATTGCAGTCTGATTTCACTCTGATTTTTCTTTTCTCATTGCAAAGCAAAAACTGAACACATTTAAAAAGACTAAAACCAGAGACAAACATGTAAACATCAAAAATTTCACTTAAAAATGTACTGTGTAACTGATTTTCTCTCCTATCTTGATCCTCTGAGATTTTGTGTGCATGAAAGAGCCTTTGCTCTGCTGAAAATGAAGTTGAATTACCTTTTTAATTAGCTTATTTATATATTGTGCTTAGAGAGAATAGGATGTCATGCTTTTGGCCTTCGAATTTTTATTAATTTAGCCATGTGAAAATTAGAGCTTGTCTGAGTACTTTTAATGTGATTAGTGTGAAGATGTTATTTAACTTGAGGAGTCAACATGAAAATTAAAACTTTCAAATCTTACCATTATTAAAAAGACAACAGACCACATATTGCAGTCACAGGCAATAAGCCTCTGATATCAAGAAAATTAATTTTGCCAAATTCCTTAGCTTAATAGTAGTCCTTGGAGAAGTTTTCACTCATGATATGTGATATAGGCACAGGTTATTGTGCTTAGGGTTTATTTAAGCAACGATTTATGTTTGCCACACTTATGAATCAGTTTATCAAAGAGCAACTGGAAGTATTGGGCTGGCAGTCAATGGGCGAAAAAAGAATGTTGACAAAATCAAAGTAGAAAGAGTAAGCAACAATGACACTGGGAAAGGGGAAAGACATTCCCCACATGGACTCTCCATTCAAATACTACTCATGAACAGGAACTGCAGAGCAGTTTCTGTCACAGCTCCTCAGAACTCTGTATGGAGGATATCTGGATGCTGGGTGCTGAAAAATTTGCATTTGTAGGGCCTGGACATCAAACGTGACATCAAACCTGGGGTGATAAAATAGGTTTTGTTTTATCAACTGCTCTATCACCTTATATCTGGTTTACTGAACTGAGCACGGCACCCATTCAAACCTTTCTCCAGAACATTTTCTCCTAGGTAAGAATATCTTCTGTATTTCTGAACAACTCATTGGAATTGCTTTTTGTTAGTTTGTTTGCTTTAAATAAAAATTCTAAATGTCTTCCATGTTGGAGTGTGTGAAAAGCCATTCCTTCTGAATTTTCAACAGGATTATTCTTTCTTATCATAAATCTCTACATGATCTCCAACTTTCCCCATAATTCTTTTAACTTTGTTTTCCTGATAAATGACAATACCAAAAATATCCTTTCCTCCTCAGTGGATTTGTGCATAAGAAGAATTTCCTGCTTTCCTCTTCCCTTTCTTTTTTTTTTTTTTTTTTTTTATAATTTTCTCAGCTATTTCTTGATTACTATTTACCGTGAGTGTCTCATATTTTATATAATATTCTATATTTTCACTAAACACTAGTTCAATCTGGAGGGGCATAGCAACATGTTTTGCCTGCATGTTGTGGTAGAAACTTAAGTCTGCAAAATTTTATTTTTATTTCCTCTTCATCCACTTTATTCAGCGCCCTCGACTGATGCTGAAAAAACCATCCAAATGACACAAAACTGAACATTATCAGGTTCTGATTCACTTTAATTTCTTCTGGCTCATTTAATATGAAGGCCTCTTAAAACTTCAGCACATTATGAGCATAGAACATCAGCTTTTCTCTTTTTGACATATGTAAAGCTAAATTGTTCTAAAATCTCATAAGTCTGCACAGTTATGAAATGTTTGAAATTATCTCTTGCTTAGATTATCTTGATTCTTTAATTGGATAGTGAGGCATTATACACATATATTCAGAACTCTATAGCATTACTGGGGAGTGATATGTTGGCTATTTAGATTATTCATGTAGAAATTACATTCTACATAATGACTGTTAAAATTTTTAGCTTTCTCTTCTAGGAAATGAGAGAAACAAACCTCATTTGCTGACCTTGATTTCACTTAGCATCTATAGCAGGAATTGTATTTTCTGTAATTCTTCCCATTGATACTGTCACTCTAATATTTTCCTTTTAAACTTCTGTTTCCCTGATCTTTTTTTTTTTTTTTTTCCCAGTGCAGCAGAAATTTTCCTGTCTAACCTCTTATTGTGATTGTGGGTAAAATGATGACATGTTGTTTTCTTGTACAGCACAGCAACTAGCACATCAGACATTGGATGCATGTGGGAACTTAATTTCAGTTAAATAATTAGTAAATCTTAAAAATAAATTACTAAATGTGGGTTTGCATTAGCCTGTAAGCCACCATTTTCTTTGTTCTATTTGAATCTGCCTCTAAAATTTCCTTGTGTGAACTCAATGCTGGGGTTTAGTTTATGGAAAAACATTCCTTAGATTGTTCTCTTTCAGAAAGTCAGCAAATGCTGTGCCTTTCCAGCTTGTAGCTTTAAAAGGGATGAGTTAATGTTCCAGTAATAATCCCTGCGAGGCTGACACAGTCCATTAAAACTGGGGGCACTTGGTCACTTTGCAGAATCACTTCAGAAATAAGCTGTAAGTTTTGAGAATCCTCTCTGAGGAATTAATTGCAATGTGTGGGTCTTCAAATGGACTCAGGTTGAGTGTGTGGGTGAGAGGAAGAGAATGACATTTTTCTTTTTTTTTTTTTTTCCTTTTCACTTGAAAGATACTAGGGAAATTATTATATTTCTTAGAGTTTCAGGTGATGAGTTCAAAAGTTTATTGTGTTTGAAGTGTGTTTTCTAAATAAAGGAATCCCCTTTCTTTGTGATTCTTTGCTTGTGAATCCTTGTTTTTTAGTAACTGAGCAACCTGCCATGGTACAACATGCCACAGATACTGACTTATTTCAAAGGCTCTACTTCTTTCAACAGGATCAAAAAGAAATACTGATGAAAAGACATCTTTATTGTCTTATGTTAGAATTTAATGTCTCATTTTAATTTCGTGCACTTACTTTAGATGATTTGAAGAAAAAATCATTCACATTGCCTCCCTAAGGTCAGAAACCAGCTTTACTGTTTTCAAAAAGATGGTGACCTGGTCTTCAGTATGCTACAACATCTGTAATAAAATATATGTAATGAACTAATTTTTCCTGCATTATTTATATAGAAGTTTATTGTGGCTTCTTTTTTCTTCATTAAGGAAATTCTGAAGTATAACCATCTGTCATACTGTGGTAGAAACAACTGGGCTATTGGAGAAGTCAGTGGAACTGACCAAAATAAGTGGGGGAAAAAAAAAAAAAGGAATCATCAAAAACCCCAAAAAGCACCAAAAAAATCCCAAATAAAACAACAGCAAAACAAAAAACCCAAACAAAAAAACCCACCAAAAACACAAAACAAAACCAAACAACCTCCCCAAACAAACAAACAAAACAAAACAAAAAAAACCCCCAAGATTGAAGAGCAATAAATGAACATTATATATGGCTGATACATGGCTCATAATAAACACTAAGCACATCAAAGTAGGTTTTGTACTTACTTTTTTTTTCTTCTGTTGTTTATTTAAATATACATACACACACACACACAAATATATATATATATATACATAAATATATATGCCTGATGTAAAGTTGATAAATAGATGCAAAGTGAAGAACAAGAGCAGCAAATTAGAAAAACATGCCTTATTTGGCACAGAAGGCACATCAGGACTGCTGTCTTCATACACTTTCTTGATTACTTGCCACAACTTTGTTCCAGAATTTATTTTTTTCTGATGTTATTATTTATGCAGTTATACTCAGAAGTCATCAAATTAATTAAGAATTGCTTTGAACTACTGGAAATTAATTATTGAAGGGTATGTAAAAAACATTGAAGTTCATGCTTCAAACTTCATGGCTTGCTTAGAGCAGTTGGCAAACAGGAAAATATTAAAATATTCCCTATTTTCAAAAAGTAACCTCTGAAGGTTTATATGACACTGTGTGTGCTCCTATAGATTTAATATTTAGGTGTTTTAAGTTAAGAAGGATAATAATAACATTTTTCTGTAAGGCATTTCTTTCTGAAACTGTTCAGTGACTTTCTGGGACACACAAGTCTCTGGCCAGGGAAATTGAGGCAGAAAGTCAGTACTACCTTCTTTTCCTCCTCTAGAGCCTTTTCTGTTCACACACACTACACCTTCAGATGGAGAGTATTTTCCATGAAAAATTATAAAATGAGACAAATCCTCTGCAAAATAATAAATTTAGATTCTGCTTCTCAGTGTTCTTGTAAAACACTTGGCACATTTTCAAGGAAAACTCAGGAACCTGGAAATCCATTTTGTACTTTCTAGGCATGTGCTCACAATTCCTTTTCCCCAAATACTTGCTGGTCCTAAAACCTAAATCTTTGAGATTTCCAAGGTACCTAACTAGTAAATTACTCTTATCCTGGATGTTGATCTCTCTCCATCTGGCTCAGCATAGCCCATAATAAATAGAATAAATTGGGAATGATCAATTCCCTATTTAGTTCCTTCCCCCATCCACCCAATTTGTAAGTAACAGTGGCAGAGTTTCTAGTCTGACTAAAGCCTAAAAACTTATGATGACCAACATGTTCTGATGGTTTTGATATAAGCAATTTTAAGGACACCCAAATTTAAATGTAAGGAAGACCAATTTGATCATTGTTTATTAAAAAAAGAAGCTTCCACCTAAAGGAATCAGTAGAAAAGCAGAAAAGGCTGGAGGCAAGTGGCCTGAGCAAACAAACAGAGAAGAATTTTAAAAATGTTGTTCTTTATCCTGCTTTAGTTGATAGACTGAAATTCCTCTCTGATCACACCATTAAACCAGATGGATGAAGAAACAGTGGCATAAGCACAGCTTCTTCTGCAGTTATATTTTAAATGCTATTTACTGTATCTATATCTGTATCTAGATGCCTTTCTCTCTGAAAGTAAACCCCAATTTATGGGAAGCCAGAACACTTCCTAAGGAATTGCAGATAAGTTGTAAAAGAAATTACACCCATGTGACCAGGGATAAGCACGCCCAGACAATTGACAATAAACATGTCAAAACAAAGTTGTGTCTTGAAGTTTACTGGAAAATGTGTATAAAGAATCCATTAAGGTTTTAAAAATTAGGAGATGTAGAGTACTTTTCTGAAGTTGAAATGTTAACTTTAAATGGCAATTTGCACTTCCAGGTATTTTTATGAGGGGTGCTTTATTTCAGATGAGCATAAATAAACTCAAGATCACAGAAATATAAGTTAGAAAGCCCTCAGTTTAAATTCTGGTTGTGATTTTAACTTCATCTCTTACAAGCTTTAATATAATTTTCTTGAAGAGTTTTTCCATACAGAAAGTAAGGAAATGGCTGCCAAATTATATTTTTGCATAGGATGCTCAGGATGGATTTTGAGGAAAGGGGAAAAAAAGTCTGTCTAAGAGGTTTAGGATCTAATAAGTTTACTAAAAGTCAACAGATTAAAGCCCATAGAGGCTAAAGTAAGAAAAAATCATCCCTTCAGGAACATTTGAACTATTCCTAAGTCTACTCTCTATGTGTTTTTTTTTCCCTAGGTTTGGAGAAATGATTTTGTTTTCCTTCCTCATACCTGGTGGGGTTTTTTGTTTGTTTGGTTGGTTGGTTGGTTGGTTTTTGTCTTTGGTTTCTTGTTGTTGTTTGGTTTGGTTTTGGGTTTTTGTTTTGTTTTGGGTTTTTTGTGGTGGTTTTGTTTGTTTTTTGTTTTTATTTTTGGGTTTTTTTCTGTGTGTTTCATTTGACACTAAGCTATAGGCTAGCTGTTTGTTTAATCTATTTTTTTTTTTTTTTTTTTTTTTTTTCCACAGAGAGAAATGATAAAACCATGGAAGGCTACATTACTGTCTTGCAGCCTCACTGCTGTTAATGGGAACCTTACACTCAATTACCACAATCTTCACAGAAAGTTTAATTAACCAACATAATGTGAAAAAAATGTATTTAACAGCTAGATTGAGTGGAGTCATAGTATTGAGCACAGTGAGATATCTCTATATTGGCCTAGAATGAAGTACATCCCAAATCATGAGAGGGGAAAAAATGATGTTTGAAACAACCTTGTACCAGAAATAAATACTGCATTATTATTCCTGTCATTGGAAATAACTATGATAATGCATTCACTATTGATCTTTCTCAGTAGGACTCCAGCTCTGAGTCATTGCTCATCCTAAATGGCTCAGTGAGTTGCAAGAGCTGTCAGTTCTTGCCCATTTAGTCTTACAGTATTTTCTGTACTCCATCTGCTTAGTAGTACTGGCTGCCTGTGGACTACCTTCACAAGAGCTGACAGTGAAACAAGCCTAAAAACAGCCAATATTTTGAAGGGCTCACCAGCAAGCTGTGAATTTCAAAAAAACCCACCTCAAGCCAAAGCCTTTTTTTCACATGGATGAAATAAAAACACAATTGGAAAAAGATGTTTGGAAAATATCTTGGGGAAATAAGCCAAAGCAGAAGTCATAATACCTAGAAAACAAAATAATTTTTTTTTTATGATTCCTGATTTATTTTTTATTTACCCTAGGCTTACATGAATTTCTTCATTATTATATATATTTTGGTTTATGATTTTAGTAAGATTTTGATACCATCTGTTACAACATCCTCCTCAAAACTGACGGAGTGGTTAGGTTGGATATTAGGAAGAAAGTCTTCCCTGTGAGGGTGGGCAGGCCCTGGCACAGGGTGCCCAGAGAAGCTGTGGCTGCCCCTGGATCCCTGGGAGTGTCCAAGGCCAGGTTGGATGGGGCTTGGAGCAACCTGGGCTGGTGGAAGGTGTCCCTGCCCATGGCAGGGGGTGGAATGAGGTGGTCTTGAAGGTCTTTTCCAGCCCAAGCCATCCTGTTATTCTGCAACTAGGTCAGAGTAATGCTGGGCGAAAATATAAGTGGTGAGAGTGGCTGGAAAGCAACACTGCAGGCAGAGATCAGAGAATCACTGAATCACAAAATGGTTTGGGTGGGAAGGGACCTTAAAGACCATTCAGTTCCAACCCCTCTGCCATGGGCAGGGGCACCTTCCACTATCCCAGGGTGCTCAAAGACCCTCTTTAGGGGTGCTGGTTGGCAACAGGCTCAGTCTGAATCAGCAGTGTGTCCTGGGAGCCAAGAGGGCATCCTGGGTTACACCAAACATCAAACACTAGGGTACATCAAACACAGGATAACTATCTGGTCTACAGAGAGGACTATCCTACTGTGTTTGGTGTTGGGGCGGCCTTATCTTGAATACTGAGTGCAGTTCTAGGCTCCAAAATTTAAGAAGGATGTGGAAGTCCTTGAAAGCATCCTGAGTGGGACAAGAAATCCAGTGACAGGGCTGGAAGGTGAGTTCTGTGAAGAACAGCTGAGGACTTTGGGCTTGTCTACTTTGGAGAAAAGATGTGACTTCATAGCTCTCTACAGGTTCCTTAGGAGTGGATATGAAAAGGGAAGTGCTGAGCTCTTCTCCCTGGTATCCAGTGACAGGATGTGTGGGAATAGTTTGAAGCTGTGCCAAGAGCGGTTTAGTCTGGAAGTATTTATTTACCTAGAGGGTGGTCAGACACTGGAACAGGCTTTCTGGACATGTGGTCAATGTCTGAGAGTGCTTAAGAGGCATTTGGGCAATACCTTTAAAAATAAGCTTTAACTTCATCAGCCTTGAATTGCCCAGCTGTCCAACTGGCCTCCTCAAACTGGAGATAATTTCTAACTGAAATTTCTATTCTATTCTATTCTATTCTATTCTATTCTATTCTATTCTATTCTATTCTATTCTATTCTATTCTATTCTATTCTATATTCTATTCTATTCTATATTCTATTCTATTCTATATTCTATTCTATTCTACTCTATTCTAAAAAATGCTGGCTTTTTTGTTGTTTTGTTTAGTTTTTCATTCTTGTGTATAACCTCTTGAAAATAAATAGCTGAACTTTTAAGCTATTGTGCACATTGCTGGATTAAGTAGCTACAGTTGCTAAAGTACATGTGCAGTAAATGTTAAATTTACCGCCTGCTCTAAGTCATGTGACCTTAGTGATATTCCAGGTTCTTGGTTGTTTGCATAGCAGTTCCACTGGAAACAGGATAGAAATATCTTTTCCAAAATGTAGTTTTCACACCATAGTGATCTGATTTCTAATTTTGATCTTATTTCCATTTATTTTCCACATATAATTCACAGATTCTTCTGTAATTCCTAACAGGGGTTTCTTTTAGTGCTGGTAATTTACAAATTTAGTAGTTTACAACTCATAAATACTCTAGTAACTATGCACATGGTACTTATAACCATGTCCTACTGCTACATAGTAGCACCTCAGTACATTAAGGGTAGATAAAAAATAATGAATAAATACAAAAGAAACATTATAACTTATTTTAGTCTAAAAAGGATATATAGAATAAAAACTATGACCTTCTGGAAACAGTCTGGAAAGGTTTTTTATTTTTTTTATTGGCTTCTAAATTAAAAGTGTTTTTGAGGGTACAAAAATTAATATGCTGTTGGAGCTGAAGTGATTGATTGGCTAAAATTTCTGTTAGTGCTCCACACTCTACAATTGCTCTAATGATAGTTGAGCAGAGTAACAGGAACAGCTCCAAGAGGTCCAAATAAACAAAAATCCAAATACACCACTCTCACACCTGGGTGTAGAGACAGAACTGTGACTGTCACTGGGAACAGTGGGAAACTCAGGCCATGAAGACCAGAACAAAATATTCAGAGACAGATACCATGTATAAAACCAGAGATAAAATGAGTTGACTGACCCGGGGCTGTGACCACACCAGTGACTTTACCTACCCAGGTGCTCTAACTCAAATATTTGCTGTTAAGCTAGAATAATATTTGGCATCACTTCAAGGCACAGTTTTCACAAGTGAGGAGCTTCTCATAAGGCTAAATGTGGTTTATGTCTGACTCCCTTAATTTTGTGAATAAGAGGGAGCATCAATATAGGTAATGCTGGATGATACTGAGTCACAGTGTGGAGCCATTTATTTTCCCAGCACACATAATAATAAACATAAATAAATATAAATACCATATCCATGACAAGGCCAGAACTGAGCTAAGGAGTTGGGCCAGTAGCAAAGTTGATGGGATGGTTGGGAGAGCCAGGGATGAATGCCAAAGAGCAGCAACGACTCATGGAGATCAGAAACCCAGATGTGATGCAGCCCAGAAATTAACACTGAACAAAGAAAGGCTGTTTCAAAAACATTTTATATATATATTCAGTCTAACGCTTAACCTTTCCATGATATCCAGGCCCTGTGGATGGCTACAGTTTCAACAGTAGCATTAAACAAATGGAAATGTAAATAAACAGTGGAAAATAAGACATTTCAGATCCAATATTCTATAGGAAAAATAGTTTGTAACCAGGTGAAATAATTTTGCAATTAACAGGCTTCCCAGGCAACCAGATAACTTAGGGGATCTGTGGACTTCTCCTGTGTGTATAACTCAAGAGGTAATTCTCAAAAAATTACTTTTACTTATTATGTACATAAATATAAGTATTGTTAGAAATGGGAATCAGATTCACAAAAAGAAGACAAAATATGGTTAATTATAAGAAAAAAAAGTGTTAGGAGCTGATAACAAGTTTCTCTGGTTAGGGAATTTGTTCTTATCTTTTAAAACTAATTCAAATTTGACATAATAGAAATGTAGATACATTAGTTATAGGTAATTTACATTCTATCTTCTTACAAAGAAGAGTTAAGAGTAAGCCTTAAAGTGGGATGATTTGTCTGCTGTACTGCAGATAAGGTAAAAAAAAGTGAAGAAAGAGCAGCACAGGTGAAAGCACAAAACACACAGAAATAAATTAAGTAACATATTTAATTAGCTTAGCTACTAATTGAAAATTGTACTCCTGATATTACTAGTTTTCATCTGCTTTGTTTCTCAGTACATTAATAATACAAGATAACATTAAATTTCCTCTGTAAAGGCTTCTATATGAAATTAGCAAAGTTCAAACCAAAATATCACACTATATATTGGCAAAATTAAAACTTGTAGATGCAATAATAATCTGGGCAATGTGGCTGCTTATTTTTTGTATATTTAATGTTAAACTAAAATAATCTTGCCAAAAATAATAGCTAAAATATGCACCTATCTTTGACATAAGAATTTAATGTCACTAAATTAATAATCACATTAATTTGTATGTATGTTGTATGTGTGCACACTGATATTGAATTAATTGAGCACAGATTAACATAGACATGGCAGTCTGGATATGGACATGTCATTAAAGCTTGGTGCCTTGAAGGCTCAAGGGCATTTTGTCCCGAGAAAAGTCTTTGGTTTACTCTTTTCAGTAGCATTTTTCATCAAAGTCAGACTAGTGCTGGCACTTCATTAGCAATTTCAGGTGTTCAAATCTCAAGGGGGAGAAAGAAAAAGTTTGAAGAATAAGATTCTGAGAACTAATACTAAATCTCTGAATCTGAAGTTCAGTGAAATGGCCAAATAAGTCTTTTACACAGGTGCCTCCTTGGGAGATTTTTAAATGCAGGAATTATAGCATTATTTTCAGCCTTAAATGATTAGGCAAGCTGCATTCAGATGGGAACAACTCATGCAAATAGAAATCTAATGTAATTTCTGTGGTTTTTTTTACAGGAGAATGCAATAACACCATAATATTTAAAATCAGTGGTTTTATATAAAGAGTTCTCATTGTATTATTACAATGGTTTAAGATTTATTCTCCCCTATGTAGATTTAAGAGTTGCTATAATTTCTGTTATATAAATTTAAAAAAGCACTCCATGATCCACTTAAAAAACTCCTCTTGGTGATACAACAGATCTAATCAAAGAACACTGCAATAAATCATTAAATGCTTTTGTCCAGTACAATCCACTAATCAATTAGCATTCAAATTGCCTTATGCCATTACCCTAACATTACTTAGGCTCACTTGTCATGTAAATTAGGTAAGACCTTTATGTTTAGTTGGTATTACACTGATATCACTTATAGCTGTAAATTTAAAATCTGTTGATTTGACTGAAATTATTGTGGATTACAGGAATGATTAAGGCTGGGATAATGCAACTTCTTTGCAAAACCAGTCTTTGTAGTTAGACCCACTTACCTATTTCTTTTATTAATTCCTAGTGTTTGCAACAGCTCAGACTGGTAATATTTTTCTTTTAACTCTTTAAATTAAGTCATTTGGTCTTACCTAATTGTTCTTATCTTCTTATGCCAAGGGAAAAGGGCATTGCCACGGACAATGGATTTCACAGGTCTCAGGCTCTGTGTAGGAGAATTAACTTCTTTACCAAAGACATCTCAATTGTAGACAGCTACAGCTGGGTAGAATTACTATATACCTTTGCTATACCTTTGATGTAGAAATCACTCACTTGCTTCTAAGAAATTCTATGTAAGCTGCCAACAATTAAAAAGGATTTAGCTTTAGTATGATTTTTGGAATCTGCCAAATTATTATAGAATTTTCAGCTATTATTTAATAATTTACCTTATTGAAACTAAAGAAGTAGTTAGCTCCTTTAGGTTCTTCATCCAAAATAAATAGTTGCCAGGTTTCCATTAAAGTATCCCAGTTGTTTCCCTTTAAATAGCACTGCCTTCATCTCCTGGGTCATCTCCAGGCTGATTCTCAACAGTTTCATACCCCTGTTTTAGCTGTCATAAAATGTCCCTCAGATCTGATTATGGGTTTCTATCAAACTGAGTATGAGTAGGAACAGAACAGCCAAGGGATTTTGTTTTGTGTTAAGGAACTGCAGAATTTTATTTTTGCAGCTTTTGAGGTGTTTTACATAAGCACAGCTGAAATGACACTGAAATTAATTGGTCTTAACCCAGTTGTACTCAAACCAATTGAGCACAACCAAGTTGTATTCATGACAGCAAACTATCCTAAAAATTTCTGCTTGAATAAAAGGCTTTTTTTACTATATATTTTTAAAGAAGAAAGGAAGGCAAAATAAGAATCCATTATTAAATACCAGAAACCCAACTATCACCCTTGCCCAAAGGAGCCAGGACATTTTGCTTTTTTGTTGTTGCCTTCTGAGTGCTTTCTGATGTTGGGATCTATAGACCCTAAGATCTGCATGATTCTTGAAACGTATTTAGGCTATATAAAAAATTTAGATTTTGAATTAAAAAAAAAAAAAAAAGTCTGAGAATTTCAAAATTACTGACTTCTTAAGTTCTCAAGTTCAGTTTAGATAAGTGGTTTACTAATCCTTCCAGTTTTTGCTGTACAATGTGCATATTGACTCTTTTACATGACAAGTAGAGTTTTGCAAGATATGACAAACAGAGCACCTGAAGCGCCACATGAGTCAGATTATTATGACTAACAGCAGTTCTGCATGTGGGTGCACTCTGTAAGCAAAACAGATGATTGTTGTTAGATATAAAAACCAGTTTTTAAAGTGAGGGTGGTTAGACAGGATAAACTTTATTCTCTGAGGTGAAAGTTTGGCACTGGGGTGAAAGCAATAGCTCCTGTAGAAGACAAATTTTATCTGTTTGACTTTCTATCCTCTTTAAAATTCCTTTTTAAACATTTTTTGATCTTCTCCTAGTATTTATTGTTTCACATAGAAATTGATTCTCATTCACCAAGCTGAGCAAGATACATAAAAAAATGTAATTTCTCTTACATAAGCTATGGATTACTCTTACAAATGTAGCACTCTGAAAGCTAGTAACATAATAAATTACAGTCTCATATCACCTCAGAGTTGGCATAGTGACAAACATCTAAGGAAGGCTGTCTTTGTGCAAATAGTCCAATGGCAAAACTTCATCTGTGCTGCTGTGCCTTATTTCTATTCACTTAGCACTGTACAGGAGTTGTGGTTATTAACGTGATGCATCTTTATTGATCTGCTGAAGTTTCTGTCCCAGTCAGTTATGAGACCTTTTTTTTTAATTTTATTTTTAAAAAGAGCTAAGGGAATGCAAGCCTTGGATCACTGCAACCCATTTCAGCTTGTTTGCATCCTCATGGCTGTTCAGTTCAGCAAAACTGCGTTCATGTAGAATATGGTGTTTCAGTCTATAAAGGTCCCTAGCAGAAGTCAGAGACTTTTATTTGGACAATTTGGGGTAAATCTGATGGGAACTGGCCTGTATTCCCAATATTTTTACAATAATTTGTTTTTAACTTTTTTTTTGTTGTTATTTTTCACTTAGGCTTTTTGTAAAAAGAGAAAGAAAAAGGAAAAAGAATACAAACAGAAGTTAAAATTTTCTTCAAGTAAACAGTCTTACTTGATATTGCATCAAAACATTTTCTACTTCATTTCAAGTGTAGACATGAACAATTATATAGTAGGTACTTCAGCATAATTCTCTTACGTGTTAAGGGGAGCACAGCAAGACAGTTCTGCTATGAGAAGGGAATATAATGGTAGGTTCACATTTTAAATGCAAAAGTAAAAGTTAGGTTAAAATCATGATGTAAATAAAAGGCCTGAACAGGAAAATAATCTCTCTTTTAAAGGTTCCTTAAGTGGTAATATCAGCATTTGATGCATTGTCCATCAAAGTCTGTTTGGGGGAATTTTGTTTTAGTTTTGGGTGGGTTTTGTTGGTTGTTTTGTTTGTTTGTTTGTTTGTTGTTTTTTTTGTTTGTTTGGAGTTTTTTATTTTTTTTTTGGTTTTTTTTTTAAGAAAAAGGGATTCTCAGCTGGTCAGTGAAATAAGCACATTTTTATTGGGATAGCACTGCAAGAGGCAGCTATAACATATCTCTAACTTTTTCTCCCCTTAAATGTCAGGGAGAAACGTGTAGCAGTCATGTTCCACAAGCAGAATGGGAAAATGAGTAAATATCAAAGGTTTTCAGCTTGACCTTCAAACTTAAAATTATGAGCTTAAAAAAAAAAACAAAAAAAAAAAAAAACAGAAAGAAAAATTGTCATATTTTCTTCAGAGGAAATGAAAATGCTGCAAAAAAACTTGGCCAGTGTGGTCATGATTTAAAAAGAAAAAAACCCAACCAAACAAGAGAATGGAATATTATATTACATTACTACACACTATTATTTAAATTCTCTTTTTTCCTAAATTTAAATATCTATTTAGTTCTATACCTCATTTTCATTCAAAAAAATAACTATCCTTTAGCTATCAGTGGGGTCTATTTAGGATTAAACTTAAAATCCATGAATGCTTATTTAACCTACTAAATCCACTTTCTTCTTTGGTTATGTAATTCTATTCCTGCCTTTTCAGATAATTAAAGACTGATTTAGAAAACGTCTTCTTGGTATTTGTACACAGAAGTTTAGAGAAATCAAAGTTGTCCTAGAATTGCTCTTTAAATGATGAAGAAAGAAATCATCATATTTACTTAAAACATTCACAGGTTAAACTAGTCCAGGTGTTCACTTTCCTGGGCAAAAAGGCAAGTTTGTGAATACAAAATAAAAAAAAAAAAAACATTGAGGGAGATGTTTATGAACCTCACACATTTTTACAAAGCATAGACTAAATAAAAAATTAGATTGAAGTCTTGCTTTATATGGAAGACTGCAAACAAAACTAAAGCTGACTAATTGCTTAATTTTTATATTTTTTATTATTAATTGTGATTACATAACATTTACAGAAAAAAATTAATCTCTAAAGCAAAAATTCAGCTAGTCTGAAACAAAACTATCCTCTGGAATAGATGAATATCACACTCTAACTGTAAATTACTAACTGTTTACATTACCACCTTCCAGTGATTTGGTGTATTAACTCCCCAGATATTCAATCTCATTTAATGTGTCATCTAACCTCTCATAAAAGTAGAAAAAAGAAAAGGGAAATTCCTTTGTTTTTTCCATTTTTCCCAATTAGTTTCTGTCGAGAAAGCATCTCAAAACAGCTTTATCATAAGAAAAAAAAAAAAGACATAGATAATGCAAAATTAAATATATATAAATTCTTTTTATTTTAACAAGCACTGTCTTCAAAGGAGAGATGCATGAAATCTTTCCAATTTTTTTTTTCTTTGTCATAACAAAAATAATCCCTTTCAGTTTGAAACATACCTTGCAATTATGTGTTTCTAAAATAATTATGTCACTTACTGCTATGGCAAAACATTTGCCTTGGAAGCTGATTATGCTACAGAAATAGATATCTAGGGAAGAGTGTGGAGGGCGAGAAGGAGCTCAGCTCACAGCCCTTTTGGTATTATTGTGTTCAGTGAGTTAATGGAAAAGCTGATACTAATGGTACACTATAAATTAGTACATCTGCAATAAAAGAACTTATTTTCCATTTTAATCGCTTGGGAGCTGTTCTGCAAATGTATTTCCATTTTAGGTACTGGTGAGTTCAATGAGGTGCACCACAGGACTCATGCTCCAGTAAACTGGTGAAAGATGTTAAATGCAAGAACAGCATTAAAGTTATGTCTGGTGGCTGTATAAATGAAAGTCTCTGTGTTCCTTTGTAACCTGCTCCAGAGTCTGTAACTCAGCTGTGAAATGGGCACTGAATTAAAAAAAAAAAAAAAAAAAAAAAAAAAAAAAAAAAAAAAAAAAAAAAAAAAAAAGACAGTCAAAACTGTGCAGAAAAAAAAATACTTCCTTGAGTTCATTGGAACTGCCTTAAACAGGGTTTAAGCAGGTCAGGGAACACAAGAGGTCTGTGCTGATTCTGGTGTTTGTGTAGAAAATACGTGTTCAGCTACTTCTTGGTCCATTGTGAGCTGCCATGTCTATAGATATGTGCATACATCTATATATTTAATATATTTATATTGAGAGTTATCTTTAGTATCCATTACCAGAATCTCAGTCAGAGCTATAACCTCTGTAAACTGTCCCACTTGCACCCCCAAAAAAAGGAAATCTGACACAATTTCCATGATGTAACAACTTTTGCTGAGTAAATGAAATTCAACATAAAAGTCTTAATAGGGCATTTAGAGCCTTTTGAAGTTCTGATAATTATTTAATGAGATTATTTTTATTATTTATAGTGACATATATGCACTAGCTGTTTGAGAGTGTGGCTGCCAATATGAATACATCTGATTTTATTCATATTTCCCAGTTAAATAGGTGGGAAATTCTGTAGATGTCAACAGAGCTTTACATTTGGACCAAAACCTATTTGAACTGAGAGAAACCATCCTTTGTGATGTTATTAAGACCTTTATTACCATCCATTCTCCTGCTTGTGGTTGTGGATAGAAACTCAGTGTGTAC
>JAWWLT010000092.1:10006793-10025251 GCA_035040995.1 Premnoplex brunnescens | reverse complement strand
CAATTTCTATTCCTGTGTTGCGGCTGTCCCTCTTGCATTGTGTGATGATCCCAGGTTGAGATGGTGTTTAATAAACCAGTTTGCTGTGCACACACATGCATGCTTTACCAGTCAGGCATTACTCAAACTTCAGGAAATACTTAATGTACAGGAAGCATTACCAGCTTGACTCAGCATCATCTTTAAAGAAGTCTCATGCAGAGCAAAAGATATCCCTAAAATACTCACACTTGTTGACATGTGCCATTGCTGCATTTGTGTGGGGCATGAGTTTTCGTGGTTTAAGTTCCTTTATCACCTTTGGAGTCCAAGCTGTTGTTTTTCAAAGTCTGAAACTTCTTTGATTTTTGAGGAGCAGTTTAACATTTAGGATTTGCTGAGCAGACAAAACCTAAGGGGAAGAACCCAGCCCAGCCTTGGAGCACTGGCCCCTTGATAACTCGTCCTTGTCGCGACCTCCCTTTGGTACAGTCCCTCTTTCTGTGGCAGAGCCGGGAGGAGACAGGATGAGGCAGCACGAGCCTGTTCCTGATGTTCATCAAGCGGCCAGGAAAACTCTGCCTACTGCCAAACTGGTGATGCCAACTGGAGTGGCTGCTCTGCCTGACCCCCATCAAAGAGGAAGTGACAGGCCTTCTCCCGTTCTTGTGAAGGAATAGAAGAGCCAAAACCTTTATTCTTGGTAAGTTTAGGTTCCTCTTGGAACAGCAATCTTGTATTTCAGTGAAATCAAGACCACCCTAATACAACTCGGCCCCAAAGTGCAGTAAAACACACCCTCCAGCAGCAGTTCTGATGTACCTCCAAACACGCATGGTGTGCCCATGCATGAGGAGATTCCTACAACAGCCTCTCTTGACATACTTTCTGGAGGATTATTCATTTACCTTTGCTATTAGATTTTAAACTTTACACACACTGGGAATTCTAGTTGCATGAAAGGACTGGGAGGAGCTGGTTCAGCTTGAGAACAGCTTCAAAAATTCCATCACGCAATCTAGGAAATGTCTGCTTTGAACTTCCAGATTTGCAGGATTCAGCTTAAGTTATCTAGGGCATGCTGAATTCCTCTTTTTGCAATGGCAGGTTCAGACAGTGCAGAATTACAGTAAATGTGATCAGAACAGCACAGACATAAATTTAGAAGGAAAAAAGAAGTCAAAAGACAAAATCCAGTGGTGGGCTCCCCCATCCATCTCCTGCTGGGAAATGAACTTCTGCCTTCAGCCACTGCCAGCACTTCTCCTGCTGGCAAGCCTCACAGCTTTCCTCTTGAGAAATCTGGTCTAGTGGAAGATGTCTTTGCCCATGGCAGGGGATTAGAATCAGATCCTCTTTAAGTCCCTTCCAACACAAGCCATTCTATGGTTCTGTATTTCTACTAAGCTACAAAAAATGTATCCAGTGTAACACTCAAATATTATAATAGGTAAATAATCACAAGAGACTAGAGAAAATTTTTTATTTTGTATCAAAATTTTACATATGCATTCTAAAAATATGTAATTTAGTCAGGGTATTTTAAAAGAAAAACATAGAAGAGTTCAGCACGCCTAATAAAATATTTATTCTTCTGTCTAACAGTTGAGGGTTTTTTCCAAATAAAATGCCCAATGGCCTAAAGAAGATAGCAGAGGTTTTCTAAATACCATGTGGAAAATATTATTTATGCAGTAAGCTTTACCATTCTCTATAAAGCTTAGTTTAGTTTGGGACAGGCACACACCTATACTGGTACAGCAAGTTATATGATGTAATGCATTATGCAAAATATTGCCTTCTAAAAATAGATTTTGAGAGTCAGCTCTAGTGACAGACTCTGGATTTTGAGAGTCAGCTCTAGTGACAGACTCAGAAGTTGCATCTGCACTTAATATTTAAACTGAATATTTAAACTCTTAATGCTACAAGGACCGCCTAAGGGCACCCAAATTCACCACTGTCCTCCTCCTTTGAACCCAATGCTGCCAGTGCCCAGGAGTGTTTGGGAGATCCTGAAACCAGTAGAGGCATTCCTTAGATATTTTACTTTTTCAAAATCACTTCCTTAAATAACTTTCCTTTCCAGTTGGTTCCTGATTTTTACTTTATACCATACCAAGTTTTTAACAAATACTAAATGCAGTAGTGCCCTAACTCTTGACTACCCATGGTCCTAAATCATCCATTAAAAGGACTATAAGATCCTAAAGCCTCCATTAAAAACAGCCAGCAATTAAAACAGCCACTACCAGCAACTCACAAAGCATCATGATGTATTTTCAGTCATGCTTCTGCATGCTGAAGTATCAGGCTTAAAAATATCTTTAGGATAAATACATTTCTACAGAAAATCATGAAAAAATGAAAGTAAGTATTTATAGTAAGAATTCTTCCAAGAATTAAAATCTATCAGATGGTCTATGTCAGCAAGTGCAGCACATCTGCACCTGATGCAGTTAGCATTATGGGTATACTGAGTAAAATGGAAAGCTGTTTTAATGTTTGAATAGTAGTATGCATTAATCTGTGAATAAATAATAAATATTTTTACACTGTCTGACTTCTCTGTATAAAACTTGTGGCTATCACTGGCTAAAATGCATAATAGGAAAATATTTCTCTGGGTTGGATATAAAGTGTTTGTATTGTCATTAAGCTATTTTAAATGCCTAAAAAACATTTACAGAAAGTTAAAACCAGTATTTTCTTACTTGTTATCCATACACAAATCACTGGCAGCAGACTAACTTCTAGCAAAAAACCTGGGAAAGCTTTCAAAGTATTAGAAGTTCAGGACTACATGCGGCTCAAACAAACATTCACACAGTTTTTGTATCAGTTCTGCACAAGAAATCATTAGGAGGCAATATAATCCTCGCTTTTGATAATTGAGCTGGCTGCTGCTAGAAGCACATGCTATCAGATGTCCAGGCAAGCTGGAGTTCAGCTGTGTGCTCACTGTTGTCCATGACTTTAAGACTAAAAATACTTACAGTTTTATTCATATCTCACATAACCCTAATTTAGACTTAACTTTTTTAATAACTATATAATGATAAAAATTAACTTTTTCACATTTAAGTTCCATACATGTAACTTTCCTACTCTTTTTTTTCCTTAATGATTTCAGGTTTTTTTTAGAGATCTTGAAATACCAATGTAGTTCTCTTTATTTCAGACTCCTTATATGCAATACATAGATAAGTATATCTCATCCTTTAAAGAATTTTAGGATCTTCAGATGTAAAGCTTTAAAAAAACAATTAAAGTTATCATTCTTGCATAAAACTAACCTCAGAATTTTAAGCCAGCTAAGTTATAAGCTCTTATATTTTTTGTATGTGTATACAAAAATAAGAAAGGAAATACCCTCTCAAGCTCTGCAATGTATCACCAGAAAAAAATAAAAATCTCTCTGACTCTAGCACGGAATTTGAAAAGAACAATTCACCTACAAACCTGCAATGAAATATGAAAAAAAAAGTCTTATAGGTAAGAGAAAGGGAAAAAAAAGGCTCAGCTCCAGCAATTTGCTTTTCCACCTTCCTCTCACAGGTGCATTCCAGGTACATTTGATGTGGTATGCTGTGGACACTGAGGAAACACTAAGGAATTTTTTCAGACTACATACCAAAACAAAGAGGCAAAATTGAAAGAATAAGAATGATAATAAAGCATTTAGTTCTTCGGTAAGATTTTGTTTCTAGAAAAGCACCTATGCTCAGGTAGACACCCTTATGTAAAGGCTGAGTTCATTTTGGCGTTAGTATTATGTATACCCATAAGTTAGTAGCATGACGTTATTTAGAACAAGAAAACTGTAAATAGCATCTGCACAGGTCATCCCAGTCATGATGTTCAGGATTTCCCTGTTATATCTCAAAGAATACACAGCTAGGTTTGTCTCACACGGTGTGGTGCAGCTTTTTGAGCATGTGAAGATAATTCACCCTGAACTGAGTCACCACTGGGGAGGGTCAAGCTCAAAGTCCCACCACAAAAGCTGACATCCCTTGCAGGGCTGGCACATCCATGAGAGTCACCTTCTCCATGACCAGCACACCTGACATTTGTGCTTTCAGCTGTTGTGGGGACCTGCTTTTCCCAAAAAATAGTCACTTTTGCCAGTGAGTTTTCTCCCACAAAAGCTGTTGACCCCTCTCCTTTCCTCCCAGTCCATCAGTACCATATGGATATGCTCTGAGTGGGTGTAGGTCTCCCTGATTTTATTCCTCATGGGGAAAAATACAACATGATCACACTAATAAATGTTTTCTGCAGATTGTTAAAACAGGCTTTCTTCTCCTATTTACTGTCAGGAAAAATTATTTCAATTTTTAGATATTTGGGAGGCACTAGAGAATACAGTGATGCATAGGCATTCCTATAGGATAAAAGTATCTACTCACAGGATTGTAAGAGAACTACAGACTTTAAGTAGAAAATTAATAGTAACTATTACATTTATTTTACAAACCAACCAATGCTGCAGTAAATTTTTGCATTCTGAAATGTATAAAGAATTTATGACCTGGCTTTTCAGCTTCCCTGCACTGCTACTGTGCTCCTATTATAAGCAGATTTACAAAATCAGTCTTTTATCAACAGATTTGAGTTTAGCAGCTGTAAATAACTATGAAAACCAATAAAATAAACAATAAAGAAATTAGAAGAAGGAACAGATGCCACTGTCCCATACAACATTTAATCCCCAAGGGTATGAAGTCTTGTGCTTGATACAAGATACATTTCAAGATACATTTCTCAATGCTTTAAGGAAAAAATTAGAGTGATATATCAGCAAAACAAGGAATGTCTGTAAGTGCACTACAGCATGGCATGGAGTGTTCCAGACCAGGTAAGCATCTGGTTTCACTCTTGACATGATTTTTATGTTCTGTATAATCCCCAATCTGACATTTCACAGTCAAGATGCTCTGTGTGTGTGTCCAGTGTCCTTACATGACTGTGCAGTGGCATTTCTGAGAGTGGATGTAGTTCCTGTATTCAGCGAGCTGCTTCAGGTACAAATTGGAAGGCCATCGATGCACCTCTACGAAATTGCGCTCCTCCACTAGACAAAGCAGTAGAGAATTTAAATGTAATATGCAGACATACAGCACAAGTGCACAGGCTGCAAAAAGCCTTTTAAATAGGCTAAAAACCACTAGGGATATAAATACAATGGAAATAAAGATGAGTGCTGCCCATTTTGCATCTAGCTGGGCTATAGCACAGATGTATAAATTTCCACACAATGTTTCCTTGCTACTAAGTTAGCAATTAACAACTTGGGGTTTTTTTAATGAATACAATACTCATTAAAGAGAGCAGAGAGATATTTCTAAAGGTGGACTTTCTTTATACCTAGAGGATAACCATATGTGGTAGTCAATTGCAAGGATTTTTCCATGCTGCAATACTATAAATCTGGGTATGTTCTTCTGCCAACAGTTGGTGAGGATCACAACTGGGAATTCAGGAAGATTTTAATCCCTTGTTGCCTGTAGGTTTTGTCACTGACAAAATCAGGTAACAAGATTTTTTAGCCATTTTATTTAGATGAATCCCCTTTGACTTTACAGGAAGATTAATTTTCATCCCCCTACCCTACATTTGCCAGAGTCAGCCTGCAGCAGTGGGTCCCTACCCGTTGAAGGACCCAGACTTTCTAGAGTTACATATCAGGAAGCAAATAGCTGTTTTGGAAAATAAATATCAGTTCTCTAGAAGAAATTGTCTTTATTTACTAGAATGGACAATAGCTGTTTGATTTCATTACGTCTGCTGGAGAGTAACAATCCTATCTTGTTCAAGGAAAACTCCAACACTTTCCTTGATTCAAATGTACAAACTAAAAAAAATTACAAAGATAATGTGAAGGGGTTGCCATACAATGTCCAAACCGCTCCAGTCAGTTCAGTTATGGATGGGCACCAAAAGACAAGGTGATGCAGTGCTGGCCCTGTCACACCCTGGTCCCACAATAGGGTGGTGAACCAACCCACTGGAATAGACTGTACAGCCTAAAGAAACCCTAATCAGCTTCTTATGCAAAAGTGGTATTGTCCAGAACATCACTTCTTATCCAAGCAGAACAGAAAAACATTTATTGTTTCAGAACTAACAGATAAATTACCTGAAAGTTCTTGAAATTCAGGCTTTTGACTGAAGATGAGGTAGTTAGTGGCAATAAAATGAAGAAGCCAAGTTGAAAGGCAATCAGAATTGTGAAACTGAGAAGAAAGAAAACACAAACAACACGTAATGCTACCATATTTAAAACACAACCATGTCTCACATCGCAAAATATTTCAGATTTCCACTGTCAGTGTAGAAATTTACAAAACAAAGTTTTGAATGTGGGAGATATTAAAGGAAAAATCATTGATGGAAGTATGAAGGAAATATTATTAAGATCTTGAAAATCTTAACAATTAAACAACAAATTATAATTAACATACATATTCTCATTTGATGCATACAATACATACCTTAGCTTTTTTGAGCAAGCTAACAATACTGAGACTTGTGGATGCAAGTTCCCTGCTAGGCATGCTCTGGAGCTGTGTGATAATATAAAGCTCACAAATATGCTGAAGTCTCATAACTTGGTACATCTCTGCACAGATCAGCAGAGACATAGCTTGGAGAATACTGGCTGAAAAACAACAAAATATAGATTACATTTATTTTACCTTCCTGACAAGCTGATCAAAGCTGCTTTTCACCAAGTCATCCTTTAAATACATAACAGCCAACACGAAATCAAACTGCTGTGATCATCTTCTTTTATTTTTCAGTATTACAATTTTAAGTTTGCTATATCACCTTCTTTTTCCAGATAAGCTATGTCATTAAAAAAGAAAAAAGTGTTTTGAACATTTTAACAGGTAGGTATAAAAATTGCTATCAGCATCCTTTGTCCTGAAGATTCTGAGTTAAGTGTTGCTGATCTATTTAAGTTATGATTAATGGGGATTTAGTTTTCTAACTTCTCCTTCATCAAAGTTCTTCTATGACACTTTTACAAGAAAATATAGTAAAAAGGTCAAAGACAAAACAGAGCAACCATATTTTTTAAAAAAAATTTGTTATGGAGGTTGCATATTTGAACTGATGGACAAGGAAATGTCAGGTTGAGTGAAAAGAAGAGCATATAGAAAATTTAAGAATAAGGTAGAATTATTTCAAAAGAAAACAAAAGCAAAAATACGTATCACAATGTTCATTCATTCATTCATTATATTAAGGCAAAATTATTTAAATAAAAGCATTTAAATCATATTTCATACTTAGTATGTAGATTTTCTTTTCATAAAAAAGACAAAGGATAAGACACAAAGAATATTTTAGCTCAATTTATCTTGCTAAATACTCCAGTTGACTTTTTTTTCCTTGTTTTACATCTAAATAAGATATCCATGTGTAAAAATATGGTATTCTTGCAATTTAATGTCATTTATTTAACACTTAACCATGTGCATGTTAAAAAAATGACAACTTTGAAATAAAACACAGAATAAGGACTGGAAAGCAATATTGTTGTGATGTAGAAAGACAAATCCAAATATTGTAATGGATCAGAAATTGAATTTCACCTTTTTTTGAGTCTTGCTATGTAAGCACAAATCAAATATACAATTTTATTAGTAATATTTGTTCTGCCTATAGCTGATTTTACTTGAATAAGACTGATTTCTCCTCATTGCACAATACGAACAAGTTCTCTTTCTTGAAATGCTGCACATTAAAATATTGGCATTTTTCAGTGAAAGAAATGCTGCTGCATTACATTCTATCAATGTCCTACTGTGGAAAAATGAGTATTTTTTTTAAATTTTCTTACCTGGGCAGCAGGAGTCGGTATAAAGATATTCCAGAAAGGAGAGAAAAGTGTCTTTGGAAACCCCATACACTGGAACCAGAACACTGTTTGCTTCTAGATAATTGCCATTAAACATAGCTGCCATAACCTCACAGCGAGCCACCAGAACTGCCCTGTGGGCTGGAACAGTTGCACCTGCAGGATGCAAGATAACAATATACAATGATCTTTTATACACAGAAAGGTGTTTATTTTAAAGCTCACCTTTTCTTAGGTCTTCACTCCACTGAACGTGATTAAAGTGTTTGAAGTTAAAAATAACTAATAACACACTCACTTCACACTGGTGAAGATGAACACATCTGCCTAGCAAACAAAGTGGAATACCAAACTTATAGTTACAATCTCCTCTTGACACCTGAAGCTACAAATAGGGCTAAATTTTATCTGTCGGAAATGGGCTTTGAACCAGCAAAAACTCTGACACCACTGTACTTGAGACGTCCTGGGCCTGTGCATGAGTGAGAATAAGATGGAGTAAATGAAACAAAATGAAATTAAATAAAACGAAATAAAATTAAATAAAATATAAAATGAAATTAAATTAAATAAACCAAAAAGCGCAAAATAAGCAAAACATAATTAAAGCAAAATGAAATAGACTAAACCAAAATAGAACAGACAAAACAGAATACATCAGTTCACAGTAACTGAATCTCCTGCCCATTGCATAAATATGTAAATAAATTTGTTATGCAAATGATTAATGGCTGGATTTGATGCTCTTAGTCTTCTCCTTCAATCTAAATGATTTTATGAGTAATTTGTGTTCACCAGTAGCCTCCTGGTAATGAATGTGTGTACCAGAATAACCACACAAAGCAGAGAAAGGCAAATTATTCCAGATGAAATTCTATTAAGTCCAGTAAGTGAGTATGAATTTAACTGGATTAAGTATTTTGCCCAAGTGAATTTCCTGATGGCTGTCTTAGGGAAAAAACCAAACAAACGAACAAAACAAAACAAAAACCCACGCTGATGAATTTTTCCAGAAATTTATTGTTTTGTATTATTTACAAGTGAATCCTTTGCTTTAATACAGCATTTGGAAGATGTAGTGAGGCCAACAGGCCTGGGAGGTAGTGGCTCTATAGGCTCTTAATGGAAGTGCTGCGAGCTCTGACACTGAGAATGCTGCAGAGCCCAGCTGAACTGAGCAGTCCTGTCTGTGTGTGAGGAGGTGCCAAACAAGTGCCAGTCAGGACAGCAACTAAAACCAAAATGAGCTTTCACAGTTGGATGTAAACGTTTTAACCAGAATTATAACAAACAGATTAACTGACGTGCAAGATACATATACTGCAAATACTTACAAAGGAGTTACTGTCTTTATTTCCTCTTTAACCACAACACTGGCACCTACCTAATTCTTTGAATTCATCTGGCAGTTTTTAACTTTTTGCTCTATTTCTTTTCCCCCCTGCTTCTACTTCCAAAATGTCTAAGCTGCATCCAAAATATATATATATTTCTGTATGGAGAGAACACCTGTGAATGGTATCACATATTTGTGGTCGCAACATGAGCAATGCATGATGCTGCTGTGGTGTAAAATACACATGCAGCTCTGCATGTGCATGTAAATGGACATCTATCTACTAATTAGGGGGTTCAGTCACGTTATGTGTCTTTACACAAACATAAAGGGCTCCCATTTTCCACGGCTCCCAAGTACTTTTATAAGCTAGAAAGCTCAAAGCAATGCTCAGTTTCCAAGGAATTAGTTGAAAACTGACAAATTTATTTGTCTGATCAAGATTAAAGCCTTCAGTTTCTCAGTAGTTACTTAATTTTAATACAGTTATTGTGGTTGATGAATTAGAGAAAAAGGTTTGGAAGATGTATCATGTATTAGGAAAAACAGTTCACATTTTAGTGCATAAGCATGTTTTTTAAAAATTCTTGACAATCCATTCCAGTTGGGTGTTTTTCTCTGTAAAATATATTGAATTGTTCTGATTTCATCAACTTCCCACTAAGCCTCTTTCAGAAGTGGAACACTGATGTGAATTGTTTGTGTCATTGATCTCAACATCAGTATTTTCCTCTTACTTTCAAAGATATTTTTGTGGGGTTTTATCCTGCCTCACGCTGTATTAAACAGAATATCTAGAAAGAATCTGCTTGTCCTTGAGTGCTTATGCTTGAAGGATTAATGCTTCATAATTGAAGTAATGAGATATAAAGCTGAAAGTAATCAAACAATTTTCTAATTCCAAAAGACCATTTCTGCATGAAGGGTGGGTACAGACAAACTGGGAAAACAATTAAGCATTTAAAAACCCTCTTATTCTTAAAAAAGCATGCAACACATTTCTCCCACTGTAATTTTCCTTTTAAGGATGAACACATTTAATTTCCAGAAAAGACAGTGCAGCATATTGGGCAGTAAAACATGGTGGGTGTTGATGGGATGAGATCTGCAGGTCATCAGACCCCAGGACATCTACGTGCATTGCTGGGGTAGGGGCAGGGAATAAAGCCCGAGGAAGCAAGCCCCTGTCGGCTTCTGGAGGGACAAGAAGGGCACATCCACAGCCAGCACCTGCCTGGGATGGACAGAGGGAAGGTGGAGTCAATAACGACCAACTCTGGCCTTTCCACTGAGGTCAGTGAGCACAGATGTGGAGACCATGACCCTCCAAGGTGTGATGCAGGGCAGAGTCCTTGAGTATGTTCCAGTGCTCATGTGGGTGGGAACAGGAGGGAGATAAATTAAATTAACACAAATAAACAAATCAAAATGAAATAGAATGACCCAAAATAGAATAGAACAAAGTATCATTAAAATAAAATAAAATTAAACAAATTAAAACAAGATGAAAAAAAAACCAAAACAAAATAGAAAAGAATAGAGCAGAATAAAAAAAAATCAAATCACTGATGCTGTTGTGCAATGCCTGGTTTAGCCCTGCTGCCTTGCCTTCCCTGCCAAGCAGAACTGAGGTACCTTACCTTGTATTTTGAAGATAACATCAGCTAGGACAGGAGTATTAAAGAACAGCCTGAGAGAAGTATTATACAGCCGTTTTATCTGGTGAGACCTGCAGTCCTTTACAGGATTTAGCTGGAAAATAAATTGGTAATAAAGCACTGTCATGTGTAGTTGCCCACAGAATTAAAGATTACAGGGCATCATTTATGTGGTAAAAGTTGTATGTTTCTTGATATTGCCCTGGCTGAATATTGTCTTGATATTGCCTATTCCACAGCTGGAACACAGAGTTCTCTTAACAGTAATCTGGGCATGCCAGTGTCAAGACCCTCCAAAACACAGTACTCCCAGTCAATTTTCAGTTTCAGTTTTCTTACCTTAAAAATGTAATCCAAAGCTGTCAAAAGGAACAACATCAAAATCATATTGCTAGATTGTGATAAGAGAAATTCAGATGAGGTTGAATTTGTGGCTAAAATATAAAATTTATTATTCTTTCAAAATTTTATTAAGAAAAATCCCAATTCATTTTTTTGGCCTTCAAAGAAAAGTTTTTAAATGTGAAATTTGTATGCCTCTGAAGGCATACAAAAAGAATAAAAGAGCAGCAACAGCTCAGGCTTATTATCTTAAAAATTTTCGTTTCTTTCCAAGTCCAAATTCATGTATGTTTTAGTTGCAGACACTTAGGACTGGCAAGCCTACAACTAAGCAATCAGAAGCTTAAAACAGCTCACTAACTTTTTGATCTTTATTTTGTGTTATCTCAAGAGAGTCTGAGATGGATTCCAACATAAACACACAGAAATACTGTGAGCAAATTCTCTATTATTATTGAATATATAAGTTCCACCAGCAAATGACTGTTGAAACTAGTTCTATATTCCAACTACTAACTTAAAAATGTGACATAAATTACATTTTACTGTGAAGTCATCTACTGAATTAAATATATTGAGTTATAGACAGCTTTCCACATCACAGCACTTGCAAGAGAACCCACCCTTCCGGATCTACCTCAGAAGCCCAACTTTTGGCACATGTTCAGGAAAGCAAAGCTTTCCTGGGCAGCCTCTATTACATGGGAATTAGCAACACATAATCATATTGTCAGACAATGTGCAAAGCTGTGAATACGAGTAATCCTTCTAGAATACCCACTTGTGCGATTTTTACTGATTACATTAATTCTGCACATTGCATCAGCATCTCCATGTTTCTGTGCTCTATGTGCCTGCCAACAATGCACTGATGACATAGTACAGGCTGTGTAAGCCAAAATTACTTTAAAACAAAGACTTACAAGGAAATCTTGTCTACAAAACAATTTCTCAAGAGCTTCAGCAACTAACAGTGACCCCAAGAGAGTTAGATGTACCTTCCCTGGAGTTTTCAGGATGCATTTAACTTTCTCAAGCACATGTTCAGTTTTTTCTGGATCCTTCAACTTCTTTTTTATATCCTCTTCTAATCGTTCCCACTGGAAAGCACCTGCAACAAGACCAGGGAGAGATGGGTTATAAATCAACAAGGCACAGGCCTGAGCAGACAGAGAAAAGATGATATTAATGCCAGACAGATCCTGCAGAAACCTTATTTTGTTGTACATAAATCAACCAAATCTCTGTGTTTAGGAAGGGTAAGATGCATTTCTTGTACTTCTACAGAGTACAATCAAGTATCAACAGACTAAAGCATCTCACTTTCTTTCAAACTCAGTTTCTGAATTGGTTCCAGCTCAGTCACTACATATTGCAGGTACACATTCAGAAAAAAAATAACCCTCAATCTTTCAATATTTGTGGAAGTTCTTTAGCTCCTGTCTATAACACATGGGTGGTAAGTTCTTAAACCTTTTGGGCATCATGCTGTGGTCCTGAAAAGCTGAAAACTCATGATCCTAGCTCTTCTCAGCTTGTGTCTCAAGTGTCTTCAAAAGACCTCCTTAGCTCTCAGAGACACCAAACAGCACAATGACTTCTGGCAATGCCTCTCAGGCTGAGAGCTGTGACCTAAAGCAGAGCTTTGCCTGTAACTGCACAGTTACACACCTCTTTGGTTGATATAAAGGCAGGTGAAAAGTAAAATTAGTGCACACAAGGCAGAAGACACAAGTTGTAAATGGTAACAGATGAAGATGCTTACAACAATGTTCAGCCTGGAGAAAAGGAGGCTCAGGGGGAACTTTATTGCTCTCTACAATCACCTGACAGGAGATTGTAGCCAGGTGGGATCAGTCTCTTCTCCCAGGTGACAAGTGACAGGACAAGAGGAAGCAGCCTCAACTTGCACCAAGGGAGGTTTAGATTGGGTATCAGGAAAATGTTTTCACCTAAAGGGATGTCAAGCACTGGAACAGGCTGTCCAGGGCAGTGGAGGAGTCACCATTCCTGGAGGGACTTAAAAGATGTGTAGATGTGGCATCTGAGGGCATGGTGGGCTTGACAGTGCTGGGTTAGTGGTTGGACTTGATAATCTTAGAAATCTTTTACAACCCAGATTATTCTATGATTCCAAGATACTATGGAATATTTCCCATCACCTGCTGAAATTTCAGTTGTAATCCCCTATTCATGTGTCCAATAAGAAAGAACAAAATAATCCATTCACAATGAAAAACTTCTGCATCTGTTCTTTATGTTTGCTACTGTTTTGGAAAGAACTGAAGGGGATACCTTCAGTGTACAATCTCTAAATGAAAGCTGAAAGATTCTCTCTTGTGTCTTCATAAGCCAGTGCTCATGTCTTACCCACTATGGCAGAAATACTTTTCATATGTCAGGCAAACATCAGTAAACAGATATTGACTGAGATTCTTTACAGTTGCAGCTCTAACATAATCATTTGTGGCTTTTTGTTTGTAGCATTGCAGTTAAGATGAGAATGCATCATTAAAAGGCCTACTAATTCTTTCAACAAATATGAAAAATACATTCTTATGCATACACAGGCTGAAAAATATTTTACAAAGAACAAAACAGGTATTTGGTGCTTCCTGAAAAAAAAAAAAAAAAGACAACAAAGCAAACTTTCACCTGAGGATTCCTAAGCAACATCCACAAAGTTATAAAAATATCAGTGCCATTTTAAACGAGAGCTGGCATTAGGTAGGTGAGGTCACTGCCTGTATTAAATTGGTAGCAAAACTCATGCAACATCAGAGGTCCCAAAACTCCAACCAGTTATCACTGTTTTCTCTTCAGCAGCACCACATCCCGAAGAAAAGTTACTTAAGTTTTCTTAACTAACCCTGTACTTTTGTCCTTGTGTTTAGAACATGCAACCACTCAAAACATTTTAAAAGCCTGGGATCTGAAACTCTCCCAAACTATCTAGATTTTTTTGGGGGCAAAACTTTTGAATATTATTGATGTTAGCTTATGGATTAATTTAATTTAGGTTCAGTAGGTCTGGAATGACAACTAGTTTAATTTTTGTTAAATTGAAGTAATGTGCTCTTTTCATAAAGACATTGTTCATACAAGGGATAGAAACATGGTGAAACACCATCTTGCAACAGCAAAGACATGTTCCTCAGAGTGATGCACATGCTCCTTCATGAGACATATGGTGCTCAGGACACGAGCGGCCAGACCTGTTCCTGCCAGGTACCTGAATAAATGAAGTGGAGGATGTCTGGGAGGCAGGAGCAGAGGACAGAATCCTTCACCACCACCCTGACGGGTGGGACGCAGGGTGGGACCCCGCGGGGTGCTGGGGGGAAAGCAGTGCCCGGCTCCACCGCGAAGAGACTCCGTGCCATCTGCACGATGGAGGCGTCGGGGATGTCGGCGGGGCTCTTCACCTCGAAGAGCAGCATGAACAGGGGGCTGACAGAGCAGAGGATGATCTTGTGAGCCTCCACCACTGTGCTGAGGTCCTCGGGGTAGAAGGCCACATCGGCGCACTGGCAGCAGCAGAGCAGGTTGTGCAGGTCTGCGTTGTAGTGAGAGGCTTCGCCCTTCAGGATCGGCATTTTTTCTGTGAAAGACAACGAGTCAGGCTGTAAAGATTGAAGCAAGTGTTAACCACAGGACAAGTGACGTGGCCAAATGAAGGACAATTTCTGAATGAAGCATTCAATAGGAAAATTTTCTTACATGCTGTTTGAATGTCTTCAGTGAAATACTCTAAAAATTGAAATACTTAGTATAGTAAAATAAAAATGTTAAGAAATACTTATTTTATTAGTAAGTGTCTGTCTTTCATGAACCCTCTTTGGGCAGTTACATTATAAAGAAACCTTGACTTTGTGTCCCAAACCAAAGGTATTGATCAAGGATCAGAACAAACTGCCAGTACATGTAAGAAGAGACAACTACAAATTTAGAGGTTACATCTCAGCAATTCTTTCACTGAATAAATGCATCAGGTGCTCAGAAATCCCATGCAGGGGCATATATCTCTTCCTTACTTTATCTGCAGCAAAAAACTCCATTGCTTGATGTTGTAGAATAACAAATTAATGATCTAACAACTTTTTTTTGGAATTTGTCTGTAAAGCTTTTATGTAAAGCTTGTACTAATTCATGTTTTCATTATTTCATCAAGTCTTCCCAAATTAATTGAACTGTCACTAAGACACAAAACAACTAGAGCAACATAACCAGAAGAGCTGACAATAGATAGCACAGCTCACAGTAACAATTACACATGCTAATTGCACAAAGAGCTTGACACACATAACAAATGATAACAGAGACAGACATCAGCAAGCACCTGGCTGTTCAAGCTGAGGTGGCTGGACTCGATGGCACTTCTGAGTCTTTTTCCTTTTCTTCATTTTTTCAGATGACTTCTGATTCAAACTTTGGATCATAAAATATTCCAGCTAAAACCAGAAATTTATTTTAAAAAAAAAACCAAACCTAGTTATTTAAAAACAACCTAGACATCAGACTAAGAAGTATAAGCAGGAACTGTATGCAGGACTGAAGATACTGACATTATGACCAGTCCTAATGCTCCTTTATCAGAAGCTACCATTTTAGGTGGAATTAGCACTATTTAAAAGACTATTTATTCAAATGATGGTGGTTAATTTTTGTGTATGTGATCCTCCTAGAAATGACAGACACAAAGATACTCAATTTACCAGCCCCTGTAGATGCTAATTGTATCTTTTTGAGCAGAAATGGAAAACGTATTTCAGTGTCTCACATGGGTTTCCTAAACCTTCCTAGTTAAAACTGGAGTAAACTTGGTACAGTCAATTCAGCTGGGAAGACAGAATCCTAGAATGGTTTGGCTTGGAAGGGACCTTAAAGACCACCCAGTTCCAATCCCCCTGCCATGGATAAGGACACCTTCCACTACACCAGGTTGGTTCAAGTCCCATCCAACCTGGCCTTGAACACTTCCAGAGGTGGGGCATTCACAGCTTCCCTGATCAACCTGTTCCCATGTCTCACCACTCTCCCAGTGAGGAATTTCTTCCTAACATCTAACCTAAATCTCACATATGTGGGAACTCATGCTTGTTGGAAGGGCTTGCCTTGAGCCTCCACTTGCCCTCCAAAGCCCTGACATCAGTCATGCACCTCCCACCTGTGCCACGCTGCTTTCCAACCCAGCGGATTCTCACTCACCACTCCTCCAAAGTACTTTTGTATGTAGAAGTCATTAAGAGTGTGCAGTTCCAGGTAAGTGGCTCCTAGTTCCTTTGCAAGCTGAACTCCCTCAGAGGTTGTGACACAGCTCCTCCTGTCTGAAGTGCACAGGGGACAGGTGCAAGGCACTCCTGGGGCAAAAGTGATGAAAAAAACCCAATTTTGGTCAAATGGCCCAGGATTCTTAGATTCCTAAGCAATTGCAAAGATATCTTAGTTAGAAAAGAACAAAGATGGAAATGGAAACAGTAATCTTACAGCAAGAAATCTATAATTACTGAAAAAAACCCCAACTTCTTAATAATCAGTTCGAAATACTACTCTCTCTACAAAGCTCAGTATACATTACATTAGCATTATTTTATCGGATTTGTAAAAGTGAAAAGTCCACTCAGACTTCCAGAAGCCAAGTTTGGATTTGGCTCAAAAATGCCCTTTATATTCCCAGGTCTTGTATTAGCCTGCACATGTTACCACTCATCAGTGTCACCCTCAAAATTGTTTGATTATCATGGCCTGTCCGTGAAGGAAGCATACACAGTAATGGAAGAGGAAAATTTCCACTCCAGACCAAACTGATGGGTATGTACATAGTGCAGAATATGATTCAATTACACATATTTTGCATATTTTTTTTTAAAAACCAAAATAGGTATTTTTAAGATTATAGCAGTTAAATGTTAAGAATCTGTTAGCCACCCTGGCTCAGCTTTGCTTGATACCACTGAGAACCTGCCAGCCATGGATGTGCTTTCAAATGTGCTGACCACATTAGTGTCTTCTGCCTAGACCTATAGATAAGATCTAATAAAAGAGCTTTTTTTATTTTTTTAGGGTTTTTTTTTTGGCAGCACCATTTACCACTACAGAGGATTAAGATCTTAGTAATTTGTATGAGCAAACTGCTGTGTTCACAAATACCTCTTAGAAACAAAAGGGTTCTGTGTGTGCACAGCTGTTTGCTCTGACAGGTCCCAGAACAAACCCAGAGGTCCAGCCTGATGTCTCCCATGGCCACATTATTTAGTGAGGAAGACAGAAAAATATAGGTGGAAAAGGAAAAATAAACTCAGTAGAGGAGTCCTTCGGTGTGGTGGTATCCTGTGCTTAAATACAAAGTATAAGAAAAGGCATGGGAAAGACAATTTAGCCTTTAGAATGGCAGATTTATTACCCCCGTATAAATCAGAGCATAAAGACATTTGGTCATTATCAGTGAATTACTAAAGGGAAGAACATAAATATTTAATTGTTATGTAGTTATTTAACTGCCTTCTATCAGTCAATGAGCTAAAAATTTCTATACATACACCAACTGAGCATTCCACCCATAGAAGATACACTTCTTCTATTTGAGTATTTCTATGTAAATTATAAAATAACTGTCTGCATCTACACCCATCATGTCCCTTACATATTAAAAAGACAGATGCTCAGAATCAGTTGTTTTAATCAATTCATAAAGTAAGAGGCAAGTCAGGATCATGTTTTGCATTCATCACTTTAGAGGAAAAAAAAAAATTAATAATTGGACCACATGACTTAAAGGACCATATGAAAGTCAATAAAAAACACTTGGAAATGCAGTTTGTTCTACAGGCATCTGTGGTACTCTTTCTGAACTTAATTGCCTGATGTAGATAGGAGTTACTAACATCTACACGAAAGGTGAACATGTTCTCATTGCCCTTGTCAGCTGCTGGATGTTTGTAAGTTCACTCTGTCATTACACAGACGTGAGACTCTGATTTCCACATCGATTAAACAGCCACAACAACAACTCTAAGTATTCTGTGTAAAATCAATTTGTACTGTTCTCACAGCAGACTGGACAGGGCATAGTCTGAACAGGTAAGCTATACTGCACCATAACTACTCTGCCAAAACAGGTCAACTCTGTTGATGCAGCAGATGTGACACTTTGTGCTGCCCAAAAGGCTGGTGTGTCCATTCATCTGATGACATCCCAGAGAATTTCAAGGCTTTCCCACCCACTCTCCAGTGTTTGCAAACTAACAGATAGAATTTTAATCTCATACCCTGG
>JAWWLT010000092.1:9958605-9976825 GCA_035040995.1 Premnoplex brunnescens | reverse complement strand
TGCTAAAGTAGCAGAGGTAGACTGCATGGTTGAATTATTAGCTACAAAGAATATGTTATGGTTGCTATCAGTACCTGACCTTGAAGCTTCTAACACTAAAGATAAATCAGAAAAAATGTCAAGAAAGTAAGATAATTGTAGAAGTTTGCTAATTAGACCAGTTCAGGTTGCCAACAAAACCAGTTTAGGTTGCTTTTTGAGCCAAGTTGAACAGGGCACAGAGAAGACGACTCGTTATCTTCATCCCCAAGACCCCCAAGGACCCCGGCCCAGGGAAAATGGAAACCAATGCACAAACTCAGATGGGAGGAGCACAGGGTGGAGCAGATGGAAATTATTTCTCGGAACTAATTAGAATAACCCTGCCTTGACAATGAAAATAATGCATATGTATAAAGAAATAATGAATATGCATGTTTTAACTGTACATAAGCAGACCTGTGAGCACAGACAGGTGTGCATGTTTTTGGTGGAGCAATCCCCCATGCACCCAGCATGCTGAATAAACGTATCTTCTCTACAACTGCCTAGTTGTGGGGTTTTTCCGCACGCCAAGACTTACAAAGCAGTTTTCACCTTCTCTTTCATCTCAGGCCCTGGCTTGGTGCCACCGGGACAACACTGCCTGTATAGCTGGTGCCAGACGAACAAAGACCTGCTTTCTCCTCCCAGCACAGCCATGGTTTTTAAGTGTTAAGCACAGATAAGGAGACAGCTGAGCTGGTGACAATCACCTGCTGACCAAAACCACATTAAAATGCCAGTTTGCCTGCCTGTCCTCTCACAGCGCCATGGGAAGCACATTGTCCTTTGCATTATAAGGTGAAATAATAATGAGATTTGCTGTGCTCCTGTTTTCTGTTTGTTTGTTTGTTTTTCCGAGCTTGTTAACCATGCTGAACTATCCATTCAAGTAAGACATGGAGTACTGTGGGTCACATCACCCCCTCACGGGTCCCATGACAGAATCCTGAGCTACCAACCAGCTACTGGAGCAGTACCTGGCCATGGAAGTGAGCACACTTCAGTCAGAAAGAGAAAAGGTTACTTCCACACATATAGACAATAAATTAAGTTTTCTAATAGATTTTTTTCCTGACATTTTCTTAGGATTTTGGGTGCTTGATATTTTCTGAGTCACTCCAGACAGCATGCAGCGAAGTGCCACCTGCTGGGAACAAGGGGTTTGGGAGTAGCAGAAGGGTTTGGGATTTCTGAGTTGTAGCAACTTATTGCTGTACCCTGATCTAGCTCATTTTCTTCTATTTTGGGGAAAGGAAAAATACCACTGCTGCATGGGGCACGGGCTAGGCATGCCCTGGTGACATGAGTGGCTGTGGATACTATCCTGCTGCTGGTGCCTGTCTTATTTTACCTTAGTGTTGGCTGTTTGGGGGATTTTTTCTTTTTTTTTTTTTTTTATCTTCTTTCCCCCCTTCCCCCCCCTACTTATTTTTTTCCTATGTTTTCATGACAAATACACTTACAGAAGGAGGTAAGATCAGCGGGATGGCAGTAGCAACACAAACTGTCTGGACATCATTCCTATTTGGAGCCTGACTTATTTGTCATCCTTACAAAGCCTTACCGGTATTTTGGTCATACTTTGTGAATTTTGTGATACCTCATTCAAAAATAAAATTGGCCACTTGAAGAAATTACTCTTTGTTGTTGTTGTTGTTGCTGTTGTTTAAATCCAGCACAACAGTGTGGATGTGACCATTGCGCTTCAAGCAGGCTTGTGCAATTCTTGAATTAGTTAAAAAATGAGCTGTACAGACTGAGCAGGGGACTGCAACAGGCACACTACAATGGGATAGATGTGTGTAAAACACTCTTCTTGTGGCAAAAGTCTTCTAAAACATTGTCATTATTACTCCTGCATAACATGTTTTTAGGCAGAGCAGTGAAGGAGTACTGCTCTGAGACTGCATCCTCCTTATTTAGTTCTGGTTTTGTTCACAAGATTTTCACCTCACTCACTGAACCAGCTGATTTTTTCATAATTTTGACACTACAAATAAAGCTAAACCTATGTTTTTCTGTGATGTGAGAGCTCTGTTTTCTGTGGGACTGGGCACGAGCAATCTGCAATGTTTATGGCTGGTACCATATGTGTATCAATACCCTCAGTATGTTGATGGCAGCTCATGCATATGAAAATAATTGACAAATCAAAGAGGTAACATTGAGAACTCAGTAGCTGCAGGCTGGACCTGTGTTAGGTGCTGTTATCAGACGTGGAATTGACCTTGCTGATACCTGACCAAGCAGGAGGTGTTCCTGCATTCATGCAGCAAGTTGCTGTGCCAGATCCTGGACCAAGTGACACCTAAGGAATTCAAAATGCTGAAAACAAACCATAGAGGTTTTTCATTCTGCAGTGATGTGCATGCATTTGGGCTTTCATGGATGTTACTCAGGCAGGGAGTGAGGACAATTAGCTCAGGACAAGGGTCCTACTTGAGCAGGGTCCTTCTGACTCTTCTGTGAGGCTTCTCCTTGCTGGTTGTCAGTGACAAGTCCGCACTGATTTAATGACACAGGACCTGAACCTAACGATGTCCTTGCTGTCTGTCTGTCTGTCTCTCACCAACCTATCCAGTATCTTTTCTCTACACTTCACTCTTTTCTATTGATATCACATCATATATCAAAACTTGATGGGCGCTCATTTTGTACTGGAGTTACACAAAAAGGTTCCGAGTGCTATATGACAGGGAACTGTAATATCTCAGCCTCAACAAGCTTCATCTGAGAAATTTTGGTTTTAAGGTACTTTTCTTTGAGGAAGACATTACTCCAAAAACACTGACCTCATGTGCTGTTTTTGCAGAACCTCATTACAGTAACACATCTACTCAATTACTGCTGCTGATAAATGGTTGTTATAAATGCTGACACTGTGCTGTATAAATGGGTCTGGACTTTGGTGGGGAAGTAATAACAGCGAAGTCTAAATCCCTCTCCAGCAGACGGAAAAGGGCTGTAAAGAACATCCCCAGGGCACTTGTTCCCACTCCCCAATCTTGTTCAGGATCACATGTACCTTGACCATTTCTGACAAATATTTTCAGCTTATTTCTAATCAATTCCAGCGCCAGAGTTTAGATAGCTTGAGAGGCTGTTTTCATGTTTAACCACTTGAAGTTCTCTACACCTTTTTTCCTCCAAACAGCTCATCAGAGCAGCCCTGCCTGTAAAACAAAGTAGTTTCTTTTCCTGCTCTTGGTGGCAGCATTTTCCATGCTTTTCTGTGAGCCGTAGTCACTGCTGAGGACTTATCAAAGTTTCTCTGATGACTGATACCTAATACGGTTCACAAGTCCTCTATTTATATTGTTTTCTTCAAAATGTTCTCCTTTATTTATATCCTTTTAAAAGACGAAGTCACAAAGTAGAGACAATACCCTGAGCATTCATGGCACTTAATAGAACAATTGCCTCTTGTGTCTTACATACAGCATTCCTTTCAATCACACTCAGCCGTCACTCATTTCCTTTGTCACCACATCATGCTCTTCATCTATACTCTGGTTCAGGTTCTCTAAAATTTCCAGACATATTGTGCCTTTTTTTTTCCTGTGAATATGCAACGTAGACCTTTTTTGGTCACCATTTTAATGTTTTTTGTTTTTCCTTTTATTTTAACCTTTAATTTTAATCCATAATGAATTTTACCTAATTGATTTTAGATAATTTTTCCAACTAATCAAGATTCATTTGAATTTTAATCCATCCTCAGGAGCATCAGTAGCTCTCACAGGGTGCATTTTCTCATGCTTAATAAGAAAAAAGTGCACACTCCTGTATTCAGTTACTTACTGAAAAAATACCAGACAGCACTGCATCAAATTCTAGCAGACCAACTATGTTATTTGGGGGAAAAGGCACTAAGTAGGAATAAAACAGATTTGAAACTCCTTGGAGATGATACCACAATATAATTCTCATGTAAGAACCATATCTAATACAGTTTACTGCATCTAAGAATTTCATATAAGAATATGGAAGGCAAAGCTCCTCAGATTTTATATCCTATTTTCATAGGATAACTGGTTTAAAAGTTGTGTGAGAAGACAAGCAGATAAATATATCCTGTTCTGTTTTTAGAAAATCAATTTAAATAATGCAGAACAGGATTTTTCACTGCCTTTTACTGCTAGAAATAGTTTTATCTACTGCCCCATGTTCTCTCCAGAAACTGCAGTTTGCACGTGACACTTGTGAAAAAGCAGGTTTTGCAGACTGCATTGAAAAGAACCTTTTCTTGATTGGTAGCCTAAAAGACCTTGGATAAGCCCTCAAATAGTGACTTCATCTAATGGTTAGTTTGAGTGAGATTTTTTATCACAGGGTATTTAAAAAATTCACTCAACAGTAATTTTCATGTGTGTATACATAATTTAATTTCAGTCCTGATTCTCTGTCTCATGAGTGCCTGCATTTCCAAAAAGGTAAGAACCGATATCCATTATCAGAATTCATCATGCTTGCCCAGGTCTAGGGTGCATTTCCTCTGCAAAACCTGTATTGCATTTCTTCCACATGACCCTTCATAATGACATTTTTTCGATAAGCTAATGAACCTGCCATGCTTTCAGGTTTAATCTTATCTTTGGATGCATTTACACTGTAATTTCTATAGTAAACTGCTAGGCATGACAGCTAGCAAGGATTATTCATGTCTAAAACACGTGATTTTTTTCCAGAACTTTTACTTTTCACTAACAAATGATTCTTTATATAATCATTCCCTGTAGCTGTGTTGATGACAGTAACAGTAATAAGGAAATTCATCAGCTCCTTTATTTAATTTTTGTATCCATTTTCTGCATTTGGTATTAATTCCATATGCATTTATCCTTTCCTGAAGAAAAGGAGGCTCTCTGGAGGCCTTTTCACTCTCTGCCTGAAAAGCGGTAGAGGGTTGGTCTCTTGTCCCAGGTAACAAGTCACAGAATGAGAGGAAATGGGGTTAAATTGTGCCAAGGGAGGATTAGGTTGGATATTTGGAATAATTTCTTGAATGAAACATTGGTCAGACATTGGAACTGGCTGCCCAGGGAAGTGGTGGAATCACCATCCCTGGAAGTGTTCAAAAAGCTTGTGGATGTGGCACTTGGGGATAGAGTTCAGTGGTGAACACAGCAGTGACAGGTTAATGGTTGAACTCAATGATCTTAGAGGTATTTTCATACCTTAATAATTCTATATTTCTGTGCTCCACAGTTAAACTGCTCCTTATGTCTGTGTTACTACATTGCCTCACAAAATGAAGGCATAATTCTGACTGTATTACAAATACATAAAGGTAATAGTCACTGGGAAAAAAAAAATACATGAAATTACTTAGCTCACCAGGCATAGTAGGATGTATATTCACAAGAGATGCCATGATTGGTATTTACTGTTGTTCTTTCATGTATGGCCTGTGAAGGTTTGGGTTGGCTCCCTGCCAAACCCAGCTGCTGGCCACACAGACTCCCCCCTCCAGAGAGAGAAGAAGTACCAAAAATAAATTGTAGTAAAAGTATATATACATATATATATACATACATATATATATATTCACATATATTACAGTTATATACAGTCAAACACTATGTATATACAGAACAAGAATTCCAAACAACCCCAAAAGGGAAAAGGGGGGAAAGGGGAAAGAGAAGAGGAACAAAACTGGGTAAAAACAAACCAAAAATGATCCACACACTCATAAACTCAGGGAAAAGCTCAATAAGTAACTAACAATAAATTCTCACCAAACTCTCCTCAAAAGAAGCAGTAGAAATTTCTACCTCCACATGGCTGGGACAACAGCTCTCAGATCAGTCTCAGCTCATATAGATAAGAGAGAGGTCAACCCAGAGACCTGCTGTCCTCCAAGTACAGGAAAGGAAGAGAGAGAGGAAACTTTCCCCCTTGTCTTTATATACCCCTGACTACAAAAAGGAATGGTGTGGAATACTTCCTTAGTTATGACCCTGTTATCAGGGAAGACCTAGACCAAACCCAAGAAAACTAAACCACCACAAAAGTGCAACTGTGGAGTTGAACACAGGAACAAAGTAGAGTTGAGCCTTGGATTGTGTTTTCTGGAGGCACTAAATTATACTGAACCTTCAGAAGAGCTGGGCTTCGTATTACTTGTGTGTCCAATGTAAAGCCATGGTGAACTTCAGCACAGGGTATTTAAGTTTGTACTTCTTGTGCAGACTAGGTAGCAGTGAAGCATGAAAGGGAGAACATAAATTGAATCAAATACAGTCAATTCTTACATGCTTAGAAATGTCCATCCTTGCAGCTGAAGAAACACATGACAATGCTTTTCTAGTTTTATCTAGTCTATCTTGTTTTATCTAGTAACTTATTTTTCCAGCTTCCAGCATCAAGTGAATTGTTACTGAAATTTGTTGTTATTACTTAAAAGCAGCAGTAATTTAAAATAGCTATGTGCTAGTGTGTGCATTACAGCCTATAACACTATATATTTACCACACACTGTTGTGTTGTTTGGAGATTTGTGAAGCATAAAGTCGCATATTAAGTCTGTCTCTGACAGGAATAATCATTATTTTTCTAAGATTATCATGTTTTCAATATAAGTGCCTTTTAAAATTATAACTGTTGGTGCCAGATTTCAAGGCATACTGAAATTTCCTCAGTTGTGCAGTTAGATGCTTGCTTTCTGTTACTGTACAAGACAATATGATACCTGGGTCTGGGTCTTCTAAGGCATGACTTAATGTGCTTTGTACATTGTCTGTTATGCAGATGACATATTATATGATTGTTTCAAATAGTTGTTGGCAATTAGCAGGGGAAGCAAGGAAAGCTTTTCACTTGAAATAAGAGGTTCATAAGGCTGTGCAGAAATATCAGCATAAATTCTGCTCAATGAAAGCTACATTAGCACTTGGCCCCACTGAAGGCATTAGAATAATATTTGTAGGCAGAACTTGTTCTCATCACACATGACTATTGACACAATTTTTTTTAATTTTTTTTAAGTGATTATCAAATTTGAATGAGAAATCTAACCAAACAGATGTCAACGAAGACTTAGCAGATATTTACCAAAAGTTCTTGGAACTCTATGAAAGGTAAAGTATATTGAATACCATAACTCAATATATGCTCTTGAGATTTGTAGTTCAGTGAATGCCATTGCTGACACACAAAATAGGTGGTTTTTTAAATAAAAAAGCATCAGTGGGTCAGCAATCTGCACCACTATAAGGTTACTTGATCTTGTTCTGATAGAGGAAATATTCCTATCATAATTGTACTTGAGGTTAGTAGAAAATTCTGTGTATCCTTTGTCTGCTGATGAAATTCACTGCCTTGAAGCAATAGCATTGGTAGCTCTTCATTAATTAGTAAACATTTTTCTCTGCTTTAAAATCACAGAATATATATCATCCAATTCATATAGGTACAGGTCTAAACAAATCACACTCTCAGCTGTCACTGTAACTGACTGAAGTGTTGAGTTTGTTTCCTGAATTTGAAAATTGTTCAAAAAGAAAAGTAAAATCCCTTAATGTAATTTTTTATTTTTTTTTCCTCACAACAGCAATGAGTAAAACTTTTAGGGTAACCAGTATTATTTGTTTGGCAGCTGAACCTACTAATAATTATTTGCTAAAATTTGAAAGCCATTTTTGTATTTTCTGGAAAAACCTGGATTGTTTGTGTGAGATTTTCTTCCCTTTTTCTAGTGTTGACAAGCAGAAATGGCATCATGTATGTAAGAAGGTTGTCAAACTACAATAACAAGAGAAGAAATACCTAAAGGTAGGCTGAGTACTTTGGTTTCTCTCTTCTAACAATATATTTCCTTTTGATCAGAACTACCTACTCTTCATCATGGAATCCCCGATTTTTTGGGCCACAGATGACTTAGGATCTCCTCATGGACCACAATCAGGAAGAACTGATTTTAACTATATTTCTTTCTTTTCCACTGCATAAGACTTGGATGCAATCTGTTAAACTGACAGAATGTGACAAAGACCATCAGTCTGCAGGCTGAGGGGTGGAGCACTATTCTTCTGTTTTATTTCTAGTAGTCAAGCAAGGTCCCAAATGCACATTTACCTGTAGTATGTGAGAGTCTGCTGCCCTTTGCGTCGCTTGGGCAGCTCTAAGTGTCTGACTAGCCCTTCACAGGTGTGGTGATCCCCTTGTAGGCTGGCTGTGAAGTTTCAAGAACTCCATGAAAGTTGGAGTTTCCAGAACTCCATTGTCCGTGCTTTGTGTGCCATTTTCCATGCATAACGATAAGGACACACAAAGCTGCTCCAGGGCAACCCCAGCTTTGCTTGGCTCACCCAGCACTCCCAAAGTCCATGTCAGCACAGCCTTGCAGAAATAGTCAGTTTACCACGAGGTGGAGCTATTAAATGCAGTTAAGGAGGGTCCTACTTTCTCTTTTTCATATCTGTTGATGTTTTCCACACTGGAATTTCAAGGTGAACTGCTGCTGTTCTTCTCTTCCTATTTGTAGTGCTGGAGATCCATCAAGGTTTGAGTTTTTTCTTCAGGGTTTATCAGAGGACTGCCTAAGTCTACTTTTACAGTGGATCTAATCCAGGAATCAGAGTCAGAATTCATACTCCTGAGGTTTCTTCTCTTATTTATTGTACTGTGGAAGATGGACAGGTCCCACACAATGCCTGAGACTTGTTGCTCTAGTGGACGAGCAGGTACATCTGGGTTGTTTGGATGTTACTCCGTTGTCCAGCCTATTCTGGTAGAGTTGACAATAGCTGGAAACTTTAATTAGAATTCTAGTTCTTTAAAAAATGACATCATGGTTAATTTGACCCTGTTGACCGGTTGCTGAAACATGTCAGAAACAGAAGGAAGGTGCAGAAAAGACAGAGCTTCATCAGCTTTGAAAGAATATGATCCACTTACTGAAGGACAGTCCACAGAACTGAGATAATAAGACTGAGCAATGAGTGATGTTTCTCCCTCCTACTTATTTAAATACAGATACAGGTACAGGGCAGCTGGACTTGAAATGGAGCCTTGAAAACCATGCAAATCTTGTGGCTATTTGTCTCCTTAAGGTTCATTGGTGCTAAATTCAGGAAAACGTGGGTGTTTTCTCCTTCTGGCAAGAACAGTGAGGATGCAGCAGCCTGAGATGGGCTTTAGGTGGAGTAAGGCACCTGAATCCAAGCAGTTATCCTGGAAGTCCTTCACTCGCTGCCTCATCCTAAGTCCAGCACAGAGACGGGTTGTTTTACTTCTTCATGTTACAAGCAGCATCATTCAGAGGCTTTGACATCGTAGTGGGCTGGCCCTGGTTGTCCTGTGAGTGTTCAGCAGAGCCATGTTGGTTTTATATTAACAGAAAATGTTATGCAAACCTGGTTCTGCTAAGGAAAAGAAGATGAGTAAGAGGAAAATTTGGCTAGTGAAAACACGATCATTGTTTGCTACCTTATTCCATTCAGTTCAGTAAAATTACTACATAAAATAAAACTGCATGGTAGATTCTAGAGCTATCAGAAAGGACTACAGGCCTGCTTTAATACAAGTGATTTCCCAGAACTGAGAGAGAGAAATCATGATCATTAGCAAGAAATAAAAACCTGCATGTATCTAAAAATATAGTAAAAATACGCTGCTTTTAACTATTGGTTGTTCTTCTGTGCTACAGAAATGCTGACTCAGGGTGGCAGTGTTGTGTGGCCTTGGAGAGCTTCTCCTTGAGCCTTGTGCTGGTCTTCCACAAGCCCTGTGCTGTCTCCCAGGACTTATCTATCTTGTCCCCTGTGGGAGGTGATGGAACAGTGAATTCTGGAATTACCAGGTGTGCAAACACCAAGAAAGCCCTCATGAACATTCAGCATGGATTCACCAAGGAGAAATCCTGCTTAACCTACCTGATAACCTACAATTACATGGCTGGTTTGGGAGATGAGAGGAGAGCAGTGGCTATACTGTGTTGTCTTCCCTAAAGCTTTCTACAAAGTGTCCCAAACCATCCTCCTAGGGAAGCTGTTGAGGTATGGACTCTACTTTCAGTGTTGGATTGTTCAGTTCCCATCCTTCATGTTTCAGATTTTTTCCCAGTCCATGTTTTTTACAATCTGTGGAGTACTATCTGCTAACAAAGGAGATATGATTTCCCTTTATTCCTATTGGAGGTGTTGAAAATGGGAAGAGCAACTGCTGTGATATTAAGAAGTGCAGAAATGTTTTATTCTTAAAATGTTGTCTTTCCCCCTCCCTTCTTGCTTTCTCTACATCCCTTTCCTCTGCTTTTCCCTATTGCCCTCCTTTGGGTACTCTCTAATGGCTCAATATCTTTCTTACATTGTGGTGACCAAAACTGCCCCAATATCTGAGGTGAGGCTGCCCCAGTGCATAGTGGGACAATCCCCTCCCTGACCTGCCTGACGATGCTGTGCCTGATGCCCCCCTAGGACAGGGTTGGCCCTCCTGGCTGCCAGGGCACTGCTGACTCTTGTCCAACTGGCCATCAACCAGACCCCCCAGGTCCCTTTCCTGGAGCTGCTTTCCAACCTGTCATTCCCTAGTCTGTCTGTACATCTGGGGTTGCCTCATCCTGGGTGCAGTACCTGGCAATTGCTCCTGTTAAACTTCATATGGTTCATGCACCTGAAGACTGAGTTGTGTGTGGCTGATAGGAAGCTGTGGCCTCCTTCCTGTGGGAGCAACCAACAAAAGGCATTCAGCTACAACATGTGTACCTGAACAGGGCAGATGGATGGCACTTGCTGTGGTGCAGTCGATGCACCTCCGATCTGGACAGGGGCTACCAGGGGAGATTACAGGCTGTGAGCACATTCAGAACATCATCTTCAGTGGCATCTCTTGATCACCAAACCCACTGTTAATGTCAGTGGCCTTCAGGAGCATGTTATTCCTAGAAAGATCAGTTCCTGCACTCTGGTCAAAGGACAGTGAAGTCATGGGCAGAGCACTCTGTGTCTTGGGAACAGGAGTCATACTAGGGCTAGTCTAAGCCTACATCACCCCCCCCCACCACCACCACCAAGCACTGCCCAGAAGCTGGCCACATCATTAGCCAGATGCCTGGGTCTCTTGGCTGTACTGGGGTATAGATTTGGTTTTGGTCTGTTTGGTTTGGCCATTGTGCACTCACCATCTTCCCTTTTTTCCATTTGAAAACTCACAAGAGCTGTACGAGTGTTTATCTGTCAGCATCTCTCACAAGGGTTCAGTTTCTCAGATGTTGTAGAACAGGCCTGCTCATAATGGCAGCATTTTAGCTTCAACAGGATAATTGGAAATTGGATTTTTCTTTCCAGCATGTCCTTTGGGATCTTCTACAATTGAGCTATCGGATGTTTTGATGGATAATTGTGATGGTAATGCTGGTGGTGTAATAATAATAATAATGAGGATGATTGTAAGTATTTCTTGTAGTTGAACAGCAGCCTGAGACAGTTATTTGGGAGAATTTTTATTAAAAGCCTCAGCATATGCCAAGAACAAACCAATTATTCACCTTCTGTGGAACTGAAAATGGGAAAAATTATGTTTTTCTCACTTCCATTAAAACTACTCGCCTTAGCTAAGTGAAGAAGAAACTTTATCTGGGCTGTTTTGTGTAATTTTCGTCCCCCCCAAAGACTTTACAACACTTTATACAATAGTCAGTCACCATATTCCTTCGAGTTTGGGACACTATTGGCTTATCTTTCGTGCCCGCAGAGATCCTATGAGGACACTTGTGCTCCACATCCTTCAGTGTAAAAGGGGGAAAGAGAGGCACAGGAACATGACATGAGAACAAATTTGTCATTGTGTGGCTAATTTCTGCTTACCATCACAGCAGACAAACTGTGCTGTTTGGCAGACTTACCCTCTCCACAGTCAATCTGACATTCTCCAGGAGAAAAAGGCACATCCAGGTGAAACACACTCAGCTTTGATTTCTACACTGTGATGTCTGGGGAAGAAAAATGGCCTGAGCACCTACATGCAAACAATCTGTTGCTGAATCAGAATAGAATAGAATAGACTAGAATAGACTAGAATAGACTAGACTAGACTAGACTAGACTAGACTAGAATAGAATAGAATAGAATAGAATAGAATAGAATATAGAAAATTGAATAGACCGTAACAGAATAGAAAATTGGAATAGAGTAGGACTAGTTCATTTGCAAGGGACCTAAAGTGACCCATCTAGTCCAACTGCCTGACCTCTTCAGGCCTGACCAAAAGTTAAAACATGTGATTGAGGAGATCATCCAAATGTCTCTGGAACACTGATGCACTTAGGGCATGCAACACCACTTAAGGAAGCCTGTTCCAGTGTTTGACCACCCTCTTGGTAAAGAAATACCTCCTCATGTCAAGTCTGAACTTCCCCTGACACAGCTCAGAGCCATTTCCATGTGTCCTGTCTGCATCCCAGTGACAAGAGGTCAGCACCTTCCTCTCCACTTCCCACAGACTGTAGACAGTTTGTGAAATGCCACATAGACAATTTACTGAAGTGCTTTCTATGAGTAGAGGTGGCAGCATACTTCCAATATTTTGTACATCTCTACTTCAGGACAAAGCTGGAGTGAGAGAAGAAATGAAGACATATCAGCCAAGCAGAAGAGACAAGGAACACGAAGTTGGTAAAATGCAGATGTGAACAAGAGACTTGTACTCAAATGTCCCCACTTTGCACGTGCCTTGTGCCCTCATCTTCTCCTGGAACCCCACAGTTACAGTACTAGGAAGGCCCTTGGCAGGAAGTGTCATCTTCCAGGCTTAATCCTATCAGCAGTAGCCCAGAGAGAAAGTACAGTGATGGTTGCATTGGGCTGAACTGTTTCTTGACAAAAGGCTGCACATCTGTAGAAACTTCAATGCCATCAGGCCATGCTGTCTTCTGGTCTCTCCAGAGCCTTTCCAAGTCTGGGTGGGAGGGCTGCATTTTTTGGGAGAGGTTTGCCATTTGTGACACACAAAGAGTGAAGCAAACACACTCCAGCAAACCAACAAAAAAGCCCACAGAAAACCCAACCCAAGCAAACAAACACCCCCCTCTCCAAAAAAAAAAAAAAAAAAAAAGGCAGAAAAAAGAAGGAAACCTGAGACAGCTACCCCCACAAGGGACTTGGCTCCTTCTTGCAGTGAGCGGGATCCAGTCCTGCCATCCGAGTCCTCCCCTCAACCTCTCCAGTTTGTCAACCCCTCTCCCGTCCAAACTGCAAATACCTCTTATCATCAGAGAAGCAGCAGCTTGTGGCCAGAGCGTACCATATATCCTTGGGTCTGCTCAGCTTTTTGCAGGTGTTTATCAGGCACCACAGCAAAATTCTCCTTCTCTGCAGCCCATCATTCCCTTCCAGGCAATGTTTGTAGGGCAGCCCAAGCCAGGCAGACATTGTACAGGAAGACTTCTGAACATCACAAGCATGTCATTTTTTATCCATTTTCAGTCATTTTTGCCTCTCTTAGTCCATTTAACCCCATCTGTAAAGAAAGAGTAGCATAAAAAACTCAGTGAACAAGTTCAGTGAAACAGTGAGTTTTTGCTTGCAGTTTACAAGCTGCAATGGATGCATCTTAGTACTGTAATCTGTTCTTTCCAATCAATGTGATAGTGTCCAAAATGCCCATTAATAATAAAAGCCTAAAAATCAGCAAGGTCCTCCAGAAAAAAATGAAAACCAGTCATCCAAGAGCAAACTGATTGAAGCTGTGTCTGAGTGCTACCTCTCTTTGATGGAAATTACTAGACCTTGCATGTCAAGGGATTTGTCAATTGCTGCTTTGGTGCTGTCATAACTCATAGAGGATGCTGAAAATCTGACAGCTCCTGGTTTTTCAAGGAAGCTGAAGGATTTTGTGCCCCTGCATCCAATAAAAGGAAACAAACCAAGAGAAATCTGGAAAGTTTAACACTGAAAATCCTCTATCTTGACATTTCAGACATAAATGCTGAAAAGAGAGGTGTGGTATTGCAAATGATTCTGTGATTAGAGGTCATTTGATGCACTTGCATGTGCTAAAGGACTTTTCACGTGTCTTTTGAATGCCTTGGAAGTCCAGTGTTCATTAATTCCATTAAAACGTAAAACGTGCGTAACCAAACACCACTCAGTGTGCAGTCACCCATCTCTTATCAAGTGTTATAATTTGACTCAAAAAAGTATTGCTGAACATATTGCTTCCTTCTTTCTCAAATGGACACATAAGCAAGTACAAAAGAGTGCTCTGCATCTCATGAGAGTGAAGTAAAAATGATGAGGCGTACAATTTTCTCCAGGTTATGGTATGAATTCATCTCAAGAGTAACAAATACATAAGTAAAAAAAATATTTAGCTACAGTTTTCATACACTCATGAAATCCTTATATTGACATGACATTACTGGCACTGCTAGAATTTAAGAGTTACAAGTTCCCTGTCATGGTTGGGTATAAGGAAGGATGTTCATGTACTTGTTCTTTACATGTGTGCCCTGTTTTCAGGGACATTAGCCCACATGATTGAGAAGCCTCTATAATTTTGCTGGTTTGGCACCTGTATTTCTTCATTGTGAAGGACCCTGAATACTGTCAACATTTGAATGATGCTGACATCTCAATGTTGTTGTTAAACACTGTAAAAACCGTATCATGAATGGCTTGAAATGAGGATTTTGATCATAACAGTAAAAAACAGTCAATCAAGCCCTGGGATATCCTTGGGGAGCTTGCATTTTGGGGCTGTTGCTGCATTCCTTGATCACTTCAAATGCCTGCTGCCTTTGGGGAGGATAGAGAAGAAAAGCAGGCTAAGTCCCTGAGAGATTTTGGCATGACTACTAAATGCGGAGAGGTCCCCTCTGACTAGTGTGAAGGTCCCTAAGAAACAAACACACTGTCACGTGCACACACCAACATGTGAGATATTCCGGACACTTCCATCTCACTGCCTCCCTGAAAAGGAAAATGCTGTACAGATTTAGCACTGTGCTTTGGGTTCAGCTGACCTTCCCTGCCACTGACATTTGTATCTTGGTGATGTAAATTATAACTGGTTTTATCTTAAATGATTAGTAGTTTGTAAGTGGGGAAAACTTGAATAAAAAGGTGAATGGCACTGGGAAACTGGGAGAGAGACACACCAGGAGTTAGAAGAACGTACCCCTTGACACGAAAGGCCAGTAGGGAGAGAGCTGAACTGATTTCCAACTGTGTTTCTTTAGAAAATACTCCCATTGAGGCACATATACATATACGTGAATCTGTTTATATAAAAAATATGCTATCATTAGACTAATCAGGAAGGAGAATCATTAAAACAGGAAACCAAATGGGATACAATGAGGAAATTGGAGAAAGGGAAACTGAGGCAGCAACAAGCAGATGTGTTCTGATCAGACCTTCCTAAATAAAAAATGGTCCTATCCCCAAATTAAAAAAAAAATGCACAATTTTTCAATTATTTGCTTTTAGAGAATTATTTTATTTCCATAAACCTGTAGCATTTCATTACCATGTGATTACACTGTGAGTTTTCAGGTTTTTTTACTGTCCTAAGTAAGTAATTTTTCAAGACCCCCCCAGCTGATGGTGGTGAAATTCCAGTGATACTGAGTATCTGCATGTTTAAAGCTACAGTCACAAGTACAATTATCAGCATAAGGACAGTGAAGCTTGCACCTCTGTTTGGGTTCACAATAGAATTTGATACCAGCCTGTACAACTTCAGTTTCAGGGCCTGTCAGCTGTCAGTGACTGTCTGTTCAACTTTTGGAAAATAAAGTAGCAGTAAACAATTAAAGGAAAACGATGACTGAGTTGTAGTCCAAGGTATCCAGACTGTACTTTCTCTAACTGAAGCCCACGTATGAGTTGTACATATTCCCATTTTCAAACACTGAAAGGTGAAAAAGAGCACTGCTTTGTTCCAGAGCTTTGCCACTCTCTGTGACTTTTCCAGATTTATAATGGCCAATTATAGCAACAACACCAAACCAGAAACTGGGGTTTATTTAATCCTTTGCCTCTTTAGGCCTTGGTAAGTACTTCTGCCAGAGAGATTCTGCTGACAGCAAACAGCAGACACAGGATACAGCTCTTCATGGAACAAAGTACACAAACTCATGCCAGGAGTGCATCCTCCAGTGACAGCAATTATTGTTAGCACAGTGATGTAACTATGTCAGTGAAATGAAGATGCCTTTGATATTAATGGACATTAACCTGAGTTTGGGAGGGCAAATGAAATCCCTGACTAATATCCCTGGGATTGAATATGAGTGTTTTTCTTAGGTGTTCCCCATGAAACTAGGCAATGGTTTCCAGCCAAAAACACTGCTCTCCAACTCCAACTCTTTTCCTGTAAGAGTCACTTTCCAATTGTGAAACATCCATTGCAACTTGAGACACGTGAAAGTTTGAAACCTTTTTTTAACAAGGTTCAGAATTAGACCGACATTCAAAAGTAAGCCTTGTAGGAAAAGAAAGACCCCAAATTATTCATCTATACAGCTGGAACAAGAAGCATGTGCTATGAGATATGCAAATGTATGACTAGATTTGAATCATTTAATGAAAAAAACAGACACATTTTTTATTGGAAGGAGTTTGTTCTATTTCTCCTCTTTCATTAAGTGCAGTGACAGAAATTCAAAGCAAAGAGCTAATTTAAGGCTTTTCCTAGGCTTAGCTTTACTCATTCCTGTGTAATCAGGTTTGTAACAGAGTTGTTTAAATAAGGCAAAGAGTTAGAAAACATTTCTTGTAGGCTTTCTACAGATATTTAAAATAGCACTGACTGAGCATTCTTTGCTTCCTGATCAAAAAACAAGCATACCTTGCTTGCACACAGGTACTGTGTGCTGGTTTTGACTGAGATGGAGATAATTTGCTTCACAGTGGCTGGTATGAGGCTGTGTTTTGGATCTGTGCTAACTGGTGATACGGACATGCAGCACTTAGAGTCAAGACCCTTCCTGCTTCTCACCCCACCAAGGAGTAACCTGGCATCAGGGGCCATGCACAGGGTTAGAGTAGAGCACCTCAGACTGTGTGTAGCTTTACCTGTTGAACTGTTTTTATCTCAGCCCACAGGTTTTCTCACTTTTGCCCTTCCAATTCCTTCCCACATCTCACTGGGAGGGGAGAGAGCAAGTGGCTGTGTGAGGCTGAGCTGCCAGATGGAGTTAAACCACAATTACAAAAAGTACGTATCATCACAGTAATTCTGTTTTCTCTATAAATTCTAAAGCCCCCAAGCCTATAAAAAATTATTGAAATACATATTTCTTTCAAATCTAGGTTCTGATTGCAGTGGTTAGCAAGATATCCATTATCCAATGAAAAAACCTCCGTCTTTCATACAACTTAATTCTTTTCCTGTTGTAGTTAGGGTTGATATGTGATGTCAGATTTTAGCAGTCTAGAACCCAAGCCTGATATCCAGGAAGAAATTCATCAGTCAGGTGTGTTCACAGCTTTGCAGTTCAAATTTATGCCTGTTTCTGCATACTTATTCACTTCCTTGGTCCCAGACAGCTACTATGGACTCTTGTAAAACTCCCCTCTTTGAATAACTAGAATCTACCATGCTTTCACATCACCTTTCATCATCAATCTACATTATGAGTGACCTTGTATTTCCATCTGTTTTAGTTATGTAAAAACTGAAGCAAGGAAGAAGGAAATTACTTACTCTAAGAAAAGCAGAAATAGCTAAACAAGAAAGAGGACTCCTAGCCCTAATCCAGTCTGCTGATCCTCATTGTACCTGGGATTCCTACAGGAATGAGGAATTATGTTAAAGACTATGTGGGCAAAATTTACAGAAGTTCAAAAGGCAAGTAAACAACTATATGGAGAAAAAATTTCACTGCCCTTCTGTTCTTTCAGTACAAAAAGGTTTTTTTGCTTAAGAAACCCTTCGACCACAAAGTAGTGCACCCAGAAGGGCATTTCATTCTAAATATCAGTTTGTTCTTTCATGCTTCCTGGGAATTTTTACTGATTGCTGTCAGAGATCAGGCTTTTTGTTTGAGAGTAGTGTTGCCATTTGTATGCTACCATGAAGTCTTTTGGGGGAAAATGTCTTAACCTATTCTCAACATTAAAGCAAGTTTGTGCACTCTGTGTTTCTGCTCTGCATAGACATGACCACACAGAGACATTGTTGGGGAAGAAAAACAATTATTAACAGATGGAGATCTGAAGGGATTGTCCAGCAAGCCCTGGGCAGCAGA
>JAWWLT010000092.1:9917371-9958505 GCA_035040995.1 Premnoplex brunnescens | reverse complement strand
TGAAGGGATTGTCCAGCAAGCCCTGGGCAGCAGATACTGAAAGGGTTTCCTGCCTTCGATAAGACAGGAGCCTGCCAGAAGAGATTACTTCGAAGACCAGGACTGTTTCCAGCTATCTATGTATATTAGCCCTGTCTTCCCTAGTAAGATACGGAAGGACTTTTATGAGATGTTGCAAATCATGCAGACACCCTTTGTTTCCCCCAGGTGGTCCTGGTATGGAGAAATGCTTCCTGTATGATGAAATACAGTGACTGGATTTCCTAAGTCCTAGTTAACATAGCTTGTCCCCCTCATTAAGTGTCCTACCTCCTTATTAACATACCTCGCTCCCCGGTTCTATATATAGTAACACGAGTGAACAAGAAATGTCTCAATTTCTACCCCCAAACTAGGAACATCTAGATTATTGACCGACCAGCAAGACACATATACCCAGTTGAAGAATCATCCAAGAAATGACTATGTATGTCTTTCTAACAAAAAATATGAGACTGAACTGCTAATAAAAGTATAAAAAGGTTTTGGAGAGACAACATGAGAACATCTGTTCAAATGCTGCCATTGGATATGGATTAAGAGTATGAATCCATAACACAGGACACACATTCTCTTCAGTACACAGCTGATGTCGTGTACCTGAGACTCCTACCATGTGCTTCCATCAAAAATCTGGCCCTGGCCACTCAGTCCCTGTGTCTGTCCCATTCAGTAGACACAGGGGTGCTGTTGGGGGTCTCAAAGCCTTGTCTGCTACAGGCTGAACCAGCCCCAACCACCTTTGCAATGCTTCAGTAGTACAAGAATAGGATGGTTATCTCGCAAACAGGGACAGAGACAACAGGTGCTTAATGCTTTCTTTGCCTCTGTCTTCAACACAAGGATGGATCAAATGGGGTGTCAGTGCCCTGAGCTGGAAGACCACGAATGTGAGAATGGTTGACTCCCAGCCTACCCTGAAATTGTGTGGGATCTGCTGCTCCAGCTGGATCCCTACAAATCTATGGGACCTGATGGGATTTATCCCAGAATCCTCAAAGAGCTGCTAATGCCACCATAAAATCTCCCTGGATGATTCATGAACAGTCTTGGGAATCTGTAGAGCTCCCACCTGACTGGAAGCTGGCAAATGTTGTCCTGATTTTCAAGAAGGGCAAGAAAAGGAGGATTATGGAAACTACAGACCTGCCAGTCTCACTTCAGTGCCTGGTAAAGTTATGAACAAGATTATTCTGGGAAGTATTGAAAAACACCTGAAAGACAGTGCAGTGATTCGTCATGTCTGGAATGGCTTCATGAGAGGAAAGTCTTACTTATCCAACCTGATTTCCTTTTATGACAAGGTAACCCACCTTGTTGATCAAGGGAAGCCAGTTGATGTCACCTTTTTTGATTTCAGTAATGCTTTTGATACTGTCTTTTAGACAACTGGAAAACACATCATATGATTATTTTGGCTCACAGGTCAAGCACAGAGGGTAATAGTGAACGGGGTAACATCAGACTGGTGACCTGTCACTAGTGGGGTTCCTCAGAGCTCCATCTTGGGCCCTGTGATCAACATCTCCATAAGTGACTTGGACACAGGAATGGAAGGTGAAAGTGCTGGATTCTGCCTCTGGGATGGGCAACCCTGGGTGTACGGACAGACTGGGAAGTGACAGGCTGGAAAGCAGTGCTGGGAAAGAGACCTGGGAGTCCTGGTTGACGGCCAATTGGACATGAGTCTGCAATGCCCTGGCAGCCAGGAGGGCCAACCATGTCCTAGGTGGGCATCAGGCATAGCATTGCCAGCCGGGCAAGGGAGGGAATTGTCCTGCTGTGCTCTGCAATGGGGCTGCTTCACCTCAAATATTGGGGCAGTTTTGGTCATCACAATGTAAGAAAGATATGAAGCCATTAGAGAGTGTCTAATGGAGGGCAATGAAGATATTGAAGCACCTTGAGGGGAAGCTGTGTGAAGATGCCTGAGGGCACTTGGTGTGTTCAGTTGCAGAAGAGGAGACTGAGGAGAGACCTCATTGCAGTTACAACTTCCTTGTGAGGGAAGAGGAGGAGCAGGCACTGATCTCTTCTCTGTGGTGACACAAGCGACAGGACCTGAGGGAATGGCCTGAAGTTGAGTCAGGGGAGGTTTAGGCTGGATATTAGGAAAAGGTTCTTCCTCCAAAGAGTGGCTGGGCTCTGGAACAGGCTCCCCAGAGAAATGGTCACAGCACCAAGGCTGACAGAGCTCAAGAAATCTTGGAACAGTGCTCTCGGGCATGTGGTGTGACTCTTGGGGTTGATCCTGTCCAGGGCTAAGGGTTGGATTTCATAATGCTTGTGGATCCCTTCCAACTCAGTATATTGTGTGATTCTGTGAGGATTGTTGGATACAGAGCTGACAGCCTTTCCTCTGTGCTGGGACATTGCCCTATTGCATAACTGAGGGGACAATAAATTGCACATTCTAAATATTAGTCATTCATAGGGTAGGCGTGCTTCCATCTGCCATAGCCTGCAGAGGATCACTGAGGTTATGGGAAAGGTGTGTTCTGGTTTTGGGTGTGGTGCTTTTTTTCACTTTTTTCATTTGTGTGTTGTTTCTTTTGGTATTTTTTTTGTTTTATTTTGTGTTGTTTTTTTCCTTTTTTTTCCTGTGGGTTGACTCAGCTAGTCTTAATTTTCTCAGACCAGCTATTGAAGTGTGAGTAATTATTTTGAACTTTAGGGATAAAGCTATTTCCCAATATTTTCAGAAGGAAAACTTCTGGAAAACAAGGAAGGGAGTTGTGTTGTGAGCTGCATTTGGGTTTTCTGTCTCTTCCTCTCCCCCACACTGCTTTTTCTTTCTTTCTGTCCCTTTTTCTTCCCTCCTGTCAGAGTGACCAGAGCAGTAATGGCACCACAAGTGTAGCCACTTTAGTTACTGGGAAGGTGTTTGGCCCAGCTCTGTTCCTTATTAGATGTGAGCCTGTGACAAAGTTAGTGAGGTTTGGTCAGGCTTTCCCTGGCAATACAGAGAACTGAATTTCACATTTTGCTATCCTGTTGTTCTGTTCTATTCTTCCAACACAAAACAGTCACAAAAAAGGGGCATTTTTCTGAAGGACCTAATAGGTTAAATTAATTTGGTGGGGTTTACTTTGTTGCTCACCATTCAAATCTCTTTTGCTTGGCAGTAAATTAATTGTCCCCAAGTCAGAGTAATTTTGCCCTTGACAGTAATTAGCAAGTGATTTCTTTGAACTATTTCATCTTACTTTCTCCCTCTGTCCTATTGAGGAAAGGGAATCAGAGAGCAACTTGATGGGCATCTGGCAGGAAAACAAGGTTAACCCACCATGGAGCACTTCTACTAGGAGCCCTGCATTTATTTGTGTATATAGGAATACTGACCAGTTGAACATCACACCATGTTAAGTGCGGACATGCAACTTGTCATCCTTGTGTAAAGGTGTTGCTTCCTACCAGTGAGAATCACTTATATCATGTTATGCTCTGGGGTTTGTTTTGCTTTATGGCTTCAAAATTCACTGTCCATCTAAAACTGATGCATAGCTGGAAAACATCCTCCTTTGGAAGAAATACTTATTGCATGGATATATAGATACAGATATATTAGATACATATTTTATTCTTTCTGCTCTGACTGCCAGGTGAGCTCAGGACTGTGCCCAGCTTTGCTGCTCATACCAAGAGATGGCCCAAAGCTGAAGAAGCCTGCAAGGGCACAGCTGATGAGTGACATCAACAAGCACCAGAGCCTGAATAAATGCCCTGTGCTGCCTCCTGCACTCCAGTTTCTGGGTTTGGAAGGCATACTTTTGGCACAGTCAAACTGTGGATAATCAGCTTTGATTCCCACAGCAGTTTGCTTCCTATATGTATTTGAGGACTGGGACTTGACCTGAAACAGCGGTTAAGCATCTTCTTTGAGAAAATATTCTGCAATATCAAAGTTTCGTCTTTTATTCTGAAAGCAGTTCTATTGTGGTTCTGTAAACAATTTTCTCCTTAGAGTCCAGTGTCACCTGGCAATGAAACCCCTAGGTTGTGCAGCCTGGCTTTTAAACCCTGAATAAAAATAAACACCACAGTGCTCTGAATGCATTTAAAGCTGGCACTTTCCTTCACTGAATGTCCATATAACGAGACCTCTGCTAGTGATACTTATGGCAGCTGGATTTCTTCAGAACCTGGCTCTGAAATTGCTTGCTACACATAATTTTAATACACTGCACTAAAAAATGTTAAAGAAAATCTAAACAAAATAGTAATAATTTTTAAAATTTTCTCAGTCTCATTCTAGTCAGCTATGGAGATACACTTTCAGGTTGTCTTTTACCCAGTATTTAGGCCTTGGAGTGAATATTTTTAATGTAATATTAGTACTAACTTGATACATCCCCTAGTTCTGAACAAAAAACTTTAAGACAGCATGCGAGCACAAAATCAAACAGTATCTCATCTTAGTAAGTAGAAGTTCGTGCATTTACTCAAGTAGTTTCCGATTCCAAACTCTTAAAATGCCAGCAAGACAAATAAATATTACCAATATGTATAATGCCCAGAGTATAAATAACTTTAAATACCTTCTTTCTTTCTATATATGTAAATGGGAAAATTTATTTGTGAGTTCTGTTCTGTCTGTCTGTATACAGTTCTTTTGACGTACATGTAGTTCCCCTCCCCATTCAGTCCTTGTTACTGGTAGGTGTAGACAGTGTTATATATGTGCTGAGATTAAGACAACAGAAAAGAACTACTCTTTGCTTATTTGAAAATTATTTTTTTTCTTTTCAAGTGAGCTGAAAATCTCTGTCTGCAATTGCTGGCAGAAAACAAGTAAATACGTTCAGGAGAGATACTATAAATATGAATAAACCCTGAACTTGCTTAAACTTCTCTTTAGGGCATGGTAAGTTCTCATATATCAATAGCTGGAAAAGATAGGTAAAGATTGATTTTACAATCAAAAAAGGGAGCAAAAGGATAAGAAGTGTCCTGTAAAATTTGCAGTGAATTCAAGCTTTTGCTAAACATGATAAATAGTCTGTTCAAGGAAACCCATCTGTGATTTCTTTTTTTAAGAGAAGGATCCATGTTCTCTTGGGTGATCCAGAAAGCTGAAGTACCATCAATTTTTACTGACATTATGGCAGCAAATTCACAGAATCACAGGATCAATTGGGTTGGAAAAGACCTCTGAAATCATTGAGTTCGAATTCACTGTGTACATGACTGTAGAAGGATAATGAACTTGTCACTGTTTTTTTTTACAAGACTATTCTCCAGTCACCTTAGCTGTTCCTGCAAAGTCAGTGTCAGTAAATGTATATTTGCAATAACCTCTTTCAGCAGCCTCTGGAGACATTTCTGCTGGACAAAGCTGGAAGAGAACTAGAGGAATAGAAGCAATTAGCAGATACACATTCTGGCCCATTATTTAACAATTTCCTCCACAGGGATGGCCACTATTTAATTTCTTTTGGAGAGAAAATGGTGCCTTTTGGCAGTGTTTTTGTGGGCTTAATGGCACAGAACGTTTTTAATCAGGTTGGTAGTCTTCAGCAGTGAGTTACCAAATTATTAAATGACCAAAAAAGAGTTTCTCCTGGACAAACCCTTCCCCTTTGTTAGGCAGACATCTAAAGTACAGAAGACAGCCCAATGCAAGTTATTTTATAAAATATCATTCTTTTCAGATAATTTACTAGTGTGTAGGAAAAACAATTAAAATACAGGTAGAATTCTGTTAAGTAAATAAAACATGTAACAGCTGAAAAAATAAGATCATAGCCATACTAATCAGGAAGAAGAATTCAGGAAGTCTGGATATGAAAAATAAAAGAGAAATCAAGGATGTGTTTTATTGCCAGTAAAAAATCTTAGGCTTTGAAAGGTTCAGCATTAACATGCACTCAGGTATTGATCAATGAGACACATAGACACAGACTAGTGGCTTTTCTGTCCTCAGAGGACTGAATAAGATACATTTGTTTTTATGAATAGAAACCTGCTAATAGAAAAATCTAAAAATCTAGACAATAGTCAAGAGAAAGATGGACAGTAAAAGCACAAAGGGATGAAAAGCTTACCACAAAAGAGCACTTTCTAATTCCAGAGGTAAAGAAATTGGTCACTGAAGGACTGCCTTTGGAGCCTACAGGTGACAGTAAATGTTGAAGAGATGTAAGGATGCTGTTACTGTGTCACAAAGACCATCAAGGCTTTAGAGGGTTGAGTCAAAAAGTCTGGTGTGTTTGCCAGTGCTGGGTTAGCAGCTGGACTCAGTGATCTTTAGGGTCTTTTCCAACCTAAATGATTCTGTGATTCTATAAAGACACATAGACAGGCTTGACTTGAGAGGAGAGACGCCATGTGGTAGTTCTACCAAAACCCAACATGTGATGCATGCTCCTTTACTGCATTGATACAATTCTCTTGTCAGAGAGTGGCCAGATTATAAGGAGAGCACAGGGAGGGAAAATATGTGAGGCCCAGTCCTTCCTGCTGTACCTGTGTCACCCCCAGAGACTGTCCATGAGCCATGGTTATCAGAGCTGAACTGCTGTTGCTAACAGACAATTCTAAACCAGCCATTTCTTAGCTTTTGAGGGCCTCACATTCAGTTTCTATAGCCTTACTGCCGGCAAAATACTTTCACATTGATAACAAAGTTATGTGCTAATGCCCGTAAAAATCTGCTGACATCAGCCATACAGATATGGATTGGAAGACTGAAGAGTTGGAAACTCCTTACCAGATGTCACCCCATGTGGCTCCCTGCCCTAACAGGGGAAAGCAGAAGGGCAAATTTCGCTTTTTCATTTTTGTACTTTCTTAAGAACACTGTACATGTCTAATACAGTGTGCCTGAGCTTTTGTAATTATAGCAATAGTCTGAAAATTGAAAATAGAAGAGCACTGCTCTTCCCTAACTGTGCACTAATACCTGTTATTAGCAAAGAACATAATCTTCTGAGTCCCTTAGATAGAGATTTAAAAAACCTTGCAGCTTACTAAAGAGCTTATCAGTGGTAATTAAAGCCTGGCTGAGCATACTTGCTTTTAAGAGACCCAGAAGGGTTTGCTCCACTTTTATGAAACAGAGATGCTGCCTCAGCACAAATCCCCACCTGATCAATGGCTTCTGCAAGAAATCTATTAACCAGCCCTTCTTGGAATAGTGGAGGCAACATCTCTTGAAATGACCGACTATTGCAATTTCCTATTAATTTCATGGAAGATACTGTGTGAATAAGCAGGGATGAGATGAAACACAGGACAGATAGCTGTTCTAATTAAAAGGGAAATTGACTCACAGGACTTGTCAGGCAGGAACTGATCAGCATCCTTGGCTTTTTAAGGAGAGTTTTGCAATATTTTGGTCACAGAGCTAATTTTGCAGCGTGGGGAAAAGGAGGATACTAATGAGCCTTACAACCAATTCATGTTCACAGTGTTGTTTTCCTTTCTAACGTCTGTGGGTGTCACCCTTCTCTGAAAACTAAGCAAACTGCAGCTTACCTCTGAGATTTTGATGTCTGCTGCTGTCTACCATCACAAAGTCTTCACTACTCATTACAGATTACACTGACAATACCACCTGGAAAGCTTAGCAGCTTCAGCCCTGGTTTTATTCATATTGGAATCTCCTTACATAATGGTGTTGTGTGTCCACCACGATCAAGTCTCTTCTCTTTCAGTGGTGCCACCCTTGCTTAGTTCCTGCAGTATTTGTCATAATGGCACAGTTTAGCCTCAGACAGAGAGAGTGCCAAAAGTTGTTGCAGAGCTGGAGTTATCTCAGGTTGCTTCACAACAGTGATGCTTCAAAAATATTTATAACATTGAGTAAAAGGAAGACAGATGGCATTTTCCCCCACTGATAGCCTGAAGTGTGTAATTCGGGTAGACAGAAGGGAGCTTGGATAGTGATGGTTAGTGGTGAACACCACAGCAGTCCCATTCATCCAAGATTTCCAGATGTGTCGTTTGTGTGCCAGTAGGATTTCTGTTAGTGTGACTGCACTAAGGTAACAAAGTCATAAACCATCTGTATTTAATTAATCTAGCAATAAATAACCATACCAAACTCAAAAGATCTAAGTGGTATAATTGCTCAGCTCCTATGAAGGGTGAGTAATTAATTTTGTGATAATTATTATCAAACTACAGTGAGCACAGATACTGTTTTTCTTGCTTTGAATTGCCTCCTTCCCTCTGAGTCTGTATTTCAATGAAGGTCTTTTATTGTTTAAAGTATCTGTCATCATCTGGTGTCAGGATAACATCAGGCAGATGCAAGCATTCTCATTTTATTATTGTATTATTTTTCTTTTGTTTGCCTCAGGAAAGACATTTTAATTGCTAAGGATAAGGACAAATCCACAGATCTAGGAGCTGAAGGGGAATGAAAACAATGTCAATATTTGCATGACTGAGAAGACAATCTGTTCATATAGTTCTATAATTCCTTATCATTTATGACTGGAAAAAGCTGACAACAGTAAGAGAATAAGGTACCAGAGGAGAGGGGGAGGGTTGTGAATGACTACACAACCTCTGTATTATGGGGATCCAGAAGAACTAACAGCATGGAAGGGGGAAATCAAGTGCCAAACATTAATGTTAGTGCTTCTGGCTCCACCTCTGATTTCTGACAGCAGGAAAGGTCTGGGTCATACTACTGAATGCCATGAGCACTCTGATGATGTCTGATCCCTTCAACACCTGCTCTGGAGGGCAAAGGCCAGACTTAAAACCAAAATAAATAAAAAAACCAGATTTTTACAGGGGATAAATCAGCATTCACTATATAGGTCTAAGTTCATCCATCAACCGTAGGTCCTGCTGGGATGATTCTGGCATGGCTGAGGCACTTGGAGAGCACTACACTAAGTAGAACTGGGAAAGTGATGGTTAAACTGTACCCTTCACTGCCAAGGAGTTCCCTGTCAGAAGATCATGATCAAGACATGGCTGTCAAAGGGTGGCTTGAATTGAACACAGAATCACACAAAATTTCTATGTTTGAAAGGCACCTCTGGAGATCAATTAGTCCAATGCCCTGTGCAGACACTGGCTGGCTAAAGCAGGCTACCCAGGACTATGTCCAGGCAGCACTTGAATATCTCCAAGAATAGAGGCTCCACAAACTGTCTAGACAACCTGTTCTAGTCTTGAACCACTTTCATAATAAAGAAAGTTTCCCCATCTGTTCAAATGGATTTTCTTGTACTATTTTTGTGCTTGTTTTCTCTCACTCTTCACTACAGAGCAGAGTCTGGCTCTAACTCCTTTACTCACCCCCATCAGCTAGTTGTAGATAAGACCCTCCTTAATCTTCTTTTCTCTGGATTCATGTGGAATCAACCAAGGAGAGACCAGACACCATGAGCAATGCTCAGGAATTCCTCAGAGCATTTCAGAAAGTTGCACTGGCACCTCAACTTTAAAAAGCATCTGAAACTGAAAATGCCTAAATTTCCTTATTTTTCAAGTTCTTTATATGAATAATGTGTGTTATTACATCCCAGAAAAGTACTGTGCATTATTTCAGTGCCAAAAAAAGATTTAAATAAATGCTTTTATATTTTCTTCCCACCTCATCTGCCCTTCTTCACTGTGCGACGACAAAGAGACAAAGCACACACTGAGCACAGGTCGTGAGCTCTGACAAACTTCAGTTTTGTTTAAAGATATAACTGTTAAAACGGAGTGCAACATAATTAATCTGTGTAGGTTCATCCTTAGCATTTCTGTAGAAAATGTGTAAATTTGACTTATTCTCATAATTTGGCAGATGTATACAAAACAAAAAGGAAAATGTATTTGGACAAATATAGAAAAAATAGTTAATATGGAAATCAACTTGTCCCAAGTGGGAAAAATCCTCATTTGCATTCAGATTCTGTTTCTGCTGCCTCTTCTTTTGTTTCCAAAGTGACAAATGGTCTTTCCCTCCTCCCCAGCCCTTTCAGAATCTCATTAAAAGGTGCAGAAATAAGGCTTGAACGGTCCCGTGACCTTCTTTCCTTTGGGGGTCACATGCAGAACACAATTCAATCTGGCATGCTGGCATATTTTATCAAGGTTTTTTTACCTCGGGAGGGAGTAGAATAGTACAGAGTGACCCAAAACACTGATGGTACAATACACATAGCGATACACATGCCATTACTCCCAGCAATATATTCCGATGGCACACAGATTGCTGTATAATGCGATTTTCCCTCAATGAAAGGGAATTTGAACAATAAGTGGCTCTATCACAGGCATGAGTTCATATATTGCATTTTGAGAAATCAGGCTTCTCACTGATTTAACATTCTTATTTGCTGCACAGTCTCTTACTCTTTAGTAACAGGAGACTGCTTTGTTTATTTCTAGTTTACTTTACTCCTGTTTTAATGTGAAAAGCACAGGGAAGAGCAGCATGGCATTTAAGTGATTAGTAGCTCTGTGAAATACTTGTAGCTTATGGCAGTCATGGAATTTACAGCTGAGATGCAGAGAATTTCATGGCTAGAAAGAAATGGAAAAGAGCCAGCATTACTATTAAGCATAAGGATCCCTTCAATATCTGTCACTGGAGCAGAAATCCAAACAGAAATGGAGCTGTTCCAAAAATTGCTTTCACAAGCCTGACAAATCTTCATCCCACTTTTCATCTGGGAAACATCTTGGAATTTTCAGTGACAGACACACATCAATATTAAGGCCTGAAATAGCATTTTGTGCATTTATGCTTTAAATATTTCAGCAATTCCATTACGGGTTCCTTCAGAGAAATAAACCAACAGCTGGTCCCTTTTAAGTAAATGAAAAGCTAACGTGACAAACTGTCATAGTCAGTTATTGCTGCTCAGAGTGAAAAAAATCCCACCAGATAACATGATATTGACTTGACTGTCAGCACCTTCCTTCCAGAACCTTGTGCCTTTTCTTATTCTAGAACAAAACCTGTGTCCTTTGCTTGTGTGGTTGCTGAGGAGGAACAACAGGAATTAACTGGTATCTGAAGAGCTACGACGGTATATACCAGCTATAAAAATCACTTTAATATTTTTGGATCAAGCTATTTACAATAATAAAAGCATTCCACAAGTCTTAATATCTTTTTTCATCCATTTAGAGACCTGCCAATCCTGAAAAGCTATTACTAATGCTATGTAAGCAATTTGCTGATATATGCTGCTCAAGTTTAACTTGGCATGGAATATCCCTTTGTCTATCTGAGTTAACCCGAGGCCTTCTCTGCCCTGTTCCAAATGTGACTGTGTCTCATTCATATTTCTTCTCAAAATGAGACTTTTGGTTAGGGAAAAATGGGTATTTCATCAGTTCCAGCTAGGAAGCTATTTGCGTGGTCCACATAGAACACATTTCTTTGCATAACTTGCTGAGGGGAGACCTCATCACAGTCTACTACTTTCTTGTGAAGGGAAGAGGAGGGGAAGGCATAGGTCTGTTTTCTGTGGTGACCACTGACAGAAACCGAGAGAATGGCCTGAAGTTGTGTCAGGGAAAAGATTTAGGCTGAATATTAGAAGAAGTTCCTTCACCCAGAGGCTGGTTGCCTGCTAGGACAGGGACCCCGGGACAGTGGTCACAGCACCAAGGCTGACAGAGCTCAAGATGATGCTCTCAGATACAGGGTGTGACTCTTGGGGTAGGTCCTGTGCAGGGCCAGGAGCTGGACTCAGTGATCCTTGTGGGTCCCTTCCAACTCAGCATATTGCGTGATTCTGTGATTTTTCACTTGCTACATCCTGAAGTCAGAGATGAATCTTTGTTTGGCACAGGAAATTTCCGTAGCTCTTCCAGGCTGAGGAACAGCCACAGAGACAAAATGAAATGAAAGTGCCTCAAGAATGTGTGTGTTTGTGTGTGTGTGTGTGTGTATGGGCATATGTGTGTGACTATTTGGAGGTTCGGCGCATCTACACCACTGATTACACAGAACTGTAAAGCTCAGGCTACTTCAGGCCATCTACAAGCACATCAGCTTCCAGTAGTTGTTTTTGGATTGCAAAAGTCAGGCTGTGGAAATCAGCAAGGTACACGGACAAATCTACACTAGCTCTTTGCAGGTTGTCATGAACAAGTGTTTTAAGGTCGCTTAAAGAATCAGTGGCAAACGTATTGGCAAAAGCAGGTTTAATGCTAAAGCTAAAGCATGACAAAGTTGATTGGCACAGTTCACTCTACTACTTACTAGATAGTTAAAACACACAGAGAAAAAGCAAACAAAAGCCTAAAATCAATCAATCCAAACTAAAACAAACCCAAAACTATCTATTTGAAGGCTGAGGGAAGGTGCCAAGGGAGGAAGGGAAGGGAAGGGAAGGGAAACGGAAACGGGTGGGAAATGGGAAGGATAAAAAGGAATACAGAAGACCCTTCTGTTGGGTCACAATGTTCACAGTATATCCCCATGATAAATCAAGCCCAAGCTTGCCTAGCAGTTAGGGCTAAAGGCCCAGCAGCATTTAAAAACTTAAACAATACTCAAACTTAACAGCATTTACTCTTAAAATCACTTAGCACTTAGCAACACTTATACAATTTAGCAAAGGATTCATATAGAATTTGCTATAGCACACCAGTAACTTACTTGCAGGCCTAACTTAAAAATCTAAACCACTTAAGAATCTAAGAGAGCAACATTCCTAGTAATTTGCTTTAGCACATTCACACTTGCATGCACACAGGTATAAAGAGTCTGTAAAAGGTACACTTGTGAAAAATTCCTCATGAATTCAGTGAAACACTAAGCATTGAGCATCGAGGATTGGAGATATCAGCCCAGGATCCATAATCATTGTTTGGATTGCAAAAGTCAGTCTGTGGAAACAGTAAGGTGCATGCACAAATCTACTTCTATATTAGCTCTTTACATGTTGTGGTGAATGTGTGTTTCAAGTTCACTTAAAGAATCCCTGAACATTCTTTGGAAGTTCAATAATAAATACATTGTCCCACTTGGGTTGTTATTCAGGCAAGACAAAGAAATTTCTAAGGCTGTTCATTAAAAAACAGAAGCTTGTTAGAGAGCACGAGCTCCTGGGGTCAGAGAGGGTTTCTAATAAGCTCAAGAGGAGTTCAGCCCAAGTGCTGTTTGTCAAGGCCAAGGTCTAACAAGTATTTCTCAGATCATAATACAGCCTGGCCAGGGGTGGAATGCACCACCAAAACCCACCTTGTGACTTAAATCAACTTCTCTTGCTCCACACAGTGGAAGTCTCGTTGCCTTTTGCCTCTGTGCCTATAAACACAGATTTATCGTGTTCCAATTTTAAATTGAGAGAAATTTTCAATTAGGTTACCTAAGTTTAAGTTACCTAAATGTTTTTTTGGGTTGGTTGGTCGGTTGGTTGGTTTTGTTTGTTTTAAAACTGCTTTGAAAATGATGGAACAGTATCATACGTGGCAGGTCAGTGTGACAGTGCTACCTATCTTGCTAGTATACACACTCTAACATATGAAACAATATTCAACAATAAGCATAATACAATAGAAATCAGCAAAATTACAATAGGGTGCAACATTAGATCTAGAATTGCCATTGTGGTTCGTGACTACCTGAACAAAATGTCCCACCAGTGATGTTGTCCATTTCTTATCATGCTTTCCAAGACAGTGTGTTTCTTCTGTGTTGTGATGAACAGTGATTATAGTTCTGTGCCCATGTCTTCAGACTTGTTCTGTCAGTCAACATAGGTCTTCTTTCTGGATTAATGTTTTGACCAGTGCAAGGTTCATTTCAATGAGGGTGGGCAGTAAATATCGATAGGGTGTGTACATAGACTGTAGGAATTCATGAGTGGTGACAGGAGCTGAATAGTTGAAGTTGCATCCCCTAATATTGGAAAAACTACAAACAGAAATGTTTGAGTGATTGCATATTTCTATAAACCTAATAGCATTTCTCAGGTCACAGTGTGGTCTCAGGTGGAGGCGCTCCAGAAGAAGCTGCAGGAGCTCCTTTCCTCATCATCCTTACTACTATGTGTATTTAGGACATGTAGAAAGAAAATTAGAGAAGAGAAAGCACACTTTGAACTTAATTTGTCCACTTCTGTGAAGGATAACAACAAAAAATGTTGTCATAAATATATCAGTAGCAAAAGAAGGGGCAAAGAAAACCTCCATTCTTTGTTGGGCATGGAAAGGGTGAACACAGTCATCGAAGATGAGGAAGAGTCTGAGATACTTAACACCTGCTTTGCCTCAGTTTTCAACAGTAAGACAGGTTATCCTCAGGACAACTGGCCTCCGGAGCTGGCAGGCAGTCACTGGGAGCTGAATAGCCCCCCTGTAATCCAGCAGGAAACAGTGAGTGCCCTGCTGAGCCACTTGGATCCTCACAAGTCTATGGGATCAGACAGGATCCATCCTAGGGTGATATGGGAGCTGGCAGATGAACTTACTAAGCTTGTCTCCATCATTTGTCACCAGTCCTGGCTCACCAGGTTGGTCCTGAAGAAGGGCTGAAAGAAGGATCCAGGGAATTACAGACCTGTCAGCCAGACCTCAGAGCCTGGCAGGATTATGGAGCAGATCATCTTGAGTGTGATCCCACGGCACCTACAGGATGGACGAGGGATCAGACCCAGCCATCAAGGATTCAGGAGGGGCAAGTCCTGCCTGGCCCACCTGATCTCCCCCTATGACCAGGTGACTCACCTGGTGGGTGAGGGGAAGGCTGTGGATGTGTCTACCTGGACTTCAGCAAAGCCTTTGACGTGGTCTGCCATAGCACACTCCTGGAAAAGCTGCAGCCCATGGCTTGGACAGGAGCACTCCCTGCTCAGTTAAGAACTGGATGCATCTCCGGACCCACAGTAGTGGAAACAGTAATTGCAGCCATTGGTTGTGTTGCCCAGGGATCAGTGTTGGGCCAAGTCCTGTTTAATATCTTTACTGATGATCTAGATCAGGGGATTGAGTCTACCATTAGCAGATTTGCAGATGACACCAAGTTAGGGAGGGAGTGCCAATCTGCTGGAGGGTAGGAGGGTTCTGCAGAGGGACCGAGACGTCCTGGACAGATGGGCTGAATCCAACAGCATGGGGCTCAACAAGGCCAAGTGCCAGGTCCTGCATTTCATCCACAACAAGCCCCTGCAGCACCACAGGCTCAGACAGAATAGCTGGACAAGACCAGGCAGAAAGAGACCTGGGGGTTCTGATGGACAGGAAGCTGAACATGAGCCAACAGTGTGCCCAGGTGGGCAAGAAGGCCAAAGGTATCCTGTCCTGTATCAGGAATAGTTTGGCCAGCAGAACTAGGGCAGTGATTCACCCCTGTGCACTGGTGAGCCCACACCTCGAGTGCTGTGTCCAGTTCTGGGCCCCACAGTCCAGGAAGGATATTAAGGTGTGGAACTTGTCCAGAGAAGGGCAATGGGGATGGTGAAGGGACTGGAGCACAAGTCCTGCAAGGAGCGGCTGATGGAGCTGGGGTTGCCTGAACTGGGGCAGAGCCAGTGTAAGGCCAAGGATTTGGCAGCTGGAGGAGGAGCAGAGGTGGTGGGAGCTGGATGTGTCCAAAGGCCTGGAGCAAGCACTGATGGAGCAGCTGAAGATCACCAAGGCTTAGTTTGAAACACATGCAGGAGCAGCTAAAAGTAGCTGAAGTTGGACCTAGTGGCCATGTTCTGAACCTAGAAACATCCCAAAAAACCCTCCTGGAAAAGCAGAAGGAGCGTCTGTGAGAGACAGGATACATATCTCACTGGATTGTTTGATTAGTTCAAATCAACCAGCTTGTGTGTGTGTGTGTGTGTGTCAGGTGAGGGGCTGGGTTGAGCCTGCAGCCTCATGGAAGCATCAAGACAGTACCAGAAGCCATGTGGCTGGCCTGTCAGTCAAAGGCACACCTGGTAGCCTATTAGTGAAATGCTTCTCCTTGCTTGTTACTCCTGTGAACCTTTAGCCAAAATGCGTATTTTCTCACCAAATTAAAAGAAGTCTCTTGGCAAAAAGTGTGTGGCTTTTTCTCTTTGCACGAGCTCAAGGTATTAAGAACCACAGGCTCTGCAAAAGTTTGCTGGGGACTCTTAGATCCTTAAGTATAAGTAAAATACCTGGGCAGCACATATATCTGGGACCCAGGGCTTTCCAGCAGTGCTTTCACAGCATCATCCAGGAGCTACAGAGGAGTACCTGTGTGTTCTTGTGTGTGCAGTCAGTGGTTCCAGAGGTGTCGGAGTAGCAGCAGGCACTGCAGTACCTTCACTTCAATCCTCAGGTCTCTGGTGCTGATGCAGCCTGAGGAGTCCCACATGGGCTGGGAATGGTGCCCCACCTCTGCTATGACTTCAGCTTCAATCACGTGTTCCTGCCTGGAGCTTTCCAGCAGCAAATATTCCAGGAGATTGAACAGCTTGTCCAGTCCACACTGGCAAAGGATCTGTGGGCTAAAGGGAAGTGTGAAGACTTTCACCATGGAGGGATCAGATCCACCCGGAGCCCCTGAAACCCATGGGATAATCCCAAGGGCTGTCTGGCGGCTCTTCCAGGGGGCCCAAGACTTTGTGGGAAAAGGATGACAGTATGTTTTTTCCATCACCTACCTGGAAACCTACAAATCCCTACGGGGAAGTGCGAATGCGGAGCTGTAATTTCAACAGATGAGCCTGGACAGCGATGAGCTCCATGTGCAGGAGATTTCCGGGGTGCTGGTGATGCGGGAGGATGAGGTAATGGATCTGCTGCAAAGCACCAGTGCCCAGTGCGTGGTGGCCCAGGCGATGCTTAATGACTGCTCGTCTTGCAGACATGCTGTGTGTCAACGCTGTGACTGTGAGGATCACCTCACCCGCCATGTCCGCTGCACCTCCTCCCTGATGTAGTAGACTTGGCAAGGTCAGAATACTTGGAAAAATCAGCAACTGTTAGTAATCGGCTTCAGGAAACCTTGGCCTCAGCACCCTGGAGCTCATTGTTGCTGCTCTCTGCAAAAAGACACATTCCATACAGGAACAGCAGATTAGTGGGGGGCACCACCACAGTTCATCCCATGACTAGAGTCAGATTCTCTGGGACACTACACTCCACCTGATGGATCAAACATTGATATGAATTTGGTGGTCCCCGGAAAAGGAAAAAAAAAAAGGGAGAGGTAGAGAAGAATGGAGGGACAAATACATTCTGTAAGATATCTGTAAGCTTTGGGGGTAATCTGTCTATAATTCTACACAACCTAATGTACAATCCAATTACCGAAAGGAAAAGCAGAAAGGTTGATATTAAAAGAACAATCACAGGGTGCAACATTTTGTTAAAAAAATCCCTGTTGCCATTGGCAGCCACCCAAGTAAAACATCCCACCAGTGGTGTTCCCCATCGTTTTTCACTCATTCCACCACTCAATGCATTGCTTCTGCATCATGATGAACAGTAATCAGAGTCTTTTGTCCATTGTCTTGAGCTTGCTTCAACTTTTCTTTCAATTTTTGGGTTTCTTTCTCCTTTCGTTCCTGTAACTGATTCTGCAGCTGCTTAATTTTCAATAACAGTACTAATCCATCTGCTTTCCTCCCATCTATTTCCTCTCAGTTCTTGCTTCTCTCTACTATGCTTTTCCAGATTCTCCAATAATTGTCTTTCCTTACACTGAAACAGGGCAAGTCGAGTCCTAAGATGACCATTCTCAGCCATAAGATCATCAACTTGGATTCTTAGTTTTATTCCTGTCTCCCTCTTAGAAGCCAGTAATGTCTTTAATACTTCATTGTCTGTGTCAGTTTTATTTTTGGTGAGCCTTCTTAAATATTCCAACTGCTGTCCCCTCCCATTAACAACATTAACCTGTGAGGCCACAGGAACTGTAGGTCTCCTGGGACACTGCTTGGGAGTTCTAATTCCCATATCAAGCTGTTTATCCCATCTGTGTCAAGAAAGTGCAACTTCCCTTTTCCCAAGGCACCGTATTACCTTCTCAAGAACAACAGTGGATTATTTTTCCATCAACTCCCTCCTGCAAACCCTCCACCCACAACACATTCTTTCAGGCACTAGGACCCTGCTGTTCCCTTTTGGACAGTCCGCTTCCCTGCTGCGATTCCAATCTCCTGGTTGCTGTTCTCTGTTTACTGACTGTTCCAGTGAAACCCATCCTCCTGCCATAGATAATTAACTCCTGAGCTTTCTCCCCCCACATTAAGGGTCTTTCCTGAATCCTGTCTCTGTGGGATCCCTCACCTCAAGCAAGTAATTGTACCTCATAGTGTTTTGCCACATCTGAAAAACCTCTAATTGTGGGAGACATCATATTTGGATTGGCAACAAGTGACACAGGTGAGGGTTGTCCCAGACCCAATCGTTTGTCATTCACTGATTGCAAACATGCTGCCTTCTCTACACTCTCTGTCACACGATCTATAGTCAAGGTCTCTATCCTAACTGGATCACCTCTCTCCAAAGGATGCAAACCTCCTGCTTAATAGGCAGACCTCTGAGTTAAAGACCACAGTTCTCACTTGTCACCCACCATTAAAAACAGTCCTGGCCCCACCTTAGGCCTTTGCCTCAGACAACACAATTCAATCACCACCCGTCAGAGACATTCTCCAAACAAATTCAGCTTCTGGTTCCCTGGAAAGTCTGCTATACTTTTCCTGGAACTTTGCTATCTCAGTCACTGAATATAGCACCATTTTAGTAACAGTTTGACCTGACCATCATCAAATGTTTCAGCCTTAATTCACGGTCCTAATGTTATTTCCTCATCACCAGATGACAATGCAAATGTTATGTCTCGCTTTTTGTCAGAGTAATAGACCCACCTACTGCCCTTCTTTGGATACAAAAATTCAGAGTTGCAAGACCATATTTCTGCAGATGGTCCATGTTTGCAATCCTGCAATTCCTCCCATGAGATTTTCTCTCTTGTACGCATCCCAAAGGTCTGCCTGAAACCCCCAAATAGGGTCACTCTCAACAGTAACAAGTGCCTCAGCCTGCCTCCTCCTCTCCTTTTCCAGACTACACTCAACAACAAGCAAAGCCTCTACCTGCAGCTTGCTGTCCTTTTCACAATCACACTCAGCAACAAGCAGCCCCTTTAGCCTGCTTGTTGGCATACTTCTCCTTTCAGGCAGTAATTAAAGCCAATTCCGAAATTACACACAAAGCTGCTTTACCTTTCCCCTTCTGTACCTTTTTTTCACTTAACACCACACTTACGTATTTAACCACAGCCCAGGGCAGTAAGGAAAGCATCATCTCATCTTTTCCGAAATTGGGGAGCAGTCAAGCACTGACGTTTCCTGGACAGTCTTGGCTTACAGCTGCTCAGATCCCTCCTGGCTGTTAAGAGCCAGCAGACCACGTCCCAGCACTCCCTTCCTGGAAAACATGGGCAGAGTGGTGGTATCCTGAAGGGACCCCTCTGACCACAGCATACTGTGTGTGACACCAAAAGTGTGAGGACCTGCCTTTAAGGGGAAGGAAGCGCCTAAGATTTGTAAACGCTCATTGATCAAAACAAATGACAGAGTCAGAAGGCCCACAAATGATCATAGTGTTCTATTAAAAAGTACACACTTAGCATGGAAATTCGTGTGTTAGTGCTTGATCTACTGTATAAGCACAAAGTAGTGGATTTCGGATAAAGGAGTAGGGTAAAAGGAAAGAGAGGAATTAAAGAGGGAGAGATTAATTAAAGAAAGAAAGAGAGAAAGAAAAATGAAAAGAAAAAGAGAGAGACATTAAAGAGGGTGAGAAGAAAGAAAAGAAAGAAAAGAAAGAAAGAAAAATAAAAGAAAGAAAGAAAGAAAAGAAGGAAAAGCAAGCAAGAAAGCAAGTAAGCAAGAAAGAAAGAAAGAGAGAGAGAGAGAAAAGAGAGAAAAATAGCAGAAAAGAGAGAAGAAGAGAGAAAAAAGCAGTTACCAGTCCTGGTTTCAGCGTTGATCCAGCTGATGGGACGCCGATCCTGGTTTCGGTGTCAATCCATCTGCGTTGGTCCGGCCGATGAGATGTCCAGGGTCCTGGGGGCACTGTCCAGTCGTGGTGGGGTGCCTTTTTATGGACAGGTTTCTCCTCCCCTGATGACAGGTTTATCGTTTTCTGTGTAAACAATCTGTTCTATCTCTGCTTGGCCTCCCTTTTCCAGCCAAATCTTGATCTTTCTCATGGCGCATTAATAACAATAGTCCTTGGTTATTACCAACAATTCTTGTCTCTTATGCTCAACAATTCTTGTTTTGGCTTCACTGCCATCCAGTTATTGGTGTTTGAGACATAGATATTAGTCCCTTATCTTCTGGGATTCAAGAGCTCAGAATAATCCCACTTGGGACTGATGTTTATAGGATGCTTTTTAGCCACAGTTATTTACCATCCTGGTCACAACTCGAGTTGGTATCTTTTTCTGAAACTTCAATAACAAAAACATTGTTGTTATTCAGGCAAGAAAAATAAGTTTCCAAGGCTGTTCATTAAAAAACAGGTGCTCATTAGACAGCACTAGTTCTTGGGAACAGACAATGTTTCTGATAAGCTCAAGAGGGGCTCAGCCCAAGAGCTGTTTGTCAAGGCTGAGGCCTAATGAGCATTTCTCAGATCTTAGAGCAGCCTGAGGTTAGCGGGTGGAATGCACCATAATCCATCTGATGACCAAAGTCAGCTTCTCTGAGCCTCTACAAACAGTCTATAGGCATGCAAACTCTATGGAAAAGGGCATCTAGAGAGACAGCACGTTAACACAGCTTGAGATTTTCCTTCCTTTTAGATCCACAGAGTCTGCTTACGCAATAACCCTGTCTATTGTGTGAACTGAAAACTGACTTTAAGCTCATAATACACAATTAAAATTATCTCAATGTACACTCAGTTGTACAACTCAGATGTACAGCAGCTTTCTGTGGTATATGCTGGCACACAGATTTCTTTGGGTTAGGAGCCTGCAGAAACTCCTGATTTTGGTTCACAAAAAAAAAAAAAAATAATTAATAATCATGTGTTTCAGGACTTATTTCAAAGTTGTTCTCTCCCTTCACATAATAATGAGGTGAAAGACGCACAGTCTCATAATGTTCTAGTTTTTACAAACTAGAATGATAATATGTAATTTATTCCATATGCTGAATGATAATATGTAATTTCCAGCCTTTTGGCATGCAGTAACCTGAAACAAAGTTCTGGACCATAAAAGCCCCCAGAGACATTTTCACATATGGAATAGCTGTGAGATCAATAAGGGTGGTCCTTGAAAGAGCTGTTATTGACCAAGTCAATGCAGACCCCCAGCTACAGTAGTACACATTCTTCCAAAATAATTGACATAGTACTCATGCTTTGAGACCAAGTGACTGGAGGCATTGATCGTTCTTAAACACACTGCAGTGCACCCGCTGTAGGTTGAAGCATTTGCCTTCTACCAATACATGTACTGTAGCAAGATCCCTTTCCTGGAATCCATATTCCAACTTTCTTAAATATAAGCAAACCAAATGAAAACAAAAGCATCATAGAACCCCCCACTGCTAAAAATAAGTGCAACATTATTCCTGAACCAGTGAGATACTGCTGTTTTCGTTTTGGTTAATGTGTTTCACACAACAAATCTCAAAATGACATCACATCAACTGCTGCCATTGCAAAAGCAAATGTTTGTTGCTACCTACAATTACTTTAAATGTCAAAAAAGCAAACACAAGGGAATGTGACTGCTGTGAATTACTGTGCATCACAGGGACCACAAATGCTCATATACACCTGGTGCCTTTGCTGCATCACTTCCCAATTTTAGCTTATAAGCTCTGTATGTTTCCTTTGTAAGGACTTTTGTGCAAGGCAGACCAAAGCCAAGGGCAAGCCTGCTATCAGCTGCAATGGCCTTTGAATGAAACCTGATTTTGGTCCAGTGCAGGTAATTTGACAGCAGATACCACATTACAAAACGATAAAATACCCATGCACTGGCTTCAGCTTAAACCTGCAGCTTCTGAGAGGAAAGCTTTGTTTGATATTGTACAATGCCAGACTGATTTTTCACTTGCTGTCCTCTGAATATAAAATACAAAGTCCTCTTGCAGGACTTGAAGAACTACATCCCATGAAGCTTAGTCTTAGTGATTATGCATTTTCCTGACTGGTGGAATACCATGGCCATCATCTTCTGTGCAACCTGAGGACCAGAAGGGTGTGGAACATTATTTTTTAAGCATTTTTCAATTTCATCCGTGACCTCGTGGTTCTTGGAGACAGCACTAACACGGGGTAAATGGATTCACATTCCTCTGTGCTTTTCCACAGCTGTGCATCCAGAGGATATTGCAAACTTCAAACTGTGTGGGAGCCAAATCACTTTTTAAAAGCTTAAAATGCAGCACAAGCTTCAAGCAGAGCTTGAATCTTCCTGGTTTCCCAGCCACAACTAGTATCAACTAGCCACAAAATATAAGTTATGATAAATCAGGTTTGATATGCTCTAGCGCTTTTAAATACGCAAGACATGCTTAAATGACTTCTCCTAGTGGAGAAGTTCCATTTTCTACTTCAGGGACAACAAATTTTTTGTGAATGAAAATCTGAGATTTAGCAAAATATAAGCAAATAACCTGTTTTCCACTACACATGGCTAAGGTTAACTAAAATCAGATTGTGGTTCCTTTGAATAATTTTTTTTCTAAACACTTAGAGATACAAACTTGAGAAGAGAAAGAGCAAAGCTATTTTTGATAACTCTGTGAGGATGAGGAATAAATTACTCTATTTCTAGCAAGTCATACTGCATTTATATAAGCATGGATGTTTAGTCAGAAGAGGCAAACCAGCCACATTAAATTAAACTGAAAAGTTTTTTCAACATTCCTGGGTTTTTCCTTGAAAAAACAGTGTTGTGTTTGGTTTTTTTTTTCCATTTCTTCCTCTTCCCCTTTAAAAAGAAAGAAAAAAATATATGTGTGTATATATACATATTCTATCTGAAATCAAGGAGTTGCAGCCAGTTTGGAGCAGCTGCCTCTGCCTGCAGTGCAGCTTCTGGTACAGATAAAGTGTCACTAGCAGGCTGCCCCAGTCACTTGGCCTCTTGCTCTGAGGCAGAGGCATATGGGAGGGAATCTGAGGGTTTTTTTAGTGAGTTGGGGTTTTTTTCGGGTTTGGTTTTTTTTTTTTCACTGAGTTTATTCCCACAGGCAAAGTTTGCCACCTGCCTTGATGAAAGACAAAGTTGCTTGGTCACTTCTTTTATGTGTCTTTTGAGGCAAACTGGGAAGGCACCCCCAACTGCTGGTGTCTCTGCATTCTCCAGGGTGAAACAATTTCTTCTTGCAGGAGGCACATGACTGACAGAGATGTGCCCATACAAACTGTAAATGATGGGCAGAACCCCAAAAACTGGAGGGGGAAGGTTGTGTCTAAATGGAAAAAAAATAACCAAGACAGTTCTTCTTTGGCTTGTGAACACAAAAACCACAAAAAAAAAAAAAAAAAAAAAAAAAAGGAAATCAGAGCACCCATATATCTGTCAGCACCAAAATTTGTTGTTATTCAGGTTAGTTGAGTGTTGCATTTCTCAAGCTGGTGGAATTCAGAGGCAGCTGCTGGGCCTTAATCCAAGTTAATAAATTGTACCATTGCAGTCTCTGATTATCCAAAGATTATACCCTTAAGAGAGGACCTGGTTTCTCACTCTCTAGTCTTCTAGGATAAATTAGAACAGTTTTTCACATCTAGTTTTGAACTGGCTAAACAGCTGTTAAAGTTGTAGCACAGAACAAAGTTTAAATGCCTTGCAGCATTTCACAGAGTGCGAGGCAGTGTTTGTTTCATGAATTTTCTCTCATGTAGGTACACAATCTTTGCAGCTCTGCCTGTATCTTCCCGTGTATACATTGCCATATCCTGAGGGAACCTCTGTCATCTTTCAGATTTTTTAAGAGCATGCTTTGCCACTTAAGTAGTTGGAAAGGAACCACCAGGAAGAGGCTATTCTTTCAAAGATATGCAATGTACTGAAGGTGCTCATGGTTTCAAGCTGATGGCATCACCTGCTTCACTATGACTACCTGTAAATGTTCTGCTCTGCCATCTGATATGGCTGCTCAGATGCCAGACTTTTTCAGCAGTGCAGAACAGCCTTGCTGATGGTGCCACCACCTTTTCTAAGGTATTAAAAAAAAAAACAACAAACAAAACAACACCCCAAACCAGCTCTACTCTAGAAATGTATTTGAAACAGAATTGGAACAATGACAAGGTAAGAATAAGTGTGATTCTGTTGCAATATGTGCATGAAAGAAGGTTGGATGGCAGAAACACTGAGATGTTTAAAAAGTAGTTGGTGGACAACTTTGTGTTGGGAGGAATGTGTTAAAAGTGGAAGGCTATCAAGAAGGGTTGTAAACTGCTCAAGTGACCTTGCAGCTGCAACTAATCCTTGATAACTCCCTGTGAACAGCAGCCAGTGATCCTCTGGCATGGACTGAGTGTCACAGTGCCCGCGGCTCTCCTTGTGAGCCTCTGCCCCTGGCTTGCTCTGGGAATCCCTCAGTTAAGAGAGGAAAAATGGAAATAAATTTACTCTTCTTGTTTTAGCCATGGGTTTGCGGCTGTCCTGACTGCCTGAGCCAACTCACACACTGTGAATCAACAAGGTCTCACAACCAGTAAAATGGTGGAAGAAGAAACACACATGGGAGCAGATGCTGTGATACGTAGCATAAAAAGACATGCTGTAGAAGAAAAGATGCAGTTTCATGTGGATATTATAATAAAGAAAGCCTCTACAGGAGAGGCAGAAGGGACAATAAGTCCAGGGGAATACTGACAAACAGATTTCTCTGAGTTGCCTAAAAGTGGATGCTTAAAGCCAATTGATACTTTTTCAGGATGTCTGGAGGCTTTCTCCTGCCACAGCAGTCAACCCAGGGAGGTTGTTAAAATTTTACTAAAAGAAATAAGTCTGAAATTTGGAAATCCAGAGGGTTTATCTTCAGACAGCAGGCCTTACAGGTCATTCAGGAAGTGACTAAACTTCCTCAGTTTAAATGCAGTTTGTATACCCTTTGGAGAATACAATTTAGCAGAAGGGTAAAAAGGATGAATCAGACTATCAGAAAAAAAGTTTGCCAAATTGTGTCAAGAAACCCTTGTGAAGGGGGAAGATGTATTACCTATTGTTTTAGTAAGAATTCGAATCACCCCACATCTTAGGGGGTACTGAGCACCTTTGAAATTCTGAGTGGGAGATCATATCAAATTGACAATGTGGTGAAAAAAAGATAACCAAAAGCATGTGAAAAGTGAAAATATGTTGAGAAATAATCCATTTTCTCTTTTATGTGTTTTGTGTTCTCTGTATAGGTATCTTTTCCAATGGCTGTCCTAAGCTTTCAACCAGGAAGTTGAAAGGCACAGGTTTATGTATGAATGTGAAAAGATGGATCCTGACAAGAAAAGTGGAAACATCCCTGTGTTGTTGAACATATATGCATCTGAAAAAATAGAAGGAGTTAACTCCTGGATTCATTACACTTGGTTAAAAAAAGGGGCCTGATGTCTGACAAGAATAAGTTGATATCATGACAACTTGGAGACCTTAAGCTGCAACTGACTAAAATTCTTAAGTAAATTATTGAAAAAAGTGTTGGGTACATTGTCCACAAGGACTTATATTAGTACTAGTAGGCATTTATCAGTGTGGAACATTTTTACTGCTAAATAGATGTGGAAATGCTAGAATTAAAAGCATGCGTAATACATTGTTGTGGACTCATGATGACCCAGGAAAATCTAATCCTACAATTTAGCCAGTTAATTGAGGAAATCCACAACTCTAGAAATATTAAGCACTCAATTACAGGCAACTTTGAAAATGATTCTCCAGACCAGACTGGCTCTGGATGTGTTATTTTATGAACATGAAGTGTGTGGATTCCTAACCTAAGAAATTTTTAGATGAGTCTTAAAGGGGCGAATTATTGCAAAATTTGGAATATGTAAAAATGTTTTTAAGAAAGGATATTCTTTGATGTTTAATCTTTGTGTAATTTCAAGCCTAATCAACAGTAAGAGAGATTTACTGCATGAAACAGAAAGCAGCCAACGAGCTCTGAGTAATGTCCGGGTGTTAGAAAAACAAATTACTTGGCAGTAGAATTGCCTTATTAAGGGCTTGACATGTTTCAATGATCTCAGATCTGGAGGGAGGTTAACAAGGCTTGGGAAGAAGGGTGTACCACTGATGGTCGACACAAGGAATGCAGAATTTAAGGGCCACAGGACATTGGGCAGAACCCCTAAGATAAGGAAGAAACTAGTAAAGACAACCCAGCACCTGTGCTGAATCAGCTCTGAGTAGGTACAAGGTCATTCCTATGGGAGCAAATCGTGACCACCCACTCACAGCCACTGACCCAAAAATAATCCGCAGACTCTGAGGAATAGGGAACTGAGCATGCAGACTTACTAGCATGAGAACGAAGGGATCCATTAACCAACAGAAGATAGAATAGTAATTATTAAGACTCTTAAGTAGCTTGCACCCAATGAACATGAATGCCTTTGTTTGCTAAAATGTATCAGTAGGGAAAACTTTTGGCAGTCATGAGCTTGCTTTGTGGTTTTACCACCCAGCACCCCTTTCTGCACAGAACGGACAATAAATCAAATACCTCCACGCTGTGTGTGATCAGCCTCCTGCACATCGGGTGCAAGAACCTGGTTTAGACAACAAAGGGATGACAGCGGAATTACAAGATTGTCAGTGCTGGTGACTGGCTATATAAAGATGCAGTGGAGAAGCAACCATGATGCAACACAAATAATCTGTTTGAACCATTCTTCACTTCCACTTCCTTACCATCCCTGTTTCATCTCTCTATTACGCAGTTATGAGTTCCACCTAAGGCCACCCCTCACCCACTGTACCCCTCTCTGAAGACCACACAGCCAGCATGGCTCATCTTTCTCACTCCACCTTCCTGCTTCCACTGAATTCTGAGCAGTCCTGCCTGCCCCCTAAAGAGTTTCTTCATAGAAAGGCAACATTCACTGTGAGAATGTCGAGGCACTAGCATAGGTTGCCCAGAGAAGGTGGGGATGTCTCATCCCTGGAAGTGTTCAAGGCCAGGTTGAACAGGGTTTGGAGCAACCTGGTCTAGTGGAAGGTGTCCTTTCCGATGACAGGGGTTTGGAATGAGACGGTCCTTGAGGTCCTGTCCAAAACAAACCATTCTGTGATTCCACCATACAGATCTGTATGAAGAGTAGCAGGTGAGACGCAGAAACTATTGGCATAACATTACTGTTGACCCTAACAGCTTTAAGATGGTGCTGTATCTAAGAGTTAATGTATGGAAATGGTATGAAAAACATGAGTGTGCCCATTCTCAGGTTTAAAGTGCCCAGCTGGAGCCACTCAATGAAAGTTCACCTCATGCAGACGAAGGCTTTGCTTTTATAAAACATCCTGTAGAATTGTGTCTCTTCTCCTAAATTACCAAGAAAGTTTATTTTTGAGTATTGCTTATACCAGGTTGAAAATCTGAACAGATTAGAGCAGTTTAAGAAAAATATACTTGACTGTTTTGCCCAAACAAAGAATCTCAGTTTATTGGTTGTTGCCTGAGAAGCAAACCACAAGCCCTCCGCAGCATGCTCTATATATCAGAAGGAGCCTGGGGTTTGTTTTAATGGACACTTTTCTTTAACCTGGTGAAAATGAAGATGGTGAAACACTGGCACACGTTGCTCAGAGAGGTGGTGGGATGCCCATCCCTGGAAACAGTCAAGTTGGATCAGGCTTTGAGCAACGAGATCTGCTTTAAGATGTCCCTGCTCTTTGTAGGGATCTTGGGCTAGATGATCTGTGATAGTCTCTTCCAGCCCAAACCAGTCTCCAGAAAGCAGATATGTCAAACCACCATCTGCATACACTAGGTTTTTATACCCCATATGAGCAAATGCCCAACTGATTGCATGAAGAGCTCTGTCTTCCTTTAATGGGTGCCTGTCAGTGCTCTTAACGTCTCATAAATCCTTATGGACAAGGCTAAAATTATGCTGGTGGCAGGATTCAGTAGCAATTCCAATTTCCAAACAGTACCCAAAATGTGGGGAAGCACTTCATATTAGTGCTGTGCTTCATCGCAATTGTTTGCTTCTGTTTTGCTTTTTTTTTTTGTCTAGCTACAGGTAAAACTGTTGTAGCATAGAATTGTCTATGTGTTTTCTGCCCATGCAGAAAGGAAATTTTCAAAATAAACAATTCTGGTAAATTTAAACAGTTATTAAGTTTCACTATAAAATTTATTTGATATACAATAATAAAAATTTGAATCTATTTATGAATAAAAGTGTCGAAATACTGTCTTGTCAAGGCATATCTAGTACATGTCAACAGAAATTCATGCATTCCTGTAGAAAGATTCGATTTCAAGGAGAAAAATATTTTCTGCAGTAAAATGTTGAAATTTTTAGAAGTTTTAGATCTCATTTTCAATTCCTCAATGCATTTTCAGGATTCCTTTTTAGTAACTTCAGACATTTTAAAATAATTTGGGCTAATACTGGATCTGCAGCCCTGATCTTCCTCAGCTAGGGATTTTGAAGACAATAGGAATATTCCAGCTTGAATTGATAGGTTTTCCCCTGCCTTTACTTATACTGTCCCCCCCTTTCATTCCTGAACTTTCTATTTACCATGGTCTGAGAAACACTGCACAGTAAATATCTTTCTGCCCAATTCTTTCACTGTAGATGATTGTGCCTAAATCCCCTGGGACTTTCTGTGAAGCTTTCCACTGCTGTTTCTCAGGGACTGGAAAACTGTTGGTGGTATAAATCATCTGCATTTTACAGATTCCCAGACATCAGGGATGCAATTTCCAGGAGACAGGAGGGGGGTGGAGGTCTTCCTTCATTTCTCAAAACCTTGCCATAGAATATAGTTATTAATGGATTTCCATTCCCTTTCATATCCGAAGAAGCCTTTAAGGGAGCATGTTTTGCATTCAGATTAGCACAAGATCTGTCATTAACTGATATAGGGAAAGACTGTTTTTTCAATACAGCTGCTGTGGCTCTTATTTTTAATTATACTCCTGCTGCTGTAAATTGGTTGTGATTTGTAGCCACAATATTTTAAAACAGAAAGTGAAACACAGAATAGAGAGGGGTCCTAGAAAACACAAAGGTATTGGTATCAACACCAAATAAAATGTTCTACCTTAAACAAGAGATCTGGCACTATAAAGGTGAAACAAACAGCACGTGAAAGCATCACTAAATCCAGGCTAAATTAGAAACTAAATTATGTATGATGTGTGAGCAGGCAAGATGTGGTACCTGCTGGATTTGATTTGCCTGAGAATCTAAACTTTGTGCCTGGTGATGATGTTAAAACAGCACTATCCAAGCCTTCTTTTTTCTGCACAATTTTGGAGCACATCTGAAATTGAATCAGTTCAATATCTTTACCGCTGAACACACTTTGGGAAATGCTTCTACTAAAAAAACATGGCATAACTTTGAGGACGAGATTTCTGGATCATCTTCCTGGATTTTATGAGATCTAAATAGCTATTCATCCGTGAGAACATTCAGGACCACAGAACAATGATAGAAAGTTCAGCCTTAATAGAGAAAGATTTTTTAAAACTGTATGTTCAACCACACCTCCAAGCAATGATTTTTGATATACTGTACCTGCCTACAGTCTTGTTTTTAAAATCATTGTGTTCAGCTGGGAACAGTCCAACAATCCATGACATCAGATTACTCTTTCTTCTTGGAAATATTTTCCCATTGTATCACAGCTAGACCTAAATTTTTATTTCTATTTTTTTTTTTCAAAAAGGCATTTTGACAGCAGACCACACAGCCATTTTGCTTGGAAACCTCCTCATCAAGCTACTGATGCATCATTCCTCTTACTGAAAGATGGACTTCTCATGTGCAGACTGGGTGAAATGAAACATAGGTCAAAAATTTGCAACATACTTCCACAACTCCAACTTTCTGAGCACTAAGTCCTTTTTATTTCTTCATTTCATCATTTGTGCTTCCAGTAGCTTAGTAGATACATTTTAAAAAAAATTCTTCATGGAAAAGTACAAGTCTGTATGTTGACTTAAATGATCTGTGTCACAAGCTGTGACACTCCATGTCAACCAGCCACCAACACAAACACTGATCTGGTGGGAAATCAGAAATTAGCATAAATAACTTCCATATTAGCCAGACAGAGCAGAGATTGTTCAACCTGGAGAACAGAAGGCTTTGGGGATACATTACGGTACCTTCCAATGCCTAAAGAGTGCTGGAGAGGAACTTTTGACAGGACCATGGAATGACAGGACAAGGGAGAATGACTTCAAACTGATAGAGGGCAGATTTAGAATAGATATTAGGAAGAAGTTCTTGTTTCAGAGAAGCTGTGGGTACCACATCCCTTGTCATGCTTGTCCCATAAGGAAGCTATAGTATCCACTACCTTAAGGGAACTGTTCTCGCTGTGCTCTCACACTGGGTATGTCCTGCATTCCTGTAGCAGCAAGCCGACCACAAGAGCACAAAGAGCAAAGTGTCATGTTGTTAAATCAACTATGCACTCACCTGGATGCATCACACTTCTCTTGACCATGCTGTGCAAGGTCTAATGGTGATAAAAATCTAGCCAATTTTTACCATTTCTTTATGCTTCAGTCAATGGGTATTGAATCTGGTCAGTGACTGTCGGTCATTTCAGTGCCAGGCATTTATTATCATTTACTCTGTAAATACAGAGGAGCAATGAACTGCAACACTGGATTCAATCACACCATAACCTAGGAAAAGTCTAAATTTGATTCAGACTCTGCCACATGAGCCCACATGTACAGCAATAAATATACGTGCTCTATCACATCTATCAAGGGAATTAAACAATATAGTACACACAAAGTTTTAAGTCTCTAAGCTGAGGCCTACAGAGATTTCACTGGAATTTTTGTTTTCTTGAGAAAAAAACAAACAAACAAACAATAAAAAAGACCACCTAGTTCCAAACCCTTTGCTATGGGATACCTTCCACTAAAGTAGGTTGCTCAAAGCCTCATCCAACCTGACCTTGAAAGATGCCTGACAGCACACATTCAGAGTTATAATGTCTTTAGTTCAGGGATAAGCTTTGTCTGTCATGCCAGCCACATGTGCCCTATCTGTCAGTGCACTCAGAGGCTGTGACTGCACTGCATGAGGCACTGATGTTGCTGGGGGTGATACCATGTGGATAAATGTTTTGGACATTTCCTGGCCCACATTTGCTCTGCTCCACAGAGCAGCCGTGGTGAAAAGTTGCCAGCACAGGCCATGAGTGGTCCATGCAAATGGAGATTTGGCAGTGAAGGACTCCTGGCTGTGAGGCTGTGATTGCCAGCAGCCAGTCTCCAGACCCAGTCGCTTTCCATCTGGCAGAGAAGTGCAGCCTGGATGACAGACATTACAACCACAATTCCTTGGGTAGCAACCCAGGGACCCTTATCAAGCATATGGGAACAGAATTAAAACAAGGGATGGAGGTAGTGGGCTAGGGCTGTACATAGCACTGAGCTGGTTGTTCCTACCTGTCTGTCCTTTGCTGCATCTACACTACTTCATTGGTCCAGCCCTGAGCATTTGAATTTACCTTACCCTGGTAACACAGGTGTGTGTTTTTGTTTACATGGAGCAGTTCCATCTGCTGAATGGACATTAATTAATACAGTTCTCCAGTTTGATATTGACACTTTTTTATATTTTTTATTTTTTTAAATACATATTTGACTGAGTACTCCAGCATTGAGCAATCAGAGCTCTAACCGACTTAAGACAGCATTTGCTTTTATCTGGAAGCTGAAGAAAAAGGAAGGGAAGAGCAGAGAAGCAGCTGTGGGCAGGGGGATCACAAAGCATCTTCCACTAACTAGGCACTGGTGAGATCACCAGTTTTCAGTATTGACTACTAAAAGGCCTGTAGAAACCACACCTTCAATGAATATGGTTATAGAGCGTGTAAGAACAAAAAGGAGAGTTTTATTAAGATGATTCTTCATCCTTTTCAGAATTTAAAGCATCAGATACTCACGTGCTTAACAGTACAAGAAAAGTCTTTGGGAAGGAATAGTGTTACATAGGTTTCTCAACCAGAGCTGGAGTATATATGCATTCCTCTTTAAGATACATTCTTATGATTAACATTGATGGTCCAAAAATATACTAAGGGGACAAAAGGGAAAAAACAAGAGGCAACACCAAAAAACCCCTCCAAACCCCCAACACCAACTAGAAAAAAATACCTTTTTTTTTTTTTTTAAATCTTAAGAAGCAGTTTAAACTGTGATTTGATTGCTTGCTTGTTTAAAATAGGCATGAAAAAGAAGATGGGATAATTTTTGCACAAAAGTATGCATTTTAATTTAGTTCTCAAGTAGAGTCTAACTGTATATTTGCAGTCCAGAAAACATTCTAAAATAATCCAAATCAAACTTGAAATTTATAAATTACTGTAATAAGTATGTACAGGGAAAAAGGCAAAAAAAAATAGAATAGAAATCTCTCCAGGCTACTTTGGATTCTACTTTAAAACAAACACTAATCCATCTTCCTGTGAAACTGCAGTGGACCACTAAGAGCCTATCATGCTGAAGATCAAATGGCAGATACTAATTCAGAATATGAGATTTTTTTAGAAACCATCTCATGGATTCTTGTGAAACTTTTTTTCTCATCTATTTACTCTGACTGCTAAGTTTTTGCTAAAATAAACTACAGAATTCTGTATTTCAAAATGTAGTATTTCTCTTTTAAATACAATTCCTCTTTAAAACTTCTTTTTACATGGCAGTGTGATGGGGAAGTGCTTCCAGTACTTTCAGTGGATGAATAACATCCAACATAGGACGTTATTCAGAGATTTTGTGGTTGAGCACTTAAAAATTGAATTTCAATCCATGGAGGATATTTTACACATGGGTGCACAATTTGGAGGGTATTTTACAATGTGAGGCTGTGAATAAACAATACCGTGCACTGTTTTTGATGGGAAACTTGGAGGCTGGGAGTCCAAACTTCTGGATTTGGGCTTAATCCCTCCAACTGGTTCCAATGGGGCTGTGCTCCTGCCAGGGTCTCCACAGCACATCTCTGTGCTCATATCCCATGAAAGCTGTGGACATTGTGGGAGCAGAAACAGCAGGCAAATGGTGCAAAGGTTGATGCTCACAACCAGCAGGCACAGGGACTTCAGTCGAGTGGGGTGGGTGGCAGAGAGTGAACTTCACCAGTGACCCTGCCTGGGGAAAGGCAGCAACACAGCCCACTCAGGAGACCCTACATGGAGTACTGTGTCCAGCTCTGGGACCCTCAAAATAAAAAGGACATTGATCTGTTGGAGAGAGTCCAGAGGAGCCCATTAAGACAATCAGAGGCTGGAGCACCTCTCCTATGGAAAGAAGAGGAGAGAGCTGGGATTGTTCAGCCTGGAGAAGAAAGGCGCAAGGGGAGACCTCACTGCCCTTTCCAGTGCCTAAAGGGGCTCCAAGAGAGCTGGAGAGGGACTTTTGACAAGGGCATGGAGTGACAGGACAAGAGGGAATGTCTTCATACTGAGAGTAGGTTTAAATTAGATATAAGGCAGAAATTCTAGACTGTGAGGGTGGTGAAGCACTGGAACAGGTTGCCCAGAGAAGCTGTGAGTAGCCCATCTCTGGAAGTGTTCAGTGCCAAGTTGGATGTGGTTCTCAGCATCCTGGTCTAGCAGAAGGTGTCCCTGCCCACGGAAGGAGGGTTGGAACTAGATGGCCCTTAAAGGTCCCTTTCAACCCAAACCACGCTGTGATTCTGTGATTCTATGGCTTGTCCCAGTAACAAATAACACAGAGAGCACAAGGCAACTAAATATAGAGAAACCGCAGCTATTCAATCTCAGCGTTCAGACGGGAGCGGCCGGGATGTGTGTGAGCAAGGCCGGGCCCCAGAGATGCTCAAGGCAATGGAAACAGTTGCCATGGAGACAACAAAGAAAAGCCAACCAAAGGAATTACCAACATGCGCCAGTCTGAGGGTGCCTGATGTTGAATAATGCAGGGTGATGCCGCTGCAGCCCCAGCACTATTTCAGAGCCCAGGGAGCACTGAACATGTACCTTTTGTTTTGATGTGCTGTAGCTGGAAGGCAATAGCTTTGTTACAGGTATTTATAGTTAACAAAAACTAACAAAAGCAAACAAACAAACAGAACACAAACCAAAACAAAGGCAGCCCTAGCAATAAATGTAGTGAAACCCTTTATAACCTCAATCATTCCTCTTGGCTGTGCTGGAAGAAGGATTTCTGCTGATGCAACTCCTTAGCGTTTAGCTCACTGTGAGTCATGGAAAATGGTCTCGACATGAGGAAAGCAGAGAAGGAAAATCAATAATCCTTGATCATTGGAAAGCTAAAACCATTAGGAGCACAAGGAAGATTGGAGTTCTCATTAAGGCAGGTATTGCTCCTCCCTGCACATCTGCTTCTGTTTCACAGTTTCAAGGTCACATGCAGCTGGAGCAGCACAGCATCCCTGGGCCACTCCTGGGTTTTAACTTGGGCTAAAATCAGTCATTAATATAAAACACAAACAGAACATCCCATGTGGCAAAATAAAATAAAAAAGCACAACAGAAACCTCTTGTTTCAGCAAGGAAAATGGTGCTTTGCAACACACAAAAAAATGAGAAGTTCATATTAATTCTGAAGTAGGCCATTGTCATCCTTATTTAAAAAAAAAAAAAAAATTAAAATTTTACACTATAACTTCTCTGCAAAGCATTATTATCAGCTTAGCACACCTGCAATGAAGTTATATCCCTGGTTTTAGCAGTGATGGGAGGACTGTGAGGGTATCTGTTGGCTTTACTTGGAAAAAATAGGGTGAAGAAATTGAAGTTTTTGCTTTCACAGGAAAAATGGGAATAATGAGATTTTTCTGGTGAACAACAAATATTAATTGTACTTAATTTGTGTTGTATTACCCAGAGTACAGTTTGAAAATGGGTGCCCATAGAGCTTTTCATCTTTTCATGGTAAAGTGCAAGTACCTACAAGGATACAAAATACCCTGTAAACTAAATACATGACACATTATGTGTTTCTTTTAAAGAAATACAGAAATACACACACAAAAAACCCCCAATTTATATATAACTTAAGCCAGAAACTTAAACCAACAGGATATGAGTGTTTGACTTCCCTGTATTCCTTTGAGAACAGTCCATAGTAGCTCAAGAATAATTTTTTTTAGGGTATATACTATCATGGCTAAAACAAGTGTGCCTAAACCCTTTGAAGCAGGAACATTCAGGGAGTCCTTTTTTGCATTAAGTTGCTTGTTCAATGCAAAGATACCAAACTGAAGTCTTTGGTTGGACTTACATGGGTATAGTCTCTAGCTTGACAATTGAATGCTGGGCAATTAGAATTGGGTCATAGCCCCTTTCTTTGCTGACACCAATGTTTCCCATGGAAGATACAGAAAATTAAATTAATACTTTTGAAGAGTTTTGGAGCTCTTGTAAAGATAAGTTATAATATAGTAAGTGTGAAATGTAATTAATATAAACACAATGGGATTTTTTTCCACCTAGAGGCTAAAATTATAGAGCAGTAATGAAAGAAATATATTGTTGTTCAGAGAAAACAACTTTATAGTCATTCATGATTTATGTACTCCCTAAACTGTCCATTAATAGGATTAAGGTGGTTCTAGGAAATATACAGTAGAATTTTTTTGATAGTGTATTTTTTTTCTGGATTTAAAGTTTTAATTATCATCCTGTGGCTTTCAAGTTTAGGAGAGAACAAAAAGCCCCAAACCAGGCCACTCATCTATGCACTGTGTGGTTGACCCATGTCAGCAACTAAGCACCCCCATAGCTGTTTGCTCACTGAAGATGCAATCTCATGGGCCAAGATAAAGACCATTTAATAAGAATGACTTTTTTTTTTTTTCTTAGAGTGACTCAAAGACAGTTATTCATCACCTCTTCCCAGCAGACTGATGCCCAGGCCATCTTTGAGCAATGGCATCTTCAGCAAGAGCAGCCTTCCAGTCTTTACCACTGCCCTTGCTGTTGTATAATATGGAATATCCCTTGGCCACATCTGCAAGATGCTTAAGCCTGTTTGCTTAAAATATTGTGTTTTCCCGTGTTAAAAATTATTTAAACCACCATTTAAAATAGTAATTTAGCCTATAAAGGTGTCTTCTTCCTATTCTAAAGACAGTTAACAAAGGCTCCGTTTGAAAATCAAAATGTATCTATATAGATCTAAGACACTGAAATTCAGAAATACTTCTGGTTTAGTGTTTAATTCCCACTATTAAAATCTGAATTATCACTATTGAAATCTGCATTTTGAATGCAAAACAGTATAGTGAAGGTTAAAATGACAAATTAATACACAACCACTGAAGGCAGCTTATGCCTGAAATTATTCTGAAAACTTGCATCAAAGGAAATCACATGTGTGAGGGGGATGATATTGTTGCATAGCATCAGAAGACTACTTAAACAGCTACTTCTAATGGCTTTAATCAAACTCACTGAAGACAAATCAAGTTAAACTCTGCTGATACCCTAATACAAAACATTTAAACTTCTTAAAGTTTTCACTAAGATGCCTCCTAAATTCTTTTTCAGGCTTTTCCCAGAATTTTCTGGTTCTCAGCTGGAAACATGTATTTTTTACAGTATCCACAATGTTCCCACTTTCAAAATTGGATCCTTAATTTTGCAGTCTTGTGGTAATCACCTGGCTTCACTCAATTCAGCAGAAGGTTTTCAGTCAGCTTCAGGTGTTTTCCTGATCTTCAGTCAGAGAATCCACATGGGATTTTATCTTTTTTAGTCATCTAAACTCCACTTACAAGTCATCCATAATTTCTTTTTTTAATCTGCAGCAATCTTATGTCAGTATCTGTCAAGAGAAGAACAGAAACAGGTCAATGTTCCTTACTAAAATGTTTTTTATTTACATATGAAATTCTTAAAAACAGGTGTTTTAGAAGGTTAGAAAAACCTTTGGACAAAAGCTGCTCAAATGCTTTTTTTCTTGTTCATTTGGGGGTTTTTTTTGCCATAATTAAAAAATACTTGTAAAAAAAGATAAGTATTTTACAATTATGCTTAATTTAGACCAGTGGATTTCCACAGAGTATAAATTTATTCTTATCTGATTCTCCAACTTCCATTCCACTTTCAGGACAACTCAGCCTGATATGTTAAAAAAACATAGTTACAGTTCTTGTTATGATAGCCTTTGCAGTGGCTCCATATGATCTCTGGGGATAAACTGTTGAAACAGATTTTTCCACCCAAATCCAAATAATCCATCACTTTTCTTAATATTGTTCTCATCTCTTTCCCCCCAAAAAATTGATATTCTCTGGCAGAAAAACTTTGAGAGATGTGGCTCATGCTCTTCTAACAGGCACACAGAATGATTTAAGGGTTTAAATAAAAACAAACAAAAATAATGTATTTTCATCTTCTCTTGAGTAGGAGCAGTATCATGTACTCAATTCGCCTTTTTCCCCACTATTTTTGAAAAAAAAAGTAAACAAAAAAACACAAAAAACCCAAACCCAGAGAAATTCAAGGCAAAAAAGAGGTGAGTACTGAGAAATTCAGAACAGCTGTGACAACATTGTCAATTTGACTCTGAGGAATAATTGAGCTGTAGGGACATATTTGGGTTATATTTTCATATTGTGAAGCTTTGTCATAAAAAGATGTCATCCAGTGGTGTCATTCCACTCCCCATGTTGGACAATTAGTGCAGGTCTACAAATATAAACTATTGTAGTTTCTGAGAGACTGATTGTGAAACGCTATGAAGATCTATGTAGCCTTTAACACTTAAGCAAGGGAGATTTGGACTGGACACCTCATTTACAACACAGTTTGGAGGAATCAGGCCACCAGGTCTCTTTATTTTTAAAATCTCAGTGTTCATTCCCCTGTTGCCTAAGAATGGTGATTTCAGATGTATCAGGGTTTTCTCATCCTTGTACTGTGGCAAGCAGGAAAGTGTCAGGAACATGTTTGCTCTGAAACTACAAATATCTGGGAGACTAATAGTCCTATTTGTCTTATGGAAAGCAATATATAACATTCTCTTCCAAGGTTAGCAAATCTGACATGAAATATTAGTTACACTTATAATTTCAGAAGAAAGGAAAAAATAAAAAAATAAAACGTTACTATTCTCTCTCTCTCTCTCTCAAAAAAAAAAAAAAAAAAAAAGAAGAAGAAAAGAAAAAAGCCAAAACAAAACCCCTTCAGTTAGATCTGCCTGTGACAGTTCTGCCCACAAAGTGTGGGAGTATCTGTCAGAAAATCAGCTTCCAAGATTCAAGTGATATGTCCTCATCAACAGCTTTGCCAAGATAGTAGTAACCCTTCTTGTTTGTTTCTCCACTGTACCCATTAGTCTTTGTAACATTTTGCAGTATTGGCAGCTGGTGAAGTTTAAGGCACCCCAATTAATTCATTTGGCAACACAGATCTTTTGCATGTACTGGGCATCTGCAAGTGCTCAGACTGCCTGAAGCAGTGTGAAAGAACAGGATAAAAAAAGTCTGCTGATAGAAACACTGGCAAAGGCAACACACAACTTTACTAGTTCAGCCTTAAAATAGATCCTTAGAGCAGAAAACAATCATGAACAGGCTTTGATAAACTTTTGGAAGTAAAACTCTATGAAAAATTTAACGCTGTTGTATTTCAAGACATTTATCAACCAGTCACAAAGCTGTCCCAAACATTCCTTATGACAAAATATTTGAGATCTCTTATTTGGGGATATCATGTGCTAGACTCTGTGCATGCTCACAGAAAGATAACTTCGGGCTGCTAGGAGCTATTTTGCTCTTGAATCTATTGAGCTTCTTCCTTAAATTTGTGAAGAAGAGTTTGAGTGTAAAGAAGTGAAAAATGTTCCTTGAAGATTTGCAAACAAAACAGATCTGTGGAAATAGCTCAGGTTTGGGTTTATAGCAAAGGTCAGGAGTGGAAGTGCTGCCTTTCAGCAGCCAGAGGCAGCAATGGGTGAGGAGTGTGGGCTGTGCCTTAGTTTCAGAGTGGAAGACTCCAAAAAGTCTTCTTCTGAAAATCTTTTCCTAATTCCACCTACCAGATGGTTGATTAAGTTGCAACACTAACATCTTTGGCTTTCTGTTTTCCTTTCAAATGTTTGAGGGGTGGTTTTCATAGGGGTTCTTCGCTTCTTTCCATTTTTTGAATTTTTCTTGTTCACTTAATACTCCCTATTCAAGGACGTTCTCTCCTGCCATGAAATTCAGCTCATTACACTGATTGCCATATATGTGAAGCTGCGTTTTGTTTTACACTGAATCATCCTCATAAATTCGTTACATGGCATTGCACATCCCCCTAAGACCTGCTGTTGCCACAAAGAACAAACCTGGATTTTCAGTCAAGAGATACAGGGGTTTTTTTGCAGTAAGTTTATGATTTTCAAATTACCAGATATTAGACCAAATGAGTTTTTCTTCCATCTGAATCTACTCATAAATCTGTCAGTTAACAGTATTTAAGCTGAAAGATGAATCATAGGTCACAAGCAAGTCTTCAAAATAACTACCAGAATTATATTCTTAAACTAGTCCTGTTGAAACCCTATTAAAAAAAGAAATGGTAGTGATTACTCATTTAGAGGAAATAATAAAGTATTATGTCAGGGCAGCAAGGAGATTCCTTGGATTAAGTGAGTGAATTAATAAATACATAAAAAAACCTTCAAGATCAAAAAGGTAGCATGGTTCTCTTTTTGGAAAGTGAATGTAGAAGAGTTTATTCACTGAGACAGCAAAAAATAAATTACCAATATTCTTACACTGAAACACCCATGTTGCCCTCCAGCATCAAAGTCTGCTGTGCACCTGGAGCAGGAAGCCAACAAAAAGCATCCTTACACCTGCTGTTGGTAATTGTTACTCAATTATCTAGCCAAAAGAAAAAAAAAAAAAAAGTTTGTCTTCTTCACTAAAGTGCCCTGTGGAGGAAAGAAACTGCCCCCTCTGATGCAGAATGAAGATCACCAGGTATGTGTGCACTCTGATGTGGGTTTGTGTACTCCAGGTATGCCTTCCAGCAAAAATGGACTAAAGTGCTGGACAGTCCCAACTGAGTCTGTTTTGACCAGGAATGATAAAAATGAGACATCCTTCTGTGAAGACACATCAGCTGTTCAAACAGTTTCCTTCAGTGTCTCTTGAGAGAGCTATAGACATTCTTCATCTCATGCCTGGATTATACAGCAAAGACGTGGACCTGTTGCAGTAGGGCCTGTTACAAGAGGACAAAGAGGAATGGTTTTAAAATGAAGGAGGGTCAATATAGACCTGGTGTAAGGAAGAAGGTTTTTACAATGAGGGCAGTAAAACAGTGGCACAGGTTGCCCAGAGAGTCTGTGGCTGCCTCATCCCTGAACACATACAAGGCCAGGATGAGGCTCTGAGCAACCTGATCTCCTTGAAGATGTCCCTGCTCATTGTGGGGGGGCCAGACTAGATGACCTCTAAAGGTCCCTTTCAACCACAACTATTCTACAATGGATATAAATGCTCACACCCATATGTCTAACTGCTCTCTGCTGTTCAGGATTCAGGTACAAACGCAAATCACAGCATCATATAAAGAAGACATACAAAATTTGTCCTTTGATGTAGTAACCCCTGGAGTACAATTGAGTCATCCTCACAAATTCTAATGGCTTGATCCAGCAGCCCAAGGACAGGCATCAGTGAAAAACCAGTTTCCCTGCATTAGCCCAGATACCCATCTCCAGCCGGCAGACACAAGATCCAGAAGATAATTTTGGAGCCGTGGTTGAAGTGGATATTTTGGAGTCCCTGACTGAGGTGCCTCAGTGGCACAGCACAGGACACCTAAATCCAGCCCATAAAAATGTCACTTTCCCTCTGCTACTGAATGTTGATCTTCCTCTCAAATCCCAGAGCTTCATGACCTTAAGCAAAACAACTTTGTCCTCCTGAGAGACAGACAAGAGTGTATTAGAGCTGCCTGCAGTCAAGGAGAGATGAACATGCCACCATGTAGCCAACAGCCTTACGCCTGCCAAGATTTGGGAAAGTGGGAATGATG
>JAWWLT010000092.1:9882615-9917282 GCA_035040995.1 Premnoplex brunnescens | reverse complement strand
GATGGCTGAAGAGGGTGGGAATTTGAAGACAGCAACTGATTTTGAGGCAGGGTAGAATGTTCAGTTATGTACCTGTGAAATCACTGGCTTTGGTGGAAGGGTAGTGGCAGCAATTCTTGTGCTTTACTGAGAGCCTTCACAAATTAGGGTAGCACAAAGAAAAAGCGCTCTTGAGGCACTGCCACATCAGCAGGGCAAGAATCATTCAGGAGAGAAGGGGCAACAACTAGTAACTTTAGAATTAGTTAATTGCCTGGTAATTTGATGGACTGTGTCTTTGGGCAGATTTGTTCTGTGCTGTTACGCACTGAAATATCCAAAAGATTGAAATATTTTATGCATCTGGAAGTGTCATATCACATCAAGCTGTACATAGCACAGCAGTTCATCTGGCAAAGGTAAAATAAACGTGTTCTTGTACTAAGGCACATAAAAGAAGGAGAACAGCATCCTGATTGAAAGAGCTGGTCAGTGAGCTAGTGGACTGTAACTGGGGGTGAAAATGAAATATTTTAGGAAAGAGATTCCTTTCTAATTTACATTGATATAACAGACCTGAGAAAAAGATAAGCACTTTTTGACCTGTAATTTTTATGCCTCCAGATTTTACTCATCATTCTTTATTTACAGAGCTGTAGAAATCAATCAGCCAATACTTTTTTCTTTTTTTTTTTTCAAAAATAAGTGTCTCCTCTTGAGAGCAGAGCAATCTAGGAGAATGGAAGATCTGTTTTGTCTGAAAACTGTGTAGGACTTCAGTCACACAGATATACTGAGCATAAACTTTGTTTGCTGTTCATGATGGATATGGATAAAATACAAAGTCTTTCAGATTTCAAAGCAGAGGGAAGGGAGCTTTGGGGGTTTGGTTAATGAGAGGACCAAGTAAATAAAAAGAAGCAACAATGGTTATCTTTGGGCAATGGACATTTTCCTACTGACACTTTTCAGAAGACTGAAAAATTTCCAAACTTCACCTTGTCTTTTGGGTACTAACAAGAGACTCAGTGACTTCACTCTGGAAGGGCAGCTTTTACACAAAGGCTGCTACCCTGGAAAGGTCAATTTTGTCACCACCAGCTCAGAATGAAACTATTACAACATCAGGAGAGAAACTGAGTTTTGATTAAACAATTCTAAAGTGAAATCCTCCCCAGAGAAATGGCACACAGGAAAGGCAAGAAGAAGATGAGAACAATTTAAACTGTCTAGTAGGATGGTTGTCACCAATGACAGAATTATTATGGAGCAGCAGAGTGCAAGCAGTAAGAGAATAAAACTGAAGGTTGCATTTATTGGGAGAGTTTTCCTCCTCTTCCTCTTCCACTTTGACCCAGACTACCATACTTGAAATGAAAAGACAACATTTTAAATCTCTTTTCAGGCAGTACTACCTTTCAGTTCAGGTGCTTTCAGTTCAGTTCTAGCTGTTACAGAATGTTGCTATCCCCTTAAACATGCAAACATACAATTAATGCTGCCACTTCTGCTGAACAGGCAGCTAAGCTGTGTGTATTGTTTATTTCATACAACATCTCTCAAAATGTGTAATATTTTTTATATTCTGAGATGACTCAAAGTTAAGAATTTGGAAGCATGAAAAAACCTGAAATCTGTGAGAATAATAATCTGGACACAAATTCAACTTTGCAATGAAGCATTTAAAAATCAACTTCCAAGGGGAAAAAAAAAGTTCAGTGCATAGAAAAGTTAAAAAGACAATCAGTAAGATAGTAAACTTACAAGAAAATTAAAAACTGAAAACAGAAATATCAACTCTTATGTTGACAACTTTAATAAAGGTTGATAACTTCAGGATTGAGACTTTAGCAGTGGCTCCTTTTTGACTGCCTACAGAGCTACAACACACTCAAATTTTAAAATATGTATCCAGAAGGGATGATTTTTTTCCTCTGAATAATCAAAATGCTAGGCTGTTTGTTTCTAACACAGAAAAATACTATCTGGACAAAATCCTTCTCTTGTTATTGATCAGAATAAATACAGTAGCTATCACTGAAAGAGGGAAGAAGGGCAATTCTGTGGAGACTGAGCAGGTGCTCGTCAGGGTAAGTGGGAGCACTCAGGGTAATTTGGTGAGCACAAAACCAGGCTGTGGTGGCCGAGGTCAGGAGCATTTGTATGCACAGAAGTTACAGTCAGACACCATCATCAGAGATATTTTTGTAGTACCTATGTCAGTAAATCTATTTCTGCAGCAAAAAGAATGAAAATTGCATGTGTTCTACCAATGCAATTACTGCCTGAGGAGGGAGACCAAGGGGAGAGAGAATGGGAAGAACTTACCCAGACTGACCTCTCTTCAAGTGTCTGCCTTCAAGTTCATCATGACAATGTCTGAAATCAATGTAGGATGGGGATTGTGGGGAGAAAAAAGTCTACACCTCCATGGAGTGCTCCTGTGTGGGTAAAGTGACAGCTCTCTGGTCCCTAGCATATTCCTGAAAGGAAGAAGATGACAATCACATCCCAAATGAGCCCACGGGACAGTTTCAAAATCAGACTGAATATAGTACTGCTAAACATTTGATCATTGGACCCGATGATCCTGGAGGTCTTTTCCAGTGTTAGTGATTCTGTGATTTTGCAGTGAGCTGTCCAGGCTAGCAGTAAGTTTTGTTATGGGAACCACACAATCACTCAGCTGCTTCACATGGTCATCACATCCTGCAGTGAAAATCAATTAGTTTGTGATTTGGCCTGAGGGTGACCCACCTACAGAAGCCATAGCAAGCTCTGAGCTTGTTTTTCATGCAATCGTAGAATCATTAAGGTTGGAAAAGACCTCTAAGATCATCAAGTCCAACAATTAACCTACCACTGTCAAGCCCACCACTAAACCATGTCCCCGAGTGCCACATCTGCATGTCTTTTATATACCTCAAGCAATGATGACTCCAGTACTGCTCTGGATAGATTGTTCCATTGCTTGACAATCCTTTTCATGAAGAATGTTTTCCTGACATGCAAGCCAAACTTCACCTGGGCAGCTTGAGTCCATTTCCTCTAGTTTTATCACTTGTTACTTGGGAGAAGACACTGACCCCCACCTACCTACAACCTCCTTTCAGGTAGTGATAGAGAGCAATAATGCCTCCCCAGGCCTCCTTTTCTCCAGGCTAAACTATCACAGTTCCTTCAGCCGCTCCTCATGAGACTTGTACTCTGCGACCCTTCACTGGACAATGGCTTGGGTCTGGGTTTGAAGCAAAATGGAGGTTTAGACACAGGTTTGAAGCAAAATACTCTGCTTTTCTCTGTGCAGAAGCCACATGGCCTCAACATTCCCATGGCCTGCTGGACAGAGTGTTGAACACTGAGGACAACCTGACACAAAGGGATAATGACCCTCCTTTGCTGTGGAAGGCAACTGTGTCTCTGACCTGCCCTCAAAAGCAGTGACTATTTTTCAGACAGCAGCAAGCAGAGGATTGCTTTGTCCTGTCTGCCATGACCACTCTGGAAAGGGGTCCATGCAACCTCCTGTACTGTAACCCTTATTCTTGGGAGCTCTGTGACATGCCCAGAGAAGCTTTGAGTGGCCTGGTTTAGGGAAAGGTGTTCCTGCCCATGGCACAGGGGTAGAACTAGGTGGTCTTTGATGTCCCTTCCAGCCCAAATCATTCTGTGGTTCTATGATTCCATGATTCTATTGTTCCCTTATCAGACAGACACCATCAATAAAAAAAGTGCTACCAGGTTCAGTGCAGACACTGTCAGGAAATGTGGGAAGAGGCATACACAGAGCTGGCAACCAGAAGCAAAATGCCTTCACCAGAAAAAGAAGAAACCAGCCTGCAGTTACCCCAGAGATGACCAATCTAACAAAAGACATTTTTAAGTGGTTCTGCACTATATTTGGGTAATACAAATCAAGAAGAAAATGTCAGGAATGGGAAGGGGAATATATAGATGACTGTGCAAGGTTTGTCCAGAGGTTTGTCCCCAGATGGGACATGGATGAATCAAGATAGATGGTAATACTGGGAAAGCAAGGAGTCACTCGGTGTATCTGATTTGTTCCTAAACACCTTTGTTTGGTTTTCTGTAAGATATAGTCTGAACAGTTTTCATTGCAGTCTTTGCTAAGCGTTTGTGGGGTTTTTCTTGTTCAAAGAGCAGCAAATGAATCTTGCAAAGCCTTTGATGTTTCCTCGCTGTACTTTAAATAGCTATCACTTAATCTGTGATACACACACTGCAAGAGGATGCTTTGTTATGCATACTGAATTGTACACTCTGCATCTCAGAGGAGAGGGGATTCTGAGCAGTTGCCACTAAAAAACAAACACAGTCTGAAAACCAAGATTTTGCTCTACCAAACACACCAGAAATGTTCTAGCTTTTTCTCAATCATCATGTTACTTTCCTAATTCTACAAAAATCTTACTTGGAGTCTTTAAAATATAAAAGCTTTACAGCATTTTCTAAGAATAAGAAAAAAAATAATTTTCAGGGAAGTTTGTCAGCAGAGCACAGTAGCTATTCTATTTTCCATGGCATGCCAGAGAACTTGTTCACTGGAAAAAATTTACAAATACAAAGGATTTTTAAAAAAAAAATCACAAATCCAGATTCTGAAAGTGCAAATGCAGGAACTTATGCAATCAAAGGACAGAAGCATACAGCAGGACATATAAGCCATAGGCATTCAATTAAAATGATCTTGTCTCAGTATGAATATTAAAGACTGGGAATAAGCTGTTCATAAATCCTATATAGAAATAATTCATTGTGTAGTTTTGAATAATTAAATATCAGATAACCAGGACCTTTTTGAAGTAATTTGTGAATAACAACACACTGAATTTCTAAACATATTGTTTTCAAAACACAATCAGGCAACTTAATTGAGCACAAATGCAAGGATATTTAAAATATTTCAACATTCAACTTTTTTTTTTTTTTTCCTGGTAAAGACTATGGTCACCTAGAGACTAGAAATTTTTCCCGAGTCAAAATTTAGCTCAAGATATTCTTCTTCACCTAGATATTTGCCACTGTGAACTTGTGGTAGCCTGTAACCCCTTCCCAGGAGCTTGCCCTTGACCTCCAGCCAGCATCCTGGCCAGCCCTCAAGGTGCCTGGTGTAGGCAGGCAGATGCTCTGCACAAACCCACCTGGCTTTTTCAGCCCCCTCCAGACCTGCAGATCTCACAGTGTCTGCAGCTGTATCACAAACCACAGAGCACCTAAAGAGCCTGAACATTTTGTGCTACAGAGTCCTGAATATCACCTCATTTAGCTGTTTAAGCAGCAACTTTGAGACCTGGTGGGTACTGATTGCACTAGTCCCTCCTCTTAGACTTTAGATTATATATAGGGTGGAAGTTTTTTTGTGATGAGGGTGGTGGAGCACTGGCACAGATTGCCTGAAGATGTGGTAGGTGTCCTATCCCTGTAAATACTCCAGGTCAGGCTAAACTGGGCTCTGAGCTACTGACCTACTGGAAGATGACCCTGCATACAGCAGGCGACTAATCTCATTGGCCTTTAAAGCTTTCTTCCAACCTAACCTAGTCTATGATTCCATGATTCTATTATCCCTGTCTCATGACACCCAAGCAACCCCACAAATGTCATTATTTCTGCTTTTATCCCAGTATAGATGGCTGTTGAAATGGAGTGCTGTAAATGCTAGTCACTGTCCACAAGGTGATGAATGGCTTACTATTTTTTCTTCAGAATTGCCACGGTGACCAGCTTTATCAGAATAACACAAGAGACAGGAAGGAAATACCCAGCACAAACCCACAGATTCATAGAATCATGGAATGGTCATTGTTCAGTTTAGATACAGAGCATGAACTTTACACTTTCGATAGTCTATTTTCATGTTCAGGACCTAATGGGTGTTTAAATCCAATGTTCTTTTATGTCCACTAATATTGCTGCCTTCAAAGGACGACAAAATCCACAAGTCATTGTGAATTGAATAGAAAAAGCCAGTATGTGCACTTATTTTCTGCGCTTCTTTAGTGGTGTCTTAAAAAACTTATGTACACCAGAAAACCTAACAGGAAAACCCCACAGATTTTAAGTGGAACAGATATGAATACTGTAATAAAAATAAAGCCAAAAGTTCCAGAGACCTTAAGTAAGCAATGTGCTACCATCCACAGAAATGCAACAGCAGAAGCAGGTGGAAGTCATTGTCAGGGTTCACTTTGACCCGTAACTAATGCTGATCAAAACATTACATCTGCTTTCCTACATATACCCAGATGAAATTGGATCACTGGCTGAAATATTCATGAGCACACTGCTCATGCCCAAAGTGAACAACACGGAGCCCTCAACAGGCATAGGGGTCTTTCATTTCTGGAAGAGCCATCATGTCTCTTGTGCTAATAGTAAGCACGTATTACCAAAAGAAATTAAAAAGGAAGATGTCCTTTTACTGGATTCTGAGGGATGACACTTCTGTAGTGGTCCATCAGTTTGACATAAATAACAAATGTGATGTTTTTATGAACAAGTGGAGACTAGGCATAGGTACACTTCCCTAGGATAAATCAATTACCCATGGGATACCCTCTGAAACATGCTGTAGTTTAAAACTCCAGAGCTTTGTCTCCATGAAGAGTACTTACTAGAATAATGAATTTGCAGGACTTATCGCTCTTTTTTTTTTCTGGTAATAGAAATTGCTTAAAGAAATATGCCCAGAGCCACGGAGGACATCTACAGCTGTGCTCATGTGTTTTCTATGTGCCTATACAGCACTCCAAGCCTGAGTTGTCATTTCTGTAATGAAAGTAATAGCAAAACAACCCATATGAGCCATATGCAGTTACTAAGTGCACTTAACTGCTTCCAGACCACCTTTCAGAAGAAATCCTTACTTCAAATTTGACAAGCTTCAAAGTATATTTGGGTAGAAAAAACAGGATTTAGCCATGTTTCACTGAAAAATGTTTTTCCTTTTCTTAGTTTAACAGCTTGGCAAAATTTCAAATTTCTTTCTTTACAGGAGTTTCTAGCAGAGCAGTGTGCAATTTAATTTAAGGGGAAGTATATCCTGGTTTTGATGTTTGTACAGGGTAAAATTCTCACTGTCAGGTGTATGATGATTTAGTCCGTGTTTAAATTAATTTAGTACAATAATATCCAAATGTGTCAACATATAATGACATTTACAACATTGCCAGGCCATTTTGAATGAAATGAAGGTACCACTAAGCCCTGTGATGGATATGCATGTGCATATAGTACCTCAAATATACAGTATCTCAAACATTTGCACACTGCTTGTTTGAAACCACCAATGCACTTTTATGGTCTCCTAATTTAGCAGGCATTCTCAGTGCTACTGCTATCCACAGAACTCTGACTATGTCCTGCTTTCTGAGCTTTGCTTAAAAATGAACATATACAGCTAAAATGTAGGGATGAAACAGGACTGTCCTTAATGTGATGATACCTCTGTATTCCTCTGTGCCCTGTGTCTTTGCATCTCCACATTATTCATATATCTCAGTAATGTGCTTTCTTTCACGTGCAGCAGAAATTTGAGAGAGAGACAAATTTCAGAGGTGTTCATTTTCAAAGGCACCTGATGTACTGCAAAAACTGAGCTGTCTTTAGTTTGTTTTTCTATCTTCAAAATAGTGCTAATAGCAATGCTATTAGTTGGCTGTCTGGGCCTTGACATGATGGATCACAGCATGTAGCTGGCATGTTTCCATGATGTATTTTGCTCCAAAACATTATGATCTGCCACTTCAAGGGATTTGGTGTACAAATATTACCACAACGGGGTATCTCTTTGAAACTTTCACATAAAATTAGAGAACTGTATTGTAAATTAAGAGGGAATTAACATCAATTTCTGGTAACTGCTAAGGTGACCTTAGCAGACTGGCTATCTGATGTTGAAGAGTAAAAAAGAATTAAATTTTGGTATACATAGTTTGGAAATAAGAAGATCTCACAACCTCGTGTTCTCTTATGCCAAATGCTATGCTGGCTGGAGACTCATCTGTACCATGAAAAATGGATCTCCCTTTGTACAACGAGAACCTTTAGCTAAGCAGCAGCAGAACTTCTTCCTCCCATTCCTGTGCTTGTGCTGTGCTGTGTTGTACTTATCTCCAGAAACTAAAACACGGATGTTTGTCCCAGGAAAACGCTGCCCTTATCTCCACCTGGTCCCTCTTCTCCAGACAAATCTTGTTCTTTCTCACAGCATGTTAATACCAACAGTCCTTGGTTATTACCAACAGTCCTTGGTTATTACCAACAATCCTTGTCTGTTATTACCAACAATCCTTGCTTTGGCCCCACAGCCATCCAGCTACTGGTGTCTGAGACATACACATTAGCCCTCTATCTTCTGGAATTCTGCAACACTCAACTGCTTAACTCATCTTGCTGTGAAAGAAACATTTGCTTGTTTCCCACAGAACAGAAGGAAACTCTTGTATTCCAGGCTGCCAGTGGTCTGACTGGCATGCTGTGTCCATCATGGATACAAACTCTCAGCAGTTCTTTTTCCATCCTCACTAATATAGCATTGCAATCGCTTCCTGAGCTCCTTATCCCACAGTGGTTTAAGCCTCGATACAACCAATTCTGAACTTCCATTCATTGAGCCTTCTGGGAACAGTATTTTTAAGTCCAAAGCCTGAGTCTCTGACAAGAGACTACTAGAACCACAGAAAGGGTCAGACTCATAAGAAATGGTACTTTTTGCAAGTGTTTCCTTCCTCATGAGCTTTGGTTTCAAGCAAGATTTTTTGGAATTCACTCATGGTTTGGGTCCTAGTGTACATTTTCCAGAAGCTATGCAAAGCCACCTTCTCCAGGAATCCTGAACCACAGCCTGCTCTATTTGAGAGGCTCTATTCGTATATTCATCATCATGTTTATTTCACCCTGTAAATTTACCTGTAACTAAATGCAGTTGAGTTGAACACCTGAGCATGCCAGTGAGGCAGGAGTTTTACAATTCATTGACTTGATGTCTTCAGCAACAGTGTTAGAACAATTAGAAGTTCTTGCATGCATCAACGTTTACTTACTGGTAGGTAGTGTCTAACACTAGGTGATGTCCTATACAACCATCTGTGTCAAAAGAACTGGTTGGCAGGCCAGTTTGGCCTGAGAAGGGCAACAATAAACATAATTAATAGGATGGTTGAGGTTGTAAGGGACCTCTGCATGACATCTTGTTTAAGCCACGACACCATGAGCCAGTTGCCCAGGACTGTGTCTGGATGACTTTTCAATATCTCCAAGGATGAAGAATCCACAACCTCTCTGGGCAGGTTGTTTCAGCACTGAAATTTAAATCAGTCGGTAGCCAGTCTGATAACACCAGAACAATAATATCAGTATGTCTTTTTTGTGAAGAAAATGGAAATATGGAGGCAAAACATACAAACATTTAGGGCTGGCTTTGTCACCAAGCTTTGTCATGATGTGTAGCCATATGAAGTTTAATCTGCACCCTATTTTTCACTGAGTTCTTCTATGCAGTTGGAGAAGGAGGGAAAACAGAGAACAAGCAAAATACACTTAAAGAGAATATCTTAACTGCCACATTTCATACCCCTTCAAAGTAATGTGCTTATCTGCCTTAGTTCAGATAGATTCTGCAAGGAATTAACCAAAAACATTTAATATTTTTAATAGATATACTTTACCAATTCATTTTCAAAAGAGTGATAGTTCACAGTCTGGCTTCCCACTGTTTGTGATTTGAGTTTTCTTCACACCGAAGGTAAAATAAATGAAGACAACCATATTAACTATTCAGTAATATAGAAAATAGTGTTGCAAAACTGCCATGAAGTCATTTATATGCAGAGAAATATCTAATATACAAAATGAGACTTTCACCTCTGTATGAGTGAAGGGGGTGTCTCACAGTAGAGCTTTATTTCCATGTAGGCACTGACATGAGAGACCAGATTTTGAAAAATGCTAGGGATAGTTGTTGTCCAGTGAGTGGGAACTTGTCTGACAGAAGGGTGCCTATTCAGGCTTTGAAGCAGATGAGAAGTATTTTTATATCTCTGGGGATCTGGTCCAGTCTGGTCATAAATTCTTCTGCCTAAAATATGTGAACTTCAAATAATCCAGCTCTTTTAAAATTCTGAAACAGGAACTAATCTTTTGGGAAAACCTGGCTTTCATCTGAGTCAATTAGAAAATAGTTTTAGACTCCAAGTAAGAACTGTAGGATGAACTTCTAGCACGTTCCATTTAACACAAAAATACTTTCTTAGCAGGCTGTGCCATTCCCCTGGCTTCTCAAACACAGAGGAGATTATTTACAGAACACCATTATCCCCTTTTGCTTTTTTCTCACAAAAAGGGAGATGTCACAAAAGATGCACATACATAAAGCCTTTTAGAGTCTAACAAGCATGCACATATACATTATATACATCACCTTACATACACATACAGGATTCTTAGATAAGAACTGCAGCCACCTGAACAGATGGCAAAGCCACAGGCAACTTTGCATTCAAAAGAAATGGAGGTCAGTAGAAAGCAGAGTAACGCTCGAGGGAATTTTAAAAACCAGACAGCTTGTCAGTGCCAGCGACAACCTGCACCCACCAAAGAACCAAAGGTAACCACTACCAGTCACGAAAATGACATTGTAGATGGCTGGCTAACCTAGGAGACGGTGGCTTGTTCAAGGGCACAGTGCAGCCCAGTGCTTAAGCACGTGTCACTATTAGGAAATTCGGAAGGCAGTAAGGCCACTCATTAACGTCACGTTGATATGTTTAAGTGCCTAGTTTACCCAAAGCCTGGGGGATATCAGCTGGTAAGAAATGCTTTTTCAAACCAGAGGGACAGAGTGCCAGCAGAATTACTTTATCAAAGGTACAAAGACAGATCAGTGCCTCAGACTTACCCCCTGCCCTCCATCAGGTCAGGAAGCACCAGAGAGTCCCATCACCTGCTCTGCCCCTTCCCACTACACCAAGAAATGGGGGCAGATGGCAGAGAAAAGCCAACACAACCATGAAGTTAACACAGAAATATTTTCGGTATTGAATTAATTTTAAAATTCATAAATGGCTGGGAAACTACAATCCCTCTGGTCATGCTTTTCCTGCAGTGCTAAAATTTTTATTTTAAAATCTTAAAATAAAAATGTTCATTCTTTTCAGAAGTTCACATCAGCCACTCCAGCTGTGGGAGTAGAAATCCACTTTAGAGCCCAGATACATACTAAGGAATCTGTATAAACCCAACCCATCAGCAGCTCAGCTTTGCTTAGAAATGACATTTCAGTGGAGCGGATGTGATAGGAGTCACTGAAGTACAAGCTCAGTCCTCTCCCCAGGGTGCTGTGCCTGAGATTATGGGCCCATGGAAAAAAAACCCCTTTTGTCATTGTCTTATGTATTTTCTTGAAAGGTGCATGTCCAATAAATAGAAAACAGATGCTATTGAATATTTGATTAATTTTCTCACCCCTCAGAATCCACATATGTTTTATAATTAATGGACCTAGTGAAAAAAAAAATCATTCTGTCCTTGTGCTTTTGAGACAGCAAGAAATGAACATGTTTAATGCCCTGTGACAGAGGACATTTATATGTAAAGTTCCTTTTCTTAAAAGGGAAAAGAAAAGAATCTCACTGGAAATTCACTGAAGAATAGATAAGGAAGAATTCAAGCTTGAAGTGAATCGCAATCTTATGATTTTACCAACTTGGAACATAAAATATAGGAATAAAATGACTAAATTGCTAGAATGAAAACTGCTAAATAAAGGTCTATAAGAAAATACTGCTAATGAGGTTTCTTGTCTATTCTTTGTGGGTTTTTTTGGTTAGTTTTGTTGTTGTTTGTTTGGGGTTTGTTGTTGTTGTTGTTTATTTCAGTCTCTTTCATCATACAGCCTTTATCTGAAATTGACATAGATCAAATACACAGTTTCACAAAGAGCACCCAATGTTACACTCTCCAAGTCCAGAAAAAATATTAAGGCTGTTCCAGTTTTGTTGAGAACGTGCAGAGTCAGACTGTCACTGTCCTGCAGTGTGTGGCAGAAGCATCCAAGAGAGTGAAGTACTCACTGCTTGAGAAGAGCTTGATCTGTCTCAGAAAGTAAACTATCAAATACTTTCCTTCCTAAAGCTTCTTCTGAATAGCATTGTCTCTACACTACTGAGTGGATCACAAATACAACTGGCTGTTTTGCTATGAAAATACAAAGACTCTTTGAACCACTCTCATGGGCACAGTCATATTAGTAGAATTCACCACATGGATTTTTAAAAAGCCATGGGTCTAGACAATCAATCTACTGCAAACACCCCTCACCACTGTAGTTTATCATCGATCCAGAGGGAAGTACTTTTGGCAATCTGAGTCTGAGCTCATCAGTTCTGCAGCACTGCCAGGAGCGTGGCCCCGTACTGTGGGACAAGGCTGTGTAAAGAGAGAACTTTACACTTTGCAAGTTAAGCTGCTGCTAAACTGACAAGTGCTGCATAAATATAGAACATGAAATCAAAAAACTATTTTCTTTCCTGCCTGCTCAAGTTGCTGATATGGACTCTGCTTATGACCATCTTGAACTTGATTCTTCTTACAGGATTAAGGAAAGATCACAGAATGGATGTGAGCAGACACACATGCAGATATTTACTGAAGATGCTGATAAAAAGAACTTCTTATTTCAGCCTCCCCTACCCTTCTAAGCATCATCCAGCATGGGCAGAGAGTTCAGAAAGTGAACACTCATACCACCACCAGTTAGCAGGTTTCCTTCATGACCTTTTCAGAAGAAGGTTGGAGTGGCAGAGTGGGAATTTGAAAAGTTTAGAAATTACAGTCAGCAACTGAACAGGTCATTTTGCCCTTGCTTCCCACCTTATGTCTCTCCTGCCATGGGATATTGCTGGTGGCTTCTTTGCAGGACAGGCTCCAGACCCTGGGTCTGTCCAGCATTGTTGAGCTCCAAGTTGTAACTATACCAACAGTCACCAGAACATTTCCTGCAGAAAAAATGATAATTTTGTAGAAATAACACATGCAAGAGCACAGTAACAATTTAATTCCTCCAAGCCTTTTTATGTAGCTTCAGTACTTTGAGGTAATGTTATTTACCATGTGGCAGAGAAAGATGTTGAGCTGATGTTTTCCATTTTTATTTGATCAACAAGCTTTCAGGGCTAAGGTTGTGCCAGCAAGGGGTGGTCTTTAATACTTCAAAGACTGAAGATTAATTGCTTTAAGGGACAAAAAAATTAGTCTTATATGTTTTTTCCCAGTGAACTTTTTATCCATCATTTCCTCATATATTTCCTCCTTCTGATTTCTCTCTCTGTTTTCAAACTTTTGCATTAGAGCATACTGCATTCCTATCACAGAGACACAAAACATGATGAAATCTGCCACTGTCAGGAATAAAAGAGCTGAGAACTAAATGAAAAACCTGCTAAAGATGCTAAAAAAACCCACTCAAAAATCCAGAACATCCACTGTTTTAAGTAAAAAAAAAATAAAAAAATAATGCAACTGTTCTTTGCTGTGCTCCTCATTTCTTGGTCTTCTCTGGCACACAGAGTGACAAACCTCATTTGCAAGGCTCTCCAAAAGATGTAAGTCTCTAAGGTTGGTTGATCTCTCAGTATTCCTCCCAAATTTGTTTAAGGTTAGAAGGGTTGAGACACAGGTTAGCCTTTGCTCCCCTGTTTTTTCTGTCATGTGAACACACTTTATTCAGTGTCTTGAACTTTTCCAGGCTGAAACAGAATTCGGGTTGTCTTTGCTCTTTGCCTGTTAGGACCAGAAAGACTGAATGTAACAGGGAATGCAGAAGCACTTTGGGTAATATGTAGTAATTCAAGTGACTGCTCCATGAGACTGCTCCTCTAACCACATGACTTTGGCACAGGCAAATGACAGAATAAAACCAGTAACAACCATCTATGAGCACAAGCCAGATACATGGCAAGAGGCACAGCTGAAAGTATCACTCAGCCATTTCAGACATGGGGTTATTAAAAGCACGTGTTATTTTGGGGTTTTTTTGGTGGTAGCACAACCTGTGCTTCCAGCCCTCAAGTAAGGCTGCACAGTCCTGACAGCAAAAGCTGTGGTGAACAAGAGCTCTTTCAGCAGTGGAAGACACGATCAGACACAGGAATTTTCTAGGAATTTTTTTTTTCTAGAAATCTCAAGGTTGCACCTGAGCAGTACAATGTGAGTGATGTTTTTCCAGCTAATGTTAGAAGGCACAGTGCTACCCACATCTGTGCTGCACAAACACCACTCTGTGGTGTCTGGCACTTTCAGCCAGCAAGGCAAGATCTAGCTGGCACCCCCTCCTTGTCCTCAAATACTACCAATAGCAATTTTCCTGGGTTTATAAATTTAAAAACAAAGACAGGCAAAAGCAATTTGCATCCTGGATCTGGGTCTCTGTCAGGAAGAAACAATACACTCAGATTTTGGAAAGTGGCATAGTGCACATGACATCAAGGACACAGACACCCTGTGGAAAGTGACAGGTCTGCTGACATGCTTTAGGCAAAACAGGAACAGGATGTGCACGCTCTAAAACTGCTGCAAAAGAGGCCAGTTGCTATGAAATCTGACCTGTTTCTCAATTAACAGCATTTTAATGTGTTTCATATTGTACAATATAAGAAAACAGCACTCTCGGTATTTCTATCAGAGCTGAAGCATTTTCTTGTCATCCTTACCGAGGAGCTGAAACTTACATCCACAGTGCACACACTAGAGAAGGGGATGGATGGGGTCAGTGTGCCATATGCTGTACCTGGAGGCACTGGGACATCTGCAAACCTTTCTCTGAGGTGCATTTATTCCTCTGAGAAATAGGCTGGTCCCATTAAATCTGACAACAGGTCATTGTTTCCCAGAAGAAACTGACTCCAAAAGATTTGTCAGAAGCCAGTTTAGTGGGGAAATAATACACCCCACTTTGAAATCTAGATAGAAATGCTAGTTTTAATTATCTTTGGACCTAGGACTTTTTGAGTTAAACTCCTTCTTTATGTGCATAACCTTGATGTCAGTTACACATTTACTCTGTGTTAAAGACGATCAGGTGTTCTCCTTTCTTCTATCAACTATGTCCATTATTTTCTTTCCCATAAAAACACACATAAACATCCCTTCTGTCAAAATCCAAAATCTTAAAAGTGGCTCTAACTTTCAACTGATGAGGGGGCTATAAGTCTTACATTGAAATTTGATTTTTTTCTTCCAATTTTTAAGAGAAATGCACCCCACCAAACCTATTTGTACTTCTGCCCTTTCAGATTCAAATGTATCTTGAAAAACAGGGTGAGACTCCTGTTAAGATGCCACCTTAACACCTCCATGATCTGTATCTGGTCGACAATTTTTCTCTGGGACAAAGCTCTTTGTCTCAATTCTGGCATTTCAAAAATGGTGTTGGAATCACTGTCTGACAACAGGCAATGATAAGGAGGATGAGTAGGTTAGAGACTGACAAGGGGCTCAGGGCAGTCCAGGTACAGGCTGTAGCTGACATGGGCAGTTTTCAGCACAGAAAAGTTGTAAGTATCTCTTTATCACTTATGGATGTCTTTCTGGAATACTGTTTAGCTTTCTGCTTGAAAAAGACAATTACTTTTTGAACATGCTGTTGCTGCAGAGGCTGCACGTTTGGATAAATGAAAGTCAAAGGGCTCTTGAGTTTGTATTTGTAATTTTAAGTGACAAAATTCAATTAGGAGCTGTGTATGGAAATGCTAAGGCACTCAGTTATTTTTAAGCTTGTGTGAATACATAATCCTCTTACAGTCTAGATGATTTAATAGTCACTCTGCTGAATAACTGTGGTTCTTTCCCCACTGGTAACGCAACCAAACTCTGCAGCCCACAAACACAAGATTTAGCTGGTTTGGAGGCCTTAAACTAAACAGAGTTGGAATATTGCCACTTGGAAAAAGTTATCTTCTGTGCACAAAATATTTATCATTTCAACCTCACCAGACACTTATGCAGAGACAGCTCTCTCAGAAACGAGTTCTGTGCACAGAACTAACACAAATTGAATTAGTGCACTGGAGCTAAAGAGGACACGTTCAATCTCATCTCCTAAAAGTTTTTCAACAAGTTATTAAAAAGAAGTCTTTTATATATACATATCTTCCTAGGAATAAGTAGGAAATTACAGCAATGGATTCGCAAGGCAAAGTTCTATGCAGAGATAGGAAAAAATATCATCACTCAGTAGAATTTTGAAATTCTCCTTCTCTTTTAAAAGATAGAAAAAAATGGAGAGTAAATAAATGCTTTTTTGATTGAAAATCCTGTCTGTTCCCTGCATAATTCCAGTCACACACTAACCAATGTCATTCACTTGGAAACGGGCACCAACAAATCTGGTAGTTGCGTCAAGAATCAGTGCACAGGTTATTGAGGAGCAGTGAGAAACTATTTCTAAATTTAATATAAACTGAGGGGTTTTTTTAATGTTTCCCAGAGAAACCATCTGTCTACAGATTTTTTTGTATAGACCAAGTCTCCTTTTTCCCTCCAAAACTAATAGACAATTTTAATCCTATTTTATTCTATCGCATTGCTCATTCATGCATGCAAAAGTATATATAATGCAGCACTACTCTAGGAAAGCAATAAAGACCTCGGGAGTTTTTCCCTCAACCACAAGAGCATTTTTATAGCTCAAAAGATGGATTTATCATTTGAAACTAACTGCAGTCTAAATCTCCTCAACTTAGCCTTCGGCAGTGTTTTCTTGGAGGAAAACACTGGCAGAGCTGAGAGACCAAGATGTTCAGCCTATGCAGCATATGTGGAGTAATACACAGCAAAGAGATATGAAAGCAGTGCAGAGAAAAGGGAGGGTGATCCCCCTTTCCTCATAAAGAATCAATAATATATCACTGCCTTGAGGTAGTTTTCGTTATGTGCTTCCTCAATTTCCTTTTCCAATTCTTTTCCACTTAAGCCTAAATAAAACCTTCTGAAGGAAAAAAAAAAAAAAGGAACTTTTTTCAGGTTTCTGTTCAGAGGCAAAGGTGTTCTACAACAGTTATGGGAAAAAAATTACCTTTTATGCATAAAATATTTGTCAATTTAAGATGGAGCATTCTCTGAGAAAGAGTTTTGTGCACAGACTGAGTTTAAATACTGTGGATGCCAGTATCTTTTTGTCCCTTTCAAGAAGAAATGTCACTTTTTGCTTTTCCATTTCAAACAATAGTGCACTATGGAATTAATGTGTTTCCAATTGTTGTGTCTAATTAATATTTATTTTTTTATTATTTTTCCCCCAGCATTGCAGGAGCTGGCATTTTTTACACTCTTAGTTTTCTCCCAGAGAAGTGATAAGTTTCTAGCCTTCACAACTTTAGGTAAAACTTAATATATCCACAACACCAGCTTGAAACCCTGAAGGCATACAGGAACAGAGTGATTCTTTTTTTAAAGTTCTGTGTGTAAGTATTTAGTTCACAATGTTTTATGACTTGGGATTGGCAATCTTCAAACAAGTGAACTAGAACTGATCATCCGAAGTGAGATTTTTAAAAAAGATAAGTTTATGCAGTGAATTATTTAAAAAGCAGGCTCCACTATTGCCTTAAATAGCAGCTCAGATCTCTGAGTAGACATCCAGATAGTTACTTTATAGGTTATGTTAGGGAGGCACAGATAAATGAACAGTAACTTAAAATTTACCAAGGCATTCCAAAACCATTAGGGTTGGAAAATGCTCCAAAAGTAGAACTTTCCCTTGGCATTTAGATATAAAAGAGTGATAATTTTCAGAGTTTTCCCACTGTAAGCCTTCAACTCAGTCAAGCAGAACAAGCTCTGCTACTGGCTGATGTAATGAGCATTTATCCAAACAGCAGTGAATAATGAAAGGCAGAAAAAATACGCACCAAAAACACAATTGAACTTAACAGTTCATCATTTGCTCCCAGCTCTACATTTCTGGTGTGGTGAGGAGGCTTTAATGTATTTCAGGTGTACACGGGTCCCTTCTGCTATAGCACAGTGTCCTCCTGCTCCTGCAGATGGAAGGTGGGATCACTGAAGTACTGGCAGTTCCTGCTTCCCAGCTGCAGTCCCCTTCAAGCACAGGAAAACTTTAATCTCCTGGACACCTTTCCAGTTAGCAGCTTTTAACAGCCTCTAACCTTAGAGAGTGGAGAGGAGCAACTCCAGCCATCTGGCATTGCTTGCAAGACCAGTTCTTGAGACTACACTTGTTTAAAGTATATGTATGAGAGGGCTAGAACACTGGCACAGATTGCCTGGAGAGGTGGTGGATGCCCCAGCCCTGGAAACATTCAAGGTCAGACTGGATGGGTGTCTGTGCAACCTGATCTAGTTGAAGATGTCCTGCTCATGGCAGGGTGGTTGGATGACATTTAAAGGTCTCTTTCAACCCAAGTCATTCTGTGATTCTATGAAAGGATTAGACTGAAGTTGGTTTGATTTTTGTTTTGTAATATAGCTTGCCATTTTAATAATTAATTGCCTTTGTTTCCCCAGCAGTAAAAATAAAACTGTGCTTCCTCCTTTGATTGTTGCCTTATTCATGACCACCGTGCTATGTGTGTGTTTCTTACTGCATCAACACACTTCTTGTTCCTCCAGGGAGCTCAATAGGAGCAATCTATGCCCTGTTTAAAGCATCTGAGCAAGATGATGTCCAGACAGGTTCTCCTGTTGCTCATGACAATTTTCTGGTCTTATGGCATATAATTCTCTTTAAAAATCAGTTGGACATGGAGATTAGAAAAGAATAATAACAATAATCATAAGGAAAATAATTTTCTTCTCATTTTGTTGCACTCAGTTGTGAGGCTGTTTCTTCCATATCAGGCTGCTTAGACAGGGGTCTGTTAGTAGTTTTTGCTACACTTGATTAAATATCCATAGCAACCATACAATATGTTGTTTTCCATATAAAATCGAAGGTATAAAACAGAAATTATTTGAGTGAATTCATTTAATAAGAAGAGTTTGTCTGCAAAAGGTTTGTCTAAGCCTCTGTTTCCATGTTCATAATCCCTTGCAGTTGTATGCTTAGTAAAACTGCCTCATTTCATGTCTGTACTTCACCATGTATGTTTATTAAGTGATTGACAAATACAGCTTTGGAGACTTTTACTATGGGTTTAAAATTAGCAACGCTCTTCTGTTAAACTGAGTGGACCAGCTCTTTCTGTTGTCATTGTTCCTTGGAAATAAAGATTGATGATGAAAATGTATCAAAAATTTGTGATACAAACTGGTAGAAGAGAAAGGCATAGTTTTTTCAGCAGTGTGGGCAGGGGGATTCATTGACAGTGCAAGCACAGTCCCAGTAAGCCCAGACTGGGTTTGAAAAGGGGCCAGACCTGAGCTGAGTGGTGGATGGGAAGACTCTGTTCTTGCTTCTTCGCCAGAGAGGGACTGAGGAGAGGCTGGTGGAAAGCAAGAAGGAATCACCAATCACTGCACATTACTGCACAAAATTATGTTAGAGCAGGTATCTCTGGCAAATTCAAAGGGAAAATGTTATTGTTAAAATGCTACTTGCCCTGAGGGGGACTTAATAGGAATATCTTCCAAATGAAATGGACATTTGAACCATACCCAAATGCGGTGATGGAGATTGCTATCATGTCTGTTGGCACTTTCATTCCCACAATGGGCAGAAGCCCAAGAGAAACATCACACATGGACATAATTCTCCCAGCAACGTCTTCACTTAATATTGCAGGCTGACCAGTGGTCTCATAAAGACAGACAAAAAGTGCTGACTTTTAGAAAGGCTGTTGATTCTTCCAACAGCCATTTCTTCATGCCTTGGCATAAAATGTTAATGCCATGACATTTGTCGCACACTTAAATCATCTTAATGAAATGGGAACTGTTACTGAACTAATTCATCCCAGCACGTTCCACTGCAGATCTTTTATCAGAAGTCTTAAGTTAATGAAATAAGAGCAAGAAAAATGTTTTCCAGTTAAGTTTGACCATGCACATTTTTATTCATTTATTTAAGGACTTGTGTAATCCCCATTACATACTATCCGCATTTAGAAACAGAAATTGGTCTTACTTCTTTAACAAATCTTCTTACCTTGGTATGGAGGTGAAACGTTTCAGAACTCTTTCAGTGGGAGGAAAAACCAATGATAACAGAATTGTCCCAGATTGTTCACAGAACTCCCCAAACAACTAAGAAAACCTGTAGTGGGCTAGAAAAGAATATTCTGGCATGATTTGAGGTAAATTTATTTTCATGCAGTGAATGATGAAGCATCTGCACAAGTAAGGGAACAACGCCTGAAGGAGGTAGAACTAATAACATGCAGTTTTTCTCAGTCTATTTGAACTTGCATAAAATTTCTGGGAAATGAATGCATTCACACAGGCAAGTTAAACTGGATGTGTTTGCTATTGCTTCAGTGAAGTGTAAGGTGACAGAAATTTTTGCATTATACATAAGCAGATGCAACTGAACTTGTCATTCTGAGTAACAGGTGAATAAATCCCTATTCCAACATATTTCATACAAAATTATTTTGCTATTAGTACAATTTGTGTGTCTCTTTTTTTTTTTTAATGTTTTCCTTTTCAATGTAAAAATACACATCAAAAATTGTTAAGGCCACTGCAGAGATGAAAATATGGGAAACACTATTTAAAAGGTTTCTATTTATCAAATAACAGCAACTGTTCAAGCTAAGGTTTTTTTCATAAGTCTTTTGTATAACAGACTCTTAATTGAAAACCATAAAAATCTGCAGAGTGAGAAAAGATGAGGTCCCTCCAAAATAAGGCCATCAGAGTTTTACTTCCAGGCTTCTATGACCCTCTTGTTGAATCTGCACACTTCTTATCTGTGAAGCTCAATTTCAAATAAAATGCATCAAGAAAAGCCAGGAAGCCATAAATATATGTGTATGTATGCTCACAAACAGGAGTCCCCAGACTAGTTTTCACCCATGTGTGTGTGTATGTACAGATGAATGTATATATATGCATATAAAAGAGTGTGTGTGAGTAACATATTACTGTGTGTCATTATGAATATCAAATCTGGTTACAGAAATTAGCTCTTAGGGCTGGGAGGTGTGAGGAAATGACTGCAGGATTGCTCCAGAGACTCTCAAAGGTGAATGTTTAAAGAAACTGTCCCAGTAACCTTCTAGAACAGTTATAGGTGGAGAATTCCACTTGGATACAGTAAGAGACAATGGGAGAACTTGATGTTGATAAATCAATGTTCATGTCCATTCTGCCATTGCTTCACTCAAGGGGCACTGGCTTTTGTCAGCACTGCAGTAGCAAGAAGGGATTCTTTCTGCAGTGAACATGGGGTCAGTTAAATGAATTCCTGTGGAAACATATGCTCTACTTTTCACTCCCAGAATGCTGAAATTTAGCTTTCCAGAACAAGTGGGCATAAGTCAAGCACAGGAGGAATATACTGAGCAGGTCAGTGGCATCACCTCATGCCAGGTCCACAGGCTGCTCATCAAGTGTGTGGCAGAGTCAGCAGAGCAACTGGGGAAGGAAAGCAGACCATGGGGATGCATTTAAGCCAGTTTGACCTGTCAATCCACACCTAAAATTCTAGGTCACTCATTCTGCCATACACCTTTCTGAAAAAAAACCATGGCTATGTCTCCATCCATCCTCCTACAGCTCCCATTGCAGATCTTTGTCTCACCACCAGCAAACCCTAAGTCTTACTTAGAAGATGAAGGCTTTAATCTTCAACAGAGTGAAACATCTCTTTTGATCTAAGACTTACAGTGGAAGAATTAAATTAATTCCATGCCTGCTCTGACCTAGCTGCTAAATCTTACAAATTGCAAATATTTCCTCTTGATTTACTTCTACATCATTTCTTGGCAAATAAATTATTTTATTTCCACAAACCTAATGCCCACCAATTTCATCCTTGGTATCACTCAAGACATTGTCTAGGCTGACTTACACTAAAAGGGCAGATCAAAGTCGTAAACAGTGCTAGTACTATGTCAATGAAAGATAGTAGTTGAGTGATGAACCATAAATAAAACCTTGCCCTTTTCCTATGTCTAAGCAAAAATACTCCGTACTCTGCAAGAGTCCTATATTTAAGAAGTGCTTCTCTGCTGAGTTTTTACATCTTGTTTTAATTTACATAAGGATCACTTCTATCCCACAGCCTCATAAGAATTTCAAAGGCATTGGCACGGTAAGTCAGTTGAGGGCAAACGCCTCTGTTTGCCCAAAGAAATTAAAGTCCCCACTCAAGGAATCCATACACCAGCCAGACCAGGTCTGAAGCAAAGTGCTGCTTGTATGATCAACACTTGCCTGAATTCAGCAGCAGCTACTGATGCCACATTACTCTGGCCATGAGGGAACGCTGTGGAGAGAAAGAGCAGTTACATAGGCATTATTCATGCTTATACTGTCAAGTGTTCCATCTCTGACAGCACTATGCCAACTCAGTTTTGTGAGTTTAGTGAAGCCTGAGGCTGGGAATAGCTCCTTTCTTGAGATTGTGTAAGGCAACACTCAGGTGCTGTAAACTCAAATATTTAGATGTTTGTAGGTGTGGGAATTAACTTTGAGTCAGACTGAAGTTATACTTAACACCCTTCAGTTGGCTGCATCTGGTCAGTCAAATTAACCTTGTACAAATAAGAGAGCAGACAGGCTGCAGCTTCTTTTCTGGAGCAGTAGGGCAAAATACACGTAGGAACTGTTAATGCAGATGGATTCATGGCATAACAAAGTGTCTAGACAAGTGAATAAATGGTAAAACCACAGAATGGGTAAGGTTGGAAAAGACCTCAAAATTCATCAAGTGCAACCATTAATGTAATCCTGCCATATTCACCATTTAACCATGTCACCATCCTGCCATATTCACCATTTAACCATGTCACCAAGTGACACATCTACACATTTTTAAAATAACTCCAGCAATGGCAATTCCACCATTACCCTGGGCAGCCTGTTCCACTGCTTGAAAGCACTCTAGGTGAAGAAGTTTTTCATAATATTCAACCTGTTTCCTCTTTCCTGTCACTTGTTTACTGTGAGCAGAGGTTAGCCCCTACCTTGCTGCAACCTTCTTTCAGGTAGTTGTGGAGAGCAATAAGATCTCCCCTCAGACTCTTTTTCTCCAGGCTAAACAATCCCAGTTCCCTCACCTACTCTTCATATGACTTGTGCTCCAGACCCTTCCCCAGCTACACTGACCTTCTCTGGACACAATCCAGCCACTCAATGTCTTTCTGACAGTGAGGGGCCCAAAACTGAATCCAGGATTTGAGGTGCAACCTCCCCAGTGCTGGTAACAAGGGGACAATCACTGCCCTGGTTCTCCTGGCCACACTGTTGCTGATCCATAATAGCTTTTGAAGAAAATCCAAATTTCTACTAGATCTTTTTGCTTGCTTGTTTGGGGGGTTTTGTTGTTTTTTAGTGGGAAGAGAGGAGGGGGTTGTTTGCTTTTTTAAAACTCTTCCTACCCACCACAAGCTAGCTCAACCTGAATCAAGTGTTTGTTTCAAGATTTCAGCACGAGCAAGATTTAGTGAGCAAGCCAGGGACAGGAAGACACCAAGGGAAACCCTCCTGCTGCACAGAAAACCTCATTCCCAGCTGTGGAGTAGCTCCTCTGAACTGGTTCAGCGCTCCTTCCTTACTTGGCAAAACAGCTCAATACAGGCTAAGAAGCAACTTAACCCCACATGATTCAGCATGGAGTTGGGCAATGCAAAACTGAATTCCTCTCACAGAGTCCAAAGTTGCCTATGAAACTCTGCAACCTGCACACAGAGAACCTTACCTTGCATAAGCTAGAGAGTTTAACAAGCCAACCATAGGTTCTGACCTTCCCCAAACTTATTCTCCTAGCAGCCAGCTCCCTTGGGATACACAGTGCATAAATACGCTTCTAAAGACTGGTGATACCTCTCATCCCATGTATTTTTTAACAAAATGTTTTAAAGCATCACTCCTTAAAAAGGAATAAGTGGCATAATAATCAGAAACATAATAAAATAAGAGGCTCTACCCTAGTTGCTAGATAATGCAGTGAGATTAAGAAGGTTAACTAGATGAAGACTGAAAAAGAAATTGTGAAATTGCACCTTTACTATACTTTTGATGTTGGAGATCATAGAATCACAGAATGTTTTGGGTTAGAAGGGACCTTGAAGATCATCCTGTTACAACCCTCCTGCCACAGACAGGGACACCTTCCCCTACACCAGGTTGCTCAAAGCCCAGTCCAACCTGGCCTTGAACACTTCCAGGGATCTCTGCACAGTAGAGATGGATCTCTATTATCTTTGCTTGCAGAAGTAGATGAAGTGACTGTCTGCCAAAGAAAATAATCCATGTGCCTGTATAAAACTTGGGCTGAACTGTGAACTATCAGTGCCAGAGTGGCTTCCACATGTGGGTGCAGGAACAGATTCCCATTTCGATGGAATTCAGTCACTGATAGTCACATTTCAGTGTTGCCTTACATGCAAGACACAAAAATGCCTCAAGAATAACTACCCTTTTCTTGTCTTGGTGGTAGAAGGTGAACTGAAAACAATCAAGATTAATCCAGTTGCAAAAGAAATGTATCTGCCTGAGCTGTGTCTCCTCATCAGCCAGGTTATACTCCGTGTACTTGAAAGGTATCTGGAAGCCAGGGACACACTGCAGACACACAATAACTCAGCATGTAACACAGCACGCAGGAAGGGCTGCCTTAACTTTGAACGCTGCTTCTCTTTGAGGCTAGCCCAAATCCACCTGTCAGAAACCAAAGAGTTCTCCCACACAAAGCTTTTATTCTTCCACAACTCTGGTTTACAAAAAGGAGACCTATGTATCAAGTTTTACACCTGAAATTGTGGTTTGCCCTATTTTAGCAGTTTCCTAACAATGACTTTCTCATCCATGGTCTCCAGAGCTTCAAAAATAAATGCAGAAAGTATTTTAAAGCTATTGACATTTTCCTTTCTGTTTTAATTTTGTAGGCTGGGACGTAACTACCCATAAATAATAGCATGTGGCATACCAAAGAATAGCTATCAGCTCCTGCAGGGGTTTTCTACAGAACTAAAATGACAAATAACCCAAAGTAATAAAATTAAACAGATGGAGGGTCTATCTAAACTGCATAATCCAGAAGTGCAGCCCAGTTCCTGCGTGAAGTGCAATTCTGACTATTTCAACCTACTTGGGGTCGTCCTTGACTGACAAGAAAGGTAGGTATTAGAAGAAGAGCCAATGTGTTCCATTATGCAAATAATTATGCTAGAGGAGAACCTTTCCAAGAGATATGCTTTCTGATATCCTGTTTTGGCCCCTTGCACAGATGTAATATAGAACATTTGTTTGTGCTAATACAGAATATTAGATAATTTGCTCAGTGTTTCCAGACTAAAGGCACTGCTCCCTAACACAGAACATTACAAAACCTGCATTTCAACAGAAGCACAGCTGCTTGTATGGGGCTATTGAAAAGTACAGGTTTCTCTAGCATTGTTAGATAAGTTTTATTTCCTGCTTCAGTTGTGGGACAAGTGACAGGAATAGCTGCTGAACTGCCACATCCTCTACAGGATCTGCAGCTAGAAATGGAACCAACAGTCACATCCAGAGCCCCAGGTCTCAACCAAACTGAAACAGAGACAGGAGCCTTTTTTCATCAAATTATTTAACATTTCAAAAGAAGGGACAGTTTGATTCCTGGCACAAGTGGAAACGCCATTGATGGCACTCCCAGTGCCCTGAGAGATATGCAGCACTTGCTCTTTCCAACAAAGCTTAATGGTTAAGAAGATTGAACATCTCTCCTGCTCACTAGATTTGAGTATAATTGGTAGGTACATAACCTGGAAAATCTCAGACTTCCTCTAGTGGGGGAAAGTGGTGTTGGTATCAATGAAGTTAAGCAAAAGCAAAAGAAAAGTTTACCTTGAAATATGGATCTCCAAGTAGAAAAGCTGAAAGAAAGCAAAAGACTAAAAAAAGATCTGTCCTCCTTAGATTTGCAGAAAAGATGGTATTAACATTTTTGCAAATTCATAAGAAGATTATTGAAATCAAAGGCTTTTTAAGAGATCCAAGCGTTACCAAAAATATGTGGGTCAAACTCTTCTTCAGTTTGACGTCTCTGTAACAATATTAGTTCATTAAAAATACGTCTTTGTTTATAAAAGAACAGTAAGTCTATTAGCAGTTAATTAATTAACTCCTATGAAATTCTTGTGCAAATGACAGCAGAAATATCCATTCTCTGTAATGAAGGAAAACAGGAAAATATTACATTTTATCATGCACTGTCTAATCAATGTCACCAAAAGGTCCTGTAACCCCAGGGACCACTGAAGTGCCTCACCTTTCTGGAACACAAGAAGACTGGATTTTAAAGTTTGAGTAACTTCTAGGCTCAGTTTGCCTGCTACTTAAGTCCCAAGAAGAGATAAATTAAATATAAGTTTTTATGGTCTTGACTTTGTTGTAATATTGGCCATAGCTTAGCACCAGAAACCTCATGTATGGGAATCACAGAAGGATAATTGCTTTCTTCTGCTGTCAAGTTTCATTTTCAGATTTTAGGAAGTATTTGTTCCTACCTCATTTTATATTCCAAATCTTCTTGAGGAAAATCATGTTTAGCTGTAATCCTTCCTTGGATTTAGCAGCAACTCATGGAACTTTTGTCGATATTTTGGTCAAAAACCTTCTGGGTAAAAGTTTTTAAGCAAGCTGGAGAATAAGCCAAATTAAGAGTCTGGTTGAAAAAAGGTATTCAAATAACCCTTATAAGACAACATAGTTGTCCAAGGACAGCACGGCAGAACCATTGCCCCAAAACAGAGGCATGACTTTTGCTGGGGTTGGTATGACTTACAGCAGGAGGTTCAGACCAAGCTCACCAGTTATGGGGGCTGTGAAGGCTCAGCAAGCCTATCAGCCCCCAGAGATCCACATGTTCCAATTCATAGCTAATCTCTTTCTCATTCCTACACTGTTTCATCTATAGAGTACAAAACACTGTATAATATTTAATTAGGAAGTCATTAATACAGTGGTATTTGGATGTTAAGTCTCTTTTTTAATTGAGTTGGTGTCTATTGACCTTTAGCTGGTTCGGTTGTTTTTAAGTCTTGAGTTGCATCTCATTTCCAAAAGACAGAAGGAAATGGAGGGGAAACCATTAGAGAAAACTGAAGAAGGGCTTGGGGAAGAGATTAACAACATGCACATAAATTTGTCAGTTCCTAAACACCCACTGGAAAAACAGCTGAGACCTTTTATTTACTGCTGACTATTAATGACTGTTGCTATTGCTGGACTCAAGAACTGCTGAAAACTACTGAGACTTTTGAGAAGCCATGGTAAGCATTTTTTTTTTCTTTAAAGGCAGTCCCACTTGATTTACTTTGAAGAATGAATTAAGGGGAGTGGGCTTGTTAAGTGCTATGCCATTTGGCCTTTTGATTATGTGCTTGAAAACAAGGTAGTGCTTTAGAAATTGGTAGTGTAATGACAAGATTGGCCTTTTCCCCCATACATGAAACAGAACTGTGTCCTAAATAGCACACACCGAGAGAAAGATAATGATATTGTTTGACCCCAAGTGTGTGCATCTCTGATGCATTTTGTTCACCATGCAGAGAGATGCTACTACAATTCCCTCTCCATCTGTACATTTTCCATGGTAGGGAGGAGCTTTCATTTAGCAATTAGAGCAATTTGAGCAACTCATTTGCATTTCATTCTCAGCTCTGACACTGGCTCATTAATAAGTTTTTTCCACATCATGCACATATCTGTGTTGCAAAGTGTGTTTCTTCAACTTCTATAAAATGTTAAGAAACATCAAATTGGATAGGGCTACATTAAAATTCTATTTATCTCACTTTAAAAGCCAGCTTATTGTTGACTTCAGAGAAATGTTGGAGTATACGGAATAGGTTTTATTGTGGTCTTCAGAAGATTAAGAAACAGAAATTCCTATCTTCTACCACTGGGACTTCATGAAAATACAACAGACAGCATCCATCGTCTGCTCAAAGTTGGACGGTGAATTTAACTAAGGCATAAAGGAAGTAAGATTTAAAATGTTGTCTGGCAAGTTTCAGAAACTCCAAGATGGTTTGCTTAAGAGTAGTAATTTTATCTATTTTAACTGGAGGAGCTTCAATTTTCTTGCCAGAAGAACCTACGCATTTGTAGTGTGCCTTGCTACAGTTCAAGAATCCAGTTGTCTGAAGCATTTGTATTTCACAAATCAAAACTTCAGGCAAGAATAAAAATATCCAGCCTTCATGAGAACAACACAACCATTAAAGTAATGCACTATTATGTGTAGTGACATTTCTGATGACATTTGTTCCAAAATCCCCACAGAATTTACCCACTTTTACCAAAAGAAAAGACATAAATATATCTTCCTCTGAGTTTCTTTTACCTTCCTTAGGAGAATTACACATAGGCCATTAATTTTTGCCTTCAAAGTAAACATTTCATAATTTTTAATAAACTACTGCTTTAATTTCTACATTGCTTTTAGGATACTTCTAAATACTGCTCTCTCACTTCTTTTACAGTCAAAACAGTGGGTGGGGATACATTTAAATTCTGTAGGCAACTGCACTTCTATACTAGTATTTATTCAGAAATGCAATATGATTTATACAAGAGTGATAATCTTATGTATTCCAAGGCAATTATAGTAGGAGGTCAGAATATGACATACAAGTCCTTTTTTTGTGTATGAAATCACACACAATAGTGTGCAAAGCTTGTCTATAGAGCCTTCTGCCATCCAAAAATAACTTAGTGCTTATCATTTGTGTACAAAGCCAGTTCTCACATCTGTGAAAAAAAAAAAAAAATCCCCAATACACGATTAGAGAATGGGTTTTCATTTTGCATGAGGTTTAGAAATACATTTGGGTGACAAAACTTGAATCAAAACCTTGCACAGCTCTTGACGCATGTATGGTATCTTTAATAGAATGACGTAGTGAATATGAGGCCCTGTGCCAAAATCTTGACTTGAAAGGCTAAAATTATCAACTTCTTACTCTTCATCAGGGAATTATATTTTCACAACTGCACTTGTAGTTTTCAAACCAGGTAGTCACTTTCTCCCAGCCTTTTCTGAATTTGATTAATAAACTAACAAAAGTTTAAAAGGTAAGAGTGGAAACACTCTGCTTGTGGACAGCATGGTATTTAAAAATAACTGTAGCTCAGAAAAGTTCATGGACATAAGAAATAAGAATTAAGTCTGATCCTGCAACCAGAAAAGAAATGGGAATATTGCCATTTGGTTAGGCAAAATATGTAGGCACCTTACTAAAGCCATATTCTTCTCAAATTCACAGACTCCCCCAGTACTAAGGTGAGGCTCATCAGACAGTAGAAAATGATCTGTTCCTGTGTTCAGTGAAACTCAGGTCAAAGAGCTCATGGTATGAACGAGCTCATGAAGCTCATATATGAAGCTTGCAGGCTTGTTAAGGAAACCTTCCAGTTGAACCATTCAGATGTTGCTCTGGAGTCACACTCACACTGTCTCAGGTATCACTACTGGGACAGAAGCTCCTTTGCACTGGTGGCTCCTGTGACCTGTCAGGTGCCCCGCTTGACTCCCTGCACATTCTCACACAGTCAAAAGTTTCTCTTACTGGCTCTGTCTCAGGTTTCCCACAGCAGAGTCCCAGATGCCTGATTCCTTTAATTAATTCCTTTAGTTAATTTAATCACGGTACAGCAACTCAATAAATAGCAACTTGAGCTGGTGCCTTAAGGGCACCAAGAAAGGCAGTCCCTGATTTCTATATCCTCACAGCCTGTATTGTGATTTTGTGTCTGGGATCTTCTCACTTTTCACTGGCTCCTGGCCAGAGATCCAGGTGCCTTTTTCCCTTGTGTGAAGTGTTGGCACCCATTCCTGGCTTCTTCCCTGGAGCTCCAGCTGTTTCACCACATTCATGGCACAAATTGCAGCTGATACCTGCACTAGGTGTGTTCCTCAGCAAGGCTCAAGCCCCACTCAGAAGCAGTTTCACAGAAGAAACGCTCACTTTTACAGTGCTAAGCAGCTGCATGTGAGCATTGTGCCCCTTGCTTAAGAAAGATTTGATTCCTAGAAAAACCTTTTAAGTTCTTTTCACTTGCAAGAGCAGCTGCAAAACCTAAGTGTTGACATCTCAGTTTGCTGTGTGGGTCACATTTGGATTTGTCTCCACATTAGCAGAGCACTAAAGGCATGCCTTCCTCATCTCCAGAGCCAGAAGCACCTAGCAAATCTTCTGAGGTCATCATGCCTTGTAAGGAGATCCTCTTGGAATAAAAACACACCCTCTCATCATAAAGTAATTGAACAGGAATCACAAGAGCTAACACTATATCAGCATTTTAGAATGAGACTAAAATTGGGCTGCTAACGAAGAGCAAGAATTTTGTTTATTGGTTTTGAAGGTCTCTTTCAAGAGAGGCTGGTGCAACTGGTTGACTGGATTCTTTCTGTTGTCTTCCCAGTCACTCCACATTCCCAAAACTATTGATACCAACATCCAACAGAGCTGAAATACTGGAACCAATCTCCCATGTTCCTTCAGCTCCAGTCTTTTCATTGAATGTAAAAGAGAAATTCTGTGTCATAAAACATAATGGAATTGTGGTTACAATTGCAATTGATTACGGCAGTTGTCCAACTTCTCCATCCTCATTAAGACAAATGGAAAGCAAGAACAGCTGGACTCTATGGGGTTCCCCTTTTCAGCTGGGTATCTTGACTGGCAAAATCCCATTTAGAAAGCTATTTAAAATATGGACATTTCAGAACAATCAAAGGATCAGCACAAACTTCCTAAGTGTGTTCCTCTGAAGAGAGATTCACAGACTGCTTCAAACCATTATATGACCCCCCCCATAAGATTATTTGATATCACCTTGTTTCCAGTATATATGGTGTTATGCTTAATAAGATGATGAGAAACAGACTGTAAAACCATTATCTACCTCTGGTATAATCTAATTAGAGGTAAAGATTTGTGTGCCGTATCCACAAACTTGTCTGCAAACTCATAATGTACTTCAGCCAGTGACTGATTGAGTCAAATTACGTCTGCCCTTCAGATGTCTTATGCTTATATGCTCAGAAACTCTGAAAAAAGAAGCTGTGACATCAGCCTGATTCCCAGGGAATGAAACCCAAGTGAAACAACCTCAGAAATGGTCATTATTTATTCTGTCTTCTAATGATCCTTGCTGGGATGCCCAGTAAGGCTTCCGGATGTATTCGTGCCTCCAGAAGATCAGTGGGAATTCCTGCCTTTGGATTTTTCAGGTCACGTTTTCTCTGTTACCTCCCTGTCTGCAGAACATAATTTTCAAAATCTAGCCTTTTCTAAAGACTCCTGGGCCTGTTATCTATGCTTGAACCCACCTCTGTCAACAGGACAGACGAGCATTGAAAGAGCAGTGTTTTAAGGGAAAAGCAGGTAAGTCTGGGAAGGATATATACCCTGTGATTACTTTTTGCATTTATTCCAGTGCTTTAATTAGCTTTCTTTAAAAAAAAAAAAAAAAAAAAAGGCAAAAAAAAGGGCCACCTGCAATTTCAGAAGTCCTTTGGGAAGACATGCCAGAGGGATGTGTGGGTGTGGCCAGAACTGGAACCAGACAGTTTTGTCCTCATTTGGAGAAAACAACATAATCTGTCTAGAGGGAATTCTTTCTTTGGGCTCCTTTACAATCATTAATCTGGGGCCCAAGCTTTTGGGGCTTACAATTTCACAGCACAGAACAACATAATTGTAATTACAATGCACGGCATACCTTGCTCAAGCAATGAGACATGACAAGCCATGAATTTTTGTGAGATTATTAGCACACCATGAACAATGTGATAACATGAAAGGCCAAAGGTCAAAAGCGGAATCAGTTTAATCACTCAGAAAGTATCCTAATTACCCTGAAGACCATTTCCTGGTCTGCTGTGAAGCAGATTGGATTCATGCATTTACTGGACATCAAGACTGATGCACCTTATCTCCCCAACAGTCAGTAAGCAAGCACTCATTTACTACCACACTCCTGAGCTAAGTAACAGCTTGTGTTATAAACGCAGTCTACACAACAAAAGATTCACATTCTTACAGAGAAGACTATATTTATGGTTGAATATCTGTTTTTCTTCATTTATCAGCATGAAATATCCCAAAGTCGCTTCTTTTGGTGCTAAACTTAAAATATTTCTGTTATAGGTTAATATAGGAGAAAAAAACCCAATGAAACTACATGCAACAGACTGTATGGTTGATAATTAGTTATATGAGCAGTATAATATATATCTTTGAAGACGTAATTCAATATTTAGCTGGAGCATCTGCTACAATATGCCAAGAAAAATCCATAAATACCTCCCCAGGTCACTATTGCCATATGTAATGCTGTATTACTACCAGTATTGCCATTAATTCACCATATGCTGTGACCATTCAGACCTCCACTGCAGCATGAGCTCTAGGACACAATCCTGTGTTAGTTATAGAACTGGAATCTGTGCTTTCTTCTGAGAGCTGAGAGAGGTATCATTTAAGAACGTAGAGTGGAATCAGATTCATTCCTGCAGACAGCAGTGGAACTTGGTCACTAGCTTGGCAGAATGCATCAGATTTTTAAAGGTATGAGTCTGAAATTTGCAAGTGATTATTTCAAGATTTCATACTTTGCTGTCTCCACATTTTTGAGTAATCCAAATACTGAATTCTTCTGATTGCTATTTATAGTATTGTTATATACAGAAAGGTACATTTTTGACATGTTTGTACAACAAGTTAGTGCAAGAACTTTCCATTTCTTTCATTTGAGAAAGCTGTTTTACATGTGGCCTACATACATGTTTTGAATGTTATTAAAAATATGTTGAATTCTACTCAAGAAAGGCAAAGTGGCAGAAAATTTTCTTGTAAAGAGAGAAAGGAATGTTCTCTAATGAAATCTGTTAACCAAAGACAATAGATTTGAACACTCAAACCTATTAATTTGTCCAAAGGTTACATCGGATAAAAACGGGTTTTTCCACAGGTACACTTAATTGGGAGATGAAGCTCAAAATGTGTCTCATGATAGCAGGATGTATATGATACTCTTAGAGGATGCACAGATTCCTTTGGCACCAAATCATCCAGAGCACCTCTCACTTCCTATGAGGTCAGCAGAGTGCAAGAACAGTGCAAAATAATTGCTAATTAATTTCGTGCAAAAATCTTACATAAAAACCATCTCATTGCCAATTTGTTAAATTTGGCAGCCTGATGTGTCAAAACAGAAGCCAACTGTGCCTCCTCCTTGCAAGCTGTAAATTACTGATATACTCTCTGCATCTTTTGTGGCTGGAGATGAATAATGCATTCACATGGTATACTTCTCTTGGTGAAAATTGCCAGGTACTGCTTATAGCGTAACATGCTGTTTTCTCTTGTCCCTCTTTGTGCCCGTGCTTCACTCACAACTCAACTCTCATGCTACTCATTTAAATACCACTCCTAATGCAGTTTCAAGCAGAAAAGGGAGTGGGGGGAGGGAACCAACCAGGCTGATAGAAGCAGAGAAACAAAAAGATTTCCTAGGAAAACTCACCCAGCGTGTTCTGCATGTGCTTGGAATCAGTAAATTGGGAAACTCTGACTGAGGAATCAAACCTGGGCAGCTATTCATGATGTTGCTGAACTTAGATCAGGACAAGTGAAGGAATTGCACTGTGATGCACTCCATTGTTAAATTTCAGCTTTGGCTGCCTTTGAATCCATGGTTTTGGCTAATCCACCTAAATGCCCTGATGGATAGATTAGATCTGGATGCCCTGTGACCATCCTAGACCTGTGCAATGTGAGTTACCATCCTGCTACACCAGCTAGCCCATCAGTAGCCCAAAGGAAAGTAGTCTTCACTGAGATGTTTGCCATCTAGAGGGAGGTTTGCACAAACAAAGTAAAGCAGCTAAAACTGCTCCTCAATTCTCTAACTATCACAAGTGATTCAAGCATGGGTTAGAATTGATTGGAGATGCTGTTTTCCGATAAACCCTCCTTATAGACCTGGCACAGTACATCTATACCACTGACAACTCCTCTTCAAGAAAAAAGAGATTGCTTTCCGTCTGGTAGTGTGTTGAGGTATTTGTTTTGCCAAGCAGTCAGAAATGGAGGGATCTATCCATTCATAATGGTGCAAGAGAATGGGTCCCAGGGAAGGTTATTTAAGCACCTGTGGAGGTCAGGTAAAGATTTGCCCTATCAGAGCTTATGCTGGCTACCTCTGTGCCAAGCAGTTTGTATGTAATTGATGGGCTGGTGGCAAATGTGTGTGTTTTGCTCAGACATAAACACTCCCACAAAAGAAAATTTATTCTGACAGAGCAGTAAAAAAATGTTTTTCTTCTTCTTACTTACTTAATTGGATGTTAGTATCTCTAAGATCCAAGTCCTAAAAAATGTGTTTTAAGAACCAGTTTGTTAAGACTTGTCAGGAGAGAATGGACCCATCATTTAAACCTGCAGTGCAACACATCTGCGCACAGAAACTGAGAGAGACCTTAAGGATCTCTGCAGAAACAGTGGGAGACAAGAGAGATGACATCCAGGACATACACAGTCTACTTGTCT
>JAWWLT010000092.1:9851408-9877775 GCA_035040995.1 Premnoplex brunnescens | reverse complement strand
ACATTAAAATATGCTCCCACTCTTCCACATCCACATTCCAGACTTGTCCCAGCTGGAGTGAAGGAAATCTCTGGTCACAATGAAAGTACCCCAGCACAGGGGCCCAGAGTGCATGTAGAGTCTTCAGCCTTGCAGATGTTTGGACTCAGCAGCCCAGGGCCCCAAACAACCTGAGTCAGATGACCCTGCTCCAGAATGGACATTGGACCACAGACCTCCAGAGGTCCCCTCCAACAGAGATCCCTTAACTCATTTTACTTCTTACTCATGAATCCATCAGTTGTAATTGAGTATAGTCCTATAATTTCTTTTTTAATTGTAACACTCATCCTTAAGCACAGACATTTTGAATTAGCAGCAATGTCCCTCAATAAAGGACATAAATAAGTAGCACCCATAAGAAGAATCTGTTCCTCCTCCCCTGTTGTCTTATTATATGGAAAGAATCAACCCACCAACCCACCAGCAAAGATCATTGAAGGGTCAAAAAAAAAAGTATATTTTCAAAGATCTTTGCTTAGGTAAATCTATGATGGCAAGTATTGTGAGGGAATGGTAATTTTTCCAAACACCTTCAGCTAACAAGCTGCTGGAAAAGAATCAACACTGTTGAATAATTTAGTGCTCTTAAACTATTCTACCACCCACATCTATTATTCTCCCACTTCAACAACACTTTTCCTTCACCTGAGTAAGCCAAAACCAAGCTCCCTACCTATTCTTCTGCAGGAGTTTTGTTCTACTTATTTTTACATGTGCCACTAAAATCACTAATAAGATTCTTTTCCTGTTATCAGGATCACCAAGCATGTATTTGAGTGAATAAAATGATAAGGACCATACAGCAGGAGACAAAACTGTGTGTTTAATTATTGACAATACATAATCTGTTGTCATGATACTCTGACTCTGCAACGGAGTCCAAAGCAGACCAAGACATTAATTTGTCCTAAAAAGAACCTCCTATCCATGTTTCATGAGGACATTTTTGGACAGATAGCTAGAACTATTATAAACCCTGAATCACCAGAATCTAAGGTAGAGAAAGTCACAGAAAAACACCAATTTTCCCTTTACAGAAGCCTGCTGCTCCATAAGCCTGGCTTTCAGGTCACAGCCCTGCCACCCATCTTCTCTGTGACCCAGAAGAAGTGTTTGCTTCTGTTGTTGTCTCCATCCTCACTCATCCAAATACCAAGAGAACTGTTCCATGACCTGATGGGTTTTGAGCAGGCTGCTACCAACCAGCGATCCACCTTTGTTCATCACCTTTAAAAGATTTCTGTAAACAGTTTATTTTATCCTGCAGGATGAAATTTGGATGATTTAATGGTGTATTTTGGGAGCGGTTTTGTCAGGACATAGGCATCCCCACTTTGGTATGGCCTGTCAAAGAAACCTTTCTGCTTCCAGCCTTGAACTGGGTCTTCTTGCCTCCTTTGACACTTTAATAGCCCTTGAGAAAAGCAGAGTGAACCTTTCACCTTATAGTTAGCAGCTTCTGAGGAAAAAGAAATCAGGCTTCACTATATGTCAGCACTTCAAAAATGAAAGCCAAGGCCTTCTTTAGGAAAAACTAATCAATCCACAACTTTTCTTAGCCTGTCTGCCCTCTGTTAGTGGTTTTCAAGCTCATTCAAGAGCTTTGCAGTGAAATATGCAATTTTGTCTTGCTGTATTGAAGAATGAAACAAAACATATGCAGAAAATACCACTCTCTAATAATGCAAAAGTCAGTGAATAACTCGAGATTGCTCCTGGTTTTAGACAAATTTTGGGCTCATTGTTGATGCCAGCAGATGCGCCAATATCAGATATGTTTTGCTGATAGTGATGTGTTTGTGACTCCTTAAATGGTGAGAGAATGCTCAGGCAGCAGATTCACCTCTGACACATTTGTTTAAAATGTGTTTGCTTAATAAAAGGTCCATCAATTAATAACTCTGGATGGAAAGGCAGTTTTCCTACCTTTGTGGTTCACTGCCCTTTTTCATTAGCCTGTAATACACAGTTTCTAGATATTGTCTCTCAATAGTTCATCTTGCACTGGAAATCAGGTATGTTATCTTGGAAGAAAAGTTGTTTTTTAGTTATCATTAATTCCTGCTAAGGCTCTGGGCTGCCAACATTAAGAGAAACCTTATTACCCAGTACCACTGCCACATCTCACTACACTGTGACATTACTACTACTGTGGGGGTCACTTAGGGCCCTAAACATCACTACCTTTTCCTGCAGGTAACATTTTCACATGAAAAGATTTCATTCTTTGACATTAAAATATGCTCCCACTCCTTCACATCCACACTGAGGGAGTCTGATTTAGGCAGCCCACTTTTCTTTAGTGTGGCTATTTGCAGTGAAGCTGGGCTTTGTGAGTGCAGAGTGATGCTACCACTGCCTTGCACAGCTGCTCACGCTCACCACAAAATAACAGGAGCGAAGTCCTCCTGCCTCATCTGCAGTGAGCAGAGAGCAGTGGCAAACTGTGAATTTGATTTCTTGGCAGCAGCTTGCAGCCCTCACCTACCATCTCTTGGTTTTGGCAAAGTTCTTGCTACGCAATCCCAGTTCTGACCTGATGGGAGTGGCTGAGTCCTTCCCTGTTCAAGAGAAAGACCATGAGTTTCCTGGAGATGGAGTTGCAGCACAAGGCAGGGGGCTGGTTCACCTCACCCTCCCTCCAGAGCAAGGAGGGAGAAAGATGTCTGGGGTAGGCAGAGTGACTGCTCAGCACATGGGATACTCAACAGAGGGAGGACCAGTGGTGGGAACACTTAAATAGATCCTCTTCATCTCAGCCACAGTATTCCCGGGAGAGGAGAGACATGTCTGAGCTAACTGAACATTTGCTAATTCAGTGTGCTGGGTTGGGCTGGGATAATTTTCTTCACAGGAGCTAGTGTGGGCTATGTTTGGATTTGTGCTGAAAACAGTGTTGATAACACAGGAATGTTTTCATTACTGCTGAGCTGTGCTTATACAGAGTCAAGAGCTTTTCTGCTCCTCACCCACCCCACAAGTGAGCAGATAAGCAACCAGCTGCATAAGTTACTCAGGGCACAAACACTGACGGTAAAAGCTCACTGACAGTGGATTTTTGACTCCATACACTGTATGAAGAGCACAAAACAGCTTGTGAGAGCGAATTTAGTTATTTACTCATTATTCCAGGTATGCTACAGAAGCCTGAAAAAAACTAACAGAGATAAATATGAAAGGTCAAGAAAAGGTTCCCATCTCTTCATTTTCCAAGTAAAAACCTGAAAGGTTCTGAAAATACAAAAGCCCCCAGCTCAAGTCCTGGAAAGCTGTATTTTAATCACAGACAATAAAATTAGCAATTTATTTTAAAATCTGTATTTTTTCCATGTTTAGGCTTCTCTTTGCACCTCACACAATGTTAATAAAATCTTTTGCTCTTCTGAAGACAATATGAGAAATGCATATACATTTCAAAAGACAAGAAGCTTATTTTGCCCAAACCAAGAGCCACCACCTTAGATAAAATCTGCATGCATGAGAGAAAAAAGTTTTCATTTGCATTAAATAGCCCTTAAAGAAGTCCAACACCATAACTCAGTGTAGGCCTGCAGGATTTTTAGTGTATCACAATTAATTACATACTTCATAGAATTTTGCATGAGCCAATGACTTTTCTCCTTTGCAGGTGTATTTAAACATTCAGATGCACTGGAGAATTACATTATTAAACATGCTGTAGAGTATATTAAAAATGGACTGCTGACGAAAGTTTATTTGGTTTGCATAGCAATTTCCTGTCTGAATCCTGCTTGTGATCATTGTTGTTACTACTGTCTAAATCATTTAATGGTCTGACTTGGTGGAAGTGGGATGGCATGAAGAGGGAGGGGAGAAGAAATCTCAATAGGCTGAGCTATGCCTTTGATCAATAGAGAACAGTTATCCACCTCTTCAACTCATTGTTCTGAGGTGGTATCACCACTCTTGAGAGCTTGCAAAATGCCACAGTCCTACCACTTGCTCTGCCTTGGGTGCCAGCCCACCAGAAATCCACCATTACATTGCCACTGAGGGACACTCAGGCATGCACAAAGTGTTGCTGTGAGAAGGTTCCCCCATCCTGCTGCAGCAGCTCTTCCCTGTCCTCACCTCTCCATCAGAGACAGAAGCAGCAAACTAACTGTTCTGCAAACTTTCCATTCCCAAGTTTCATCTCTTTCTCTGCTGTGCTTGCAGAGAAAGCTGTACCAAGCTGTACCTCACGAACACCCCTGGGACAGAGATATTCAGTCCAGGGTCCACCTCCTAAAAATAACACCCTGAACAATTTGATATAGTCTAGGGCACTTACTACTCTTGCTCTTTCTTGAAGACTGAGAATCCTCACACAGGAAATACCAAGTAAATTGTAAAATCAGAGGAATCTGATCAAACATGATAGGCCAGATTCTCAAGAAACAGAAATTGATACAACTCCGTTGAAATTCTCAAAACTGAGCCAACTGAAATTATGTAATTTAAGATGAAGAACCTGGTCCATAGGCCAAATGCACTGTTACTTTTTCATCTTGTGTTTGAAGTGGTTGAATGTGGAACTCTGCTGAGATGTTATGTGTTTTTTAAAGATGTCCATTTCTTTGCATCATTTGTATTCCCTGCATTCCCTAACATTCTCCTCATAACTGCGTATTCCCTTTCTATCAAATATCTTCATGTCTTTCACACTGGCTTCTCTCAAAGCTTCTCAAATAGCGACACAGGCTTGTGGAACACTGTTGGAGGTGCTTTTGAAGAAGCTACCAAAGAAGTACGTTTTGTCATAGTTTGGTTGGTGAAAGCACATACTCCTGAAGCTTAAGTTATTCAGGCATGGTTTTGTGGAAATAAGACACGTTGCATACCTGAGTGTACCAACAACAGCTCTCATGCTGCAGTAATGTACGTTCAGATATGGGATTTCTGGTCTCCAGCATTCCTCCTTCTCCACTAGCTGGAGATGTACTGTACACCAGATGACCATGTGTGATAGAGTGTCTCTTTATCACATTTTCCATGCAAAAGTACTACTTCTACATTTGCTAAAAAAAGCCCTGGAGAGTTGTTAGGTCTGTTTTCACCTCAATTTTGCTCTAGAGCTAGAAGATAAACCCCAGAGTCAGGACAACACTTTGTGAGCCATTATGGAAGCACAGAAGGTGACAGACTCTATAAAGAGTTTCAGTTTATGAAAAAAACACAGTGCAAGAATTAAATTTAAAATGTAGGTTTGCATTTGGTGCTGTACATGTCAGAAGAACAGAGGCCTGAAGTCTTCAAGACATCATGTTTATGGAAATCAATGGCTCCAATCCTCCAACACTGAAACTTGGGGTGCCAGGAAACACATAAACCTCAAAATTGTCAGCAGCTGCACATTCAAGACAGATTGGTATAGGTCTTTCATGGCTTTACACCTGAAACTCTTATGGTGTCAGTTCATGTGGTTTTAACTCATCAGCACCTGCTGTGAACATAAAATCAAGGTGTCTGTGGTAATAAAAGTCCAAGGGACTGTTCCTGGGATAAGCATTATTCAGACCCACAGGAAATGACACGAATCATAGAATCATTTAAATGTTCCCCCCTGCTGATACCCCGGTCCAAAAAAAAAAGGAGAAAAAACCACTCATTCTAATAAGATACAGTAACAAGGCAGTATGGAACACCTTACCCCTTATTCATGTCAGCAACTACCACCTGTATGAAGAATGTGCCCCAAACTATCACATTAGAATATACTTTTAATTACCTAGTAATGTATTATGCAACATAGCTGACTGTGTTCTATTCAACAGCTGATTTTTGCTCTGCAATAATGTGTTTTTACAATAAAATATCTTCAAGGTGAATAAAGATGGGTAAAAATGTTAAGATAGTTTAGAATGCAAATTTAAAAATAAAATAGATGAGTAAACAACACATTTCTCACAGCTTTGTCTTCATGGTGTGTAGACACGTTTTTTGCCTTGTCACTTGTAGGCTGACAGGGTCTATACCATATTTTCCTCTGCAAGTAGCAAAAGGGGAGGTTGGAACTAATATTTGTCATCTTTTTTTTTTTTTTTTTTTAGATAACTTTATATAATACGCAGAAAACAGGAATGCACCAACTTGAATCTATAAAAACCTTAGGTTTCATCTCCTTTTCCAGTGCAAATCCTATTTCAGATTGGTCACCACTTAACATCAGAACAGAGGGCTGCCTGAGACACTGCTCTGTTTGTCAGCAGCAAAGACAGTCAGCTTTAACCAGGGGTAAAGCAAGGAGCTTTTAGAGAGGGGTTTTACTCTGGCACCAGCCTGGTAAGTGAAAGATTGTCTAGTTGAACAATTTAGGATTTTGTTTGCCAGCATTTTTTTACTAAAGATTGCTCATTTATTGCCTCTCTGCTGCTTTCCTGTTCTAATCCTTTGGGAAAGCAGGGACAGCTGGCTTCCTCCTCAGCCACACCACTCATGTGTCTGGGTGTGAATGGGCTTTCCTCACTTTATGAAGGCTATCCCAGTTTTGCCTTCATCGTGAAAACACAGTTGCAGAGTTAGCTGTCAGTGCAAAATGCTTTCTGCTCCTCACTCTGGAAGGTGGGGAAGTTTCTATACATCAGTCTGCTGGTGATTTTACCTGTAAAGAATGCATCCCTGTGCTGGTTTTGTCTGGGGTAGAGTTAATTACCCATACCAGTGGCTGGTATGGGCCCATGTTTGGATTTCCGCTGAACACAGGGCTGATAATGTAGAACTGTTTTTGTTACTGCTGCGCAGGGCTTGTACAGACACAGGACCTTTTGTGCTTTTTGTACTGCCACACTGGTGAGGAATTTGGGGGTGCATGGGAGGTTGGGAGGAGGCACAGCCAGGACAGGTGACCTAAACTGACCAAAGGGATATTCCAGACCAGGTGGCATCATGCTCAGTATATACAGCGGAGGGAAGAAGGAGGAAGGGCAGGATGTTTGGAGTCATGGTGTTTGTATTCCCAAATCACATGATGGGACCCTGCCCTCCTGGAGAGGGCTGAACACCTGCCTGCAGAGGGGAAGCAGTGAATTAACTCCTTGTTTTGCTTTGCTTATGTGTGCAGCTTTTGCTTTCCCTATTAAAGTGTCTTTATCTCAACCCAGGAGTTTTCCAACTTTTACCCTTCCAATTCTTTCCCTGATTTCAGTGGTGGGGGAGTGAGCAAGTACCTGATTGGGGCTGTTGGCTGGGGTTAAACCATGACACCTCCTCAAAGCTGCTTTCAACAAGTCCATCAGTGTCACTTCCAGCAAAATCCCCCCTTATTCACACTCACGTTATTTGCTTGTTTTGTGTTTGACTTTTCTATCTGATGCAATTTACACTGGGATTCTAACATCCTGTTTCTGCCAGAACTTCATGCATGGGTCTGTACCATTCCTTATAATAACACAAATAAAGATCTCCCGTGATTATTCACACCAGTTAAAGACATCCTCTTTTCACCCTCAATCCTTTAAGTAATCCCATGCAACTGCTCCCTTTAACACCCTTGATTTGAATGACACTAAAACAATGCTGTACTTTTAGGAAAATTCCCACTAAAAGGAAAATAGTTGTTCATGATTCCTTACTCTCTTCTCCACAAGAATAGTAAAGAGTTCAACACAAGCTAATTTGTTTTGCTTCCTTTAATTGCCTCTGCTCGATGAAAATGCAGAAGGCTCCTAAAGACCAGAAAGAAGAAGCTGAGAGCAACAACAACAAAAAAAAATCAAAACCCAGTTGTAGCTCCTAGTTCAAACATATCTACCTCCTATGCTTCCACCCTGCCTACACTAGCTAGAGAAATAAGGGCTGTGGGTGGATCCCTCAGCACTTCTGCATCCATCATCATTTCAGTTTGATAGGAGAGACAAAAAGGTGATTAGCCACTAGTAGATGGCTATGCAGGAGAGAGAAACCACACAGCCCTGATAAAAGGACGCTCACTGAGGGAAGAACGTGATAGAACAAGATCCAGGTGCTGAAAAAACTTTATAAACACTCTTAATTGCGAAAAAAGCTGTCAACAGTACTTGTGTTATTATATCTATCTACATCAATCAGCTTGGAGAGAAATACTCAAGGAAACAAAGCATTGTTAAGTCATCAGTTTGCTGAACTATTCACTTGTTTGTAGCAGGCTGCCTGTACCTGTCTTAGACTGCAAACTCCTCAGGACAAGTGCCCACCTAATTCTGCTTGCACAACAATAAGCACCGTAAAAAACAACCAACCAACCAAAAACAATAAAAACCCAACAAACAAACAAAACCAACCAACCAACCAAAAACCAAACCAAAACAAAAGCAAAACCCCGCTAAAACAAAAAAAAAGGAAACCCCCAAAAAACCCCAAAAACAAACTACACAAAAAACCCCAACCCAAACAAACAAACCCACCACCTGTAAAACCTTTTGGTTAATGCTCTCTATATGAGAGACCTGGCATACAATGGGAACAACCCCTGAATCCTGCTCCACGCCTCAGTTTGTCAGGGAAACTCTGGCAGGCTTCAAACGAAGAGGCAGTGGCACATGACCTCCTCCTGCAGCTGCCAAAGCACAGAGCAGCTAGAGAAGTCAGAGCTGTGGCTCAGAAGGAAGGTTTCCCTTTCAGGCCTGTGTATATTTGCAGGGAGTAAGATGGTCACAGATAGCTGCAGAAATGGATGAAAACATAACACTAAACCAACAGATTAACCTGTTCACCAGCCCTTTCCCGCATGCCATGCTAACTCAAGCAGTGAGAAAGCATCCTGCAAATTGGTACACGTACAGTGTGTGGTCTCTTAACAGGCTGTTAAGGGTAGAATAACACTGATTAGGAAAGAGGTAAGCTATTTCTTACTACTATGAGCAGCTTCAAGCTTCAGGCAGCTTCATTGTAGGCTCTAACTGCACATTTATTTTCAGTCCATTACAGCAAACTTCCACAAGAAGGGGCCCGAAAGAAGAAAAAGCCAGAACATTCTGTAATGCAGCTTTTGTGCCAACATTGACAAACTGCTTAGCATTTTCCAGTGCTAAGGTTAAGTGCTGGGGCCTGTCAGAGTAGACCAAGAAACATTCTGAGGAGGCAGAACTCCATCAGGCTGCTTTGTTTTTCTAAATTTAGCAATCAGCCAGGGAGTATCAGAGGACAAAATGCTATTTCAGGTGACTGGGTATCCATGAGGCACTGAATCTGAAAAGAGATACCTTCCCTGACTGCATCCAGAGAGCATAATTCAGGTCTATAGTCAAATTCCCCATTGCCTTGACACTTGTGAATTCATACCAGTTCTGCTACACATGATGCAGTGAGAATGATGATGTCTGGTGCTTGCTTTTTTTACTTTGGTCTCAATGTCAGTTGAGACTAAAATAAAAAGGCAGTGGTCATTTAGCCCTGCTCCTAGGAGTGTCTGTGTTACACATCTCTCCCAGTGCAACCTAAAGTGTACCTATGGGGACAGAAACAAAGGAGTACACTGATGTACGCCTACATCAATGGCATGCCTCTCTGTCAGATCTTTTGGTGTATTTTTGTCTCTGTCATCCTGTCAGTTGCATAAATCTATTCTCACGATAATTAAAATCAGATCCTTGCTTTGCAGTCTCCAGGTTGCATCACACAATGTTTTCCACATTTTTATCAGCACGGCTCAAGGGCACAGATCAGGAGAGCTACATAAATGCAGCTTGTGGGCAAGCAGTCAGGGCAATGCCAGCAAGAAATTTGTCATTCATCAGAGGAGCAAAATGTAGGCTGATTTTTCCAGTTCTTATTGTAAGAAGTAATTGCTGTTCTAGCATTTAATGCAAAGATAGTTTTCTTTTCTGGTGGTTAATCCCTGGCAGATGGGGACACAAGTTTGCAGCTTAGTGCATTAGTGATTCTTCATTATGTCTGTTGTGTGGCAATATCAAACGCAGAGCAAAAGCATTATGCATCAGTAGGACAGAACCAATGAATAACAAAACGTTCAGAAAACAGCTCAGATACATCATTTTCTTTCAATTTATATATGATCTTGTTAGAGCTCTGCTCCAGACTTTCTTCACTGATCATAGCAAGCCTTTCTCACTGCCTTGCCCTCATGTGGTCAGATATTTTACTGTATGTTGCAGAACATCAGAGCTGTTTGATTTCTCTCTTTCTGACAAGAAGCAGGTCCAGTGATGAGTAGGTTTGAAAGCTATTAACGTGTCATCCTTCTTCAGAGCTGATTAGACAATTTGTGGACCTGAAGGAACCCTACTGTATTAATAAATCAGGCCAAAGTACTCCTTTCACAGTTTTGTGAGGGCTTGATTTCTAGCAGTATATTCCAGACCAGAAAAACTGTCCCTCTTTAGCTTAATAACTTGCTTCCACAAAAAGGGGAATCTCCAAAAACTAGGCATGCTTATTGGTGAGGTTTGCTGGCAGCCAGCATCTATCTCTGCCAGGGCACGTAAGGTAATATTCCAGGGAAAACCCAGCTTACTCTATCACCAGATTTGCTCTTGCTTTTGGCATAGCATACAAGACAGAGAACTAAGAATTGTATTTAAAATAAATCTAAGATGCATGCTTCCATGTGTTTTCTAGAGTTTCACAAATTCTTAAAGTACTGGGGTTTTTCTTAAGATTACTCTAGATTTGTGAGTTTAAGAGGATCATGCAGGAGAGCTAGCAAACACGCAGATGAAAATCTTTATAAAGAAGAAAACACTTCTGCTGAACAACTTCCAAAAGTCAGAAGCAGTGTAAAAGTCTTTGTGTTGTTACTAGAAAATACTCTGAGTTACACAAGAGAATAAATTTCAGAATAGGTTTGAACATGGTTCCTCTTTCTCTGATTGCACATTCTTACCCTGGTCGCAGACAAGCAAGTCAGGAACACCCCTGCTGTCTCTGCAAAGCTGCAGTCGCCTCCATCAGGACACACTGGGCTTTAAGGAAACCACCTGGTGTCCAAAGAGTGGAAAAATATATTTTGGAAAGAGGCAGTGGCTCCTTTCACAACTCAGCCTTCCTGTTAGAGGCTGAATGAGTAGGTCTGCTTGGCACTGTGACTAGAGCAGATAATTACCAGTTTCTCATCCCTCTGCTATTGGTGGTGTCGCTGTATTAGGTTTTGCTGAGAGGCAGCTGCAAGTATGTTTTACTTCGACAGTCCTGGCAGCTTTTATGTTTTAATACATTCTACCATCCCTTTGGATGCTCAATGTCTTTTTCAAAAAACCTCTTTGAGTAACAGAAACTCGGCCAGGAATGTCCTACCATGCTGGGCAGGATGTGTGTCCAGCCCACAGTGATTCTTGGGAGCAGAAACACATGGATATACAGCTTCAAATCCACATGCTCTTTCCCCTCAAACCCTAGCAAAGCTGTGGAGTGAAGAGTGAGCTGGGATTGTTCAACCTGCAGAAGAGAAGTCTCCAGGGAAGCCTTCTTGTAGCCTTTCAATACTTAAAGGGGGCTTGTAAGAAAGATGAGGAGAGGCTTTTTAGTAGATTGTGTAGTGACAGGGTGAGAACTAATGGTTTCAAACTAAATGAAGGAAGAGGTAGACTAGATAGTGGGAAGAAATTTTTTATGTTGTGAGTGCTGAAACACTGGCACAGATTGCTCAGTGAAACTGTGCATGCCACATTCTGGAATCATTCATGATCACACTAGAAGGGTAGTATGAGCAACCTGGTCTAGTGAAAGGTGTCCAAGCCCATGGAAGGGGGATTGGACAGACAGACCTTTAAAGGTGCTTTCCAACCCAAACTATTCTATGATTCTATAGAATGATTTTAAACATTCATGGCTATGTGCCAGGAGTGGATGATCAAGTCTATTGGCACGAGTACTTACACCTGGGAAACAAGACCATCAGCCACTGCTTCCTCTCTGGCTTAGACTCCTATTGCTTAGACATTACTGCAAGAAGACAGTTCTTCTACCTACAGCAAAGAGAATGGAGGCACACTGCCTGCATTTGTTATACTGCAACATCACCTTCAAAGTGAAGCAAGTGTCCAGACCTGGGCTGCACTAACAATATGCAGTTCAGCAGAGGTGTTGGTGCCAGCTGACAAGGGGCTCATTTCCCCCTGTCTCTGCTCCACAGCAGTAAATCCTCCAGGGATGGTGGTGTTGGTATGGCAGTGTGACCTCAGGACACCCACAAACAGTGTCCTAACAATGTGTTCGGGATGATACATCAGATATGGTGGGACAAAGAGGCAGATCAACAGGGTAAAGGGAGAAAAGAGGAAATGGCAGCTCAGAAAGCCAAGCATGCCCCAGGTGGGATGTGCACTAACCATGCCAGAATGTTTCATAACCTGGTCCTGAGTGGTTTTTCTGCACATTGGTGGCTTTTTGGCTTAACGCTGATTTCCACTATGGTTTTACCTTCACTCTTGAGGTTACCATGGAAACTTCTATGCCTGAAAAACTGTGAAGACCCAGCTGTATTCTGGAGAACACATAAATCAGCAAGCAGGGAAGTAAGTCAGAAACAAGCAAGAGCTTCCAGTGTGCATCTTTTTCATCGGAGCAGTACCTGAACACATTACAGGGAGCAATGAAGGTGGTGTATCCCAGCAGAAGCTGCAAACTACAGAAGCAGAACACAAATTAGTCAAGAAGATGCCGAACTAAAATCTAGAAAGCACAAGGAAGACATAATATTCTTGCATGAAAGTGTTTCTTTGTTAATACCATTCTAGAGTATGATCAACACCCAGCTTTCCCAGCTTGTCCCACACAATACTTTTGCTTTTCCCAGCCTTGATACTGCAACCAACTTCCTGTCTTTCCCAGTAGTATAAATTAGTATTAAGCAGTATCTCATAAGGGAATAACTCTTCTATATCTTCCTTCTTCCCACACTGTTCTTGTCCCTCCTTCTTCCTTCATGCAGCACAATAAATCAGAATTTGATTTGTTGTTTTGATGTAATATGTGCACTTAGGGATGTACTATGTGGTAGTAATTTTTTTTTTTCCTAAAAGTGAGCTACACACTGCACACAAAGAAGGAAATTCTGCCTCTGTCAACTGCACAGCTGTCAGATATTAGCAGCCGCACAGAGTAGGTCATTCCCTAGGGGTCACAGACAAAAGACTGGGGAATGAGGTGTTGCAAAAGTGCACTTCATTCTTTCCTCAGCTGTTTGCCACTACATTTCATATTAAAAAAAAATAAATAAATAGTGTCTCTGTTTCATAAATATGGTGAAATACTCTACGTGATCATCTTGATTAAGTCACTGATGCTCTAAAATTACTAAGATGCATAAAGAATTAACCTACTTTCTTAGGAAAACACCTTCTGCATACCTGACTCAGCTGCAGCATCTATGGGAGCCTGTCTGCTGGCTGGTAGTCACATGCTCACAGCATCAGCTGTACTGAGGATATTTTGGAAGCAAAACTGAGGACTTTTTCTTTCCTGAGAACTCAAACAAACCTGCCAAATGAATTGACTCCACTTCTCGGTGACCTTTATGTGGGGCAGCAGTTGCAGTATAATGCTTCCAAATTAAAACACACATTTTTTCATCCAGGGTAAGGCATCATACAACCTTATTCTCAGTGATGTCTCAGGAGACTGGAGGTTAAAATTATGCAACTTGCAATTACTCTTTGTAAGACATAGCAGATGCAGCCTGTGCTTAGACAAACAGAAAGCAATTACTTCTGTTTCTAACCAGGCCCTTTGATCACTTCATTGCTTAACAAGTTGTTATTATGAGTTTATCAACTGTCCTTAATCCCTTCCTGGGATAAAGTATTATTTTCCATTGCTGTTCTAATGAAAAAATATTCTTTGTCTTTGCAAAATTGTCTTTTCTTGCACTGACTTTCTTGTGGGGTCCAGGTAAGCAGTGGGGTTTTCATTAGTCAGGTATTTGCACAGCAAAGCTCCTGTTTGACTTCTCAGTGGACTGAGAAGCAGACATTTCCATAAAAGACAAAAAGAAAGTGATAACTGGTAGTGTGAGAAAGACAAATCACAGGGATTCACATCATCAGGAAAGTCAATTTGCAGCAAGTCACTGCACCAGAAGAGACACAAGACCAGGGTTGCTACATACATGAGCCACCTGCATTTCTCCAGTCTAACATATGGCATTTCAGTGACTCATTGTTGTCACAGACTGGGGTGGAAAGGATCTTAAAGATCATCTTGGTCCAAAGCCCCTGCCACAGGGGCAGGAGCACCTTCCACTGGATCGGGTTGGTCAAAGCCCCATCCAATCTGGTCTTTAAAAGGATTCTTACTAGGTCTGACATAAATTTATAATTATTCTTAGTCTTTTTCCCAGAGTCTGGGACGTTTCCATGCTGCCTTCTCCTTTTCCCCTGTCAAAATACACCATCTGGCTTTTGAAATCAATCAAAACAGGTTTGTCAGACTACCTGTATCTAGCCATCAAACCAAGAGGCTTTTCTCCCAGATCCAGTCAGAAAAGGAAATCCTTTGGAAAAGGGACTTTCAATGCCTCTTTCTTGGTGCTGCATGTTAACTCCAGAGTACAGGCTTTTGCCTTTTGCTTTCAGTATAACAGCATGGCAAAAACTTACTGTGGGGTTCAATAACTGTTAGATATCTTTAAAAAGTGGCAGGAAGAAACATTTCAGAAAATTCAAGTAAATCAACATATGACCAATTTTCTAACCCATGTTACTGAGTCACAGGTTTTACTGGTTATTCCTGTTGCAGGTAGAGAGATGGATATACATAATGCCTCTGTGCCACACAAAGGACAGTTCGGAGAATTTTGGCAGAGATTGTCATGGAAGAAGTTTTATGTTCAGATGCAAAGCTGGAGCACAACTGGGACCTGGGGATCTTTGACAGCTCCACAGGGAAGCCTTCCTGACAGTCTAAATTTGCATGCCCTGAAGCATCTTTAATTTGCACTATGGGTTAGATCAGTCTCTGAGTATGCTGGGCGGATAAAAGGCAGGATGGAGCCACTCTGGATGCCCAGTACCAGCTTCTAATGATCAAAAAAGACTACTTACCAAGGAGGTTGGAAGGGAGATTGACTAGAAATGGAAAAGAACCACTGCATAAGTAAATTATTTTCCTCCATTTGCTCTGACAAAGATTATAAACACTTTGAAAAGCCAAATCTTGCTGAATGTGTAGCTAATGTTATAGAGTTGGCACTGGTGAAAAGGATGATGGCAAATGCAGAGAACAGCAGTAATTCTGCAAGAGTAAAACACTATGTTGAGGAACACTTACAAAAGAAAAATCAAGTCCTACAAGAAAAGCAACTGTGACCTGGAGTTGCTAATTACAATGATTTCCCTCAGTGCCCAAAGCTGAGAAATGTGCTTCATTTTCCTTCAGCTTCTTGACATTTTTTGGTACTGTTCTTTTGTTATCTACATCAGTTTAAACCACTTCAACTGTAGAAATGGCATTTATATGCAGGTTTGCTTCACATGCTATTGTGTGCTTATAACAGTATTTAAGTAGCTTAACATTCACTTTAGATTTGGTTTCATGACGCTTGAAATGGTGCGTACCTGCCTGAGTTCATCATGACTGATGTTCACAGTTCACACTGTGCTACCATTTGTGAAAAGGACCAGTTTTCTGTTGGAGTAATCCTGAATGCTACACTCTGAGAACAAAGTGGAAACCTTCAGATCTACAAGACAGAGATGGTCCAGAAAAGCTGAGAGCTTAATCCTGAGGAGTAAATGGGAAGATACAGAAGAAAAACAGTAAGAAGGTAAAGTGACTTTCTTGGCATGCTGTACTGAGAAGAATATAGCACTATACAAAAGTCCCCCTGACTCCAAAGCAATGAAATGGAAAAGCACATATGTTATAGGTTCAATAACTTAAATTTATTGTATTCTAAAACTTGAGCACATCCACCACATTCTTTTTTTATTTTTTTTTTTGTTAGCATTTAAACTTTTGCATCTGAAAGCTCCCTTCTCTTCTGATCAAAATCAGTACGAGTGTTAAAAAGACATCACAGCAGACTGACAATTGAGACTTCATTGAATATAATGGATATTGTTAGATAGCTAAACACTGCTGTTCATTCTAGAAGGTAGAATTCACAAATTTTATTAATTATTCACCATCAGGCCAAAATATCTAATGAGATTTCACTTCAGACCCTAAGTTAACACCTTGTATTTTATGAAAAGTAATACCTTTTTAAATTCTTCTCAATAAAACAAGAATTGACTGTTCCCATAGCTAAACTCTTCTCTGTCTTGCTGCCTCCAACACCTAAACCCTGTCTAAACTACAGGGAAGCAAGCGCTTGAAGCCCATAGGCTGTTAACAGCTAGTAACATCTGTCTTGTCACTTCTATTTATTCCAAATTCTATGGAAAAGGGATCAATGTGGAAAAGAAACACAATGTCAACCATAGTGGTTAATGGCCTTCAGCCGCTAAAGCTGGCCCAGCACCCCAGATAATGCACAGCAGCAGCTAGTTTTTTAATATGTATGATTTTGTGGACGAGTTTAAAAAGTCAGAGATTACACTGAAGGGAAAGGAAGAAACCCTGTTCCACAGGAGGAGAGGAGTGACCCATGTTTGCAGGTTGGGACAGGTTTTTCTAAGGGAATTCCTGAAAAGGTGGCATCTTGTGTCCTCAAGAATTCCATAAAAAAATCCACTGTCTTTTATAGCCAGCATTGTGGAGATTAGGAGGACTCATATATGTGCAATTCAAAAATATAAAGCAAAACACCATTCATTATCAAAAAGTCAATATGTTTTAGAATAGTTTTTAGAGGAAGCCCTGTTCCATGGAATCCTGTTGGGATGTTACTTCCCACAGGGTTTCCCTGTAAAAATAAAAATAAAATAAAAAAAAAATCAACTTGAACCAGTGTAAAGCCATTTGTATTCCACCTTCAACCATTTCCCCTCCTCCCTTTCCTTTCACAGGTACAACCGAATGCAAACATCATCCCAGCTGATGCCACCTCAAGATTTATCTATTCTCCTTTTGATAAAGGGATTTTCCCACTCCCTTTCTAGTGTGCCTGACTGGGCTTTGAAAGAAACTAAATCCTAAATCCCAAAACCTAAATCCTAAAATAAGTTGGAAGGGACCCTAGCTACCTAATCTTGTGGGTGGCATCCCTGCCCATGGCAGGGCAGGGAGTGATGGTTGGACCAGATGATCTTTAAAGTGCTTTTCAACCCAAAACATTCTGTGCTTCTACTACTCCACATGATAGACTCCTAGAGGAGTATACTGGATTATAAGCATTATATCAAATTATAAGGTCAGAAGTATCACATTCAGTGACAGACAGCCCCTAGATACAGAGACCATCATCTCCGCTCCCTTGGAATTTCCTCAGTTACTTTCCTCAATAATTTATGTTTAATCAATACAAAGAAAAATAGTGGTATGAAAGCTTGCAAGTGGCATTAGGCCATCTAATAATTTGCAGACAACAGCAAAGGTGTATTGATAATGTAATATCTGCTTCTGTACAGAGGTGGTATAAGTAGATGCTGAGGCACAAAATCTCTGTGCCGACACAGCCACAACATTACAATTCATGCTGAAGCTCAGCCAAAATACATCCACATTATTTTATTGGGGCATTCAGTTTCTAGATTATGTAGGTGAAATTTTCTGCTTTTTTATCTTTAAAATGAGTAAGGAGAGCAGGACCTAGTTATGGTTTATTCTCTTCCTTGTGTTGACTTTTTTTTCCTCTTCCCTAAGTAGTGCTCTCTGTACCCCCAATAAGGGACTAAATACAGTCTCAGCCTGTAGACAACATCAAAGAGGAAAAGGGGACTGAAAATCAAGTGGCAGTGATTTCTAAGTACACCTGTGTTTCCAGAGCAGAGATTGTGTTATGAAATACCTGTTCACAGTGAGGTTTGCTTGTCTGCTTTCTTGTCTTTCCCCATCAAATCTAAGCCCTTTGGATTACCTGTCTTTACAGTTCCAAAGACAGCTAAGGAGATAGCATTTGTAACTGAACTTTTTGAAAACAAGTTTAAATAATGTATTTTTAAAATAATTCAGTCAACGCCCTGCCACAACCTGTGCTGGTTAAGGTTCATACAGTCACTGAAAGGGACATCTCAATGTCATTGTCAGAGTCACAGGATACCTTGCCTTTCTTGTTTAGGTCAGGCTTTAGTCAATTTTTTTCTACAGGCATCAGTTTCCACTCATTCCCACAGGTCTTTAATCAGCAGAACACTCACCATTAAAGCCACAGTCTTGAAACTATGGTGCAAGCTCTTAAGAAAGGTAATCTGGCCTCTTTTGCAGCTGCTTCCCAGAGGGGTTTCGGCTCAGCTGTAGTCTGAGCAGACCTTCCCTCAGAATTTCTGCTGGCACTTGTACCTCTATTATCAATTCTGAATTTTATTTTCAGTAGACACCAATTTAAGCCCCTCTTATCTGTTATTTTTAATAAACTTACTTTTTTCTTCTTAGTTTGCATTTCAGCTGTCAGAATTCTTGTTTACCCTTTTCAAGACTTTTGCCTTTACATTTTCTTATTTATATTATTGATCTACCCTTGGGCAGCTGAAACTGCCCTTGGGGCTGGCAGCTGACCTAGGCAGAAGCCTCGCTCTTGGTGGTGGAATTAGATTAAAAACTGGGGAAACATTTTATTAAAAATTCATTTCTTTCTTTTTCTTTCTTTCTTTCTTTCTTTCTTTCTTTCTTTCTTTCTTTCTTTCTTTCTTTCTTTCTTTCTTTCTTTCTTTCTTCCTTTCTTCCTTTCTTCCTTTCTTCCTTTCTTCCTTTCTTCCTTTCTTCCTTTCTTTCTTTCTTTTTTCTTTCTCTCCTTTCTCTCCTTTCTCTCCTTTCTTTCTTTCTTTCTTTCTCTTCCTTCCTCCCTTCCTCCCTTCCTTCCCTCCTTCTTTTCCTGAGACCCACAGGCTTCTCTTTGTCCCTGTTCCTTCATAAAGACAGTTCCTTCATAAAGGATCTCACTGACTTGATTTTCTCCATTCCTCCTAACAAAATATGTAATGTTCATAGCACATTTATATATATAAAAATAAATTATATATTCTTCATAACACATACAGATATACACACACATATATACACATACACACATATATATACACACATATACCCACACATATATGACTCTTCGCATGTATGCTACAGTCTGCTTCAGAGGGAAACAGAAGCCAAATGGGATCCACTTGGGAGAAAGTGTTGTGCAGTGTGTCCTGCTTTGGTGCATCCATCCACATCTGCCTGACCCTGGTGCACAGCACTGGAGGACACTGACACCAGAGGTGGCCACTCCTTGTCCCCAGCCCTTCTCCCACCTGCATTTTCACCCATGAGCTCCCTTCTGTCTCTTGGGAACATGGAGCAGCACCATAAATCCTACCCCAGCAGTCTGCAGGGATGCCAAGGGATGCCCTGGGTGTCCCTCACCATGGTTGCCCTTTGGGTGGGCACGGGGTGAAGGAGCCACAGGACCACTTTCATCCCTACCACCTGCTCTGACGTGAGGACGGCGTCGTGCCCTGGCGCTGCAAAAGCCAACATCAAACCTTGGCATCCCCTTTTTAATTAGCTTTTTTCCCTCTACGTCTTTTTTTTAATATGCAGTTCCCAGATTCCTTCACAGTCAGCTATCCCTTTTATGCCTTCTGGAAAGCAATATATATAGCGCAGGGCTATAAATAAGACTAGCAATGTCATGGTAACCATGGTAACTGGTAGGCTTCAAACACGGATGTGTGTGTAAGATTTATAGGAGGCTGCCCTTGACTTTACAGCCAGATGATCAGATGTCCTCTTTAAAATTACCCTGCTTGGAATTTGGATTTCTCACCTGACAAAATTATTTGTTTCTTTTGTTAAATACAAAACAAGGAATTGTTTTTCTTTTTTTTTTTTTTTTTTTTTTTTTAAAGAAATTGTTACAAAGAATGCCTGAAAATTGATACCTCCTTTGGATGCTGATTGCAATGATGCTTCAAAAAGTTTTTCTTTACAGATAAAGGGAGAAGCCAGCCTTGCACACCATCCATTGTAGTTGGTGTGTCTTGCCCTCCCCTGTGAAGGGATATTTCAATTCACTGCAAGGATGAAATGGATGAATTCTGATCTTCTGTGCCAGGCAGAACATGAAAGTTTCAATTTCTTGAAAATAAATGCAGCAACTGAAATTCAAAGAACATTGAACCAGGGTCTGTCAACAGCAATATAGTAAAAAGATGCTGTTTGGTTCCCCAGGAGAAGTGGTAACTTGTGACACAATTGGCAGGTGAAGCAAAAGAGGTTTTCAGATACCTCCCAGTGGTGGCTACACCAGAGGCATCCCTTGCTCTGTGTCCCCAGGAGCTTCTTCCTACTGTCATTTCATTTGGCTGAAGAAAAATATGTGGCCTCAGTTTTGGAAAACATTGAACAAAAACTTTATGCCACAGGTGGTCACAGCTCTTGCACCTAAATGTAATAGACACTCTCGGTGTTTAGATGTTTCATGGGCTGTTCAAGGAAATTGTGTTTGCTAAAATGTGGTGCAAATGTGACAAAACTTGTATTCAAAATGGAAAACTCAGATGAAGTCTCTCTATAAATTATATTTTGATGAAAAGCTACCTTAAAATTGCAGTACTCTCTCTGTGATAATACTGACAGCTGACTGCTAAACATGCTGGTTGGTCTGAAGTCACCTTTCCTTCAGAACACGATGTCATGGAAGTTCCAGTGTTTTGAAGTATCTTCTGTCATAATGTTGTTCTGCAGAATAAGTAGTTTTCTTTACTATAGACATATAGCTGACCCAACAAAAGAGTAAATTATATATATATTTATATATATATATATATATTTACACACACTATATAACTGAGGAACCTGTTCTAGTGGAAGGTGCCCCTTCCCATGGCAGGTGAGTTGGAACTGGCTTACCTTTGAAGGTCCCTTCCAACCCAAACCATGCTATGGTTCCATGGTTCTATGATTTATTGCTCTGCCCTTGTGGGAACACTGATATCAAAGTCTACAGAGATTCCTCAAGCAGTGGTACTGCAATGTGTTTAGGACCATTGCTGGGGAATGGACCAGCACCCTCCTTAATTAGCACAGACAGTGATAATTACAGTAGGGAACATGAAGCTCCTCCATAAAAACATTTGTATGCCAAAATACCTGATTACCAAGTCAGGTGAGCAGAGAGCACTGGAAAGTTGCATTTCAGGAAAAGTTCTGGGAGAAGCCAAGCCAGAGAGGTGACCACTACAAGGATCCTGTCACAACTGCTGCAGCCAGTGCATCAGTGAGTACTTGTCTGAGGTATGCAGAGGCTTTGTGTGTGAGCAGTTGGGCGGAGAGCCCAGTGAGGTCTGTCTCTTCTTCACTGCAGTGGAAGGGAATGGGTTATGTGTGTTTCTAGGCAGTGGCTGAACATGAGTAATGCTGTAAAATGGCTCTTGGTCCATGACCTTCAGTAGGAAGAAACCTGCACTCCTCTAGTACTCTGGTACTCATGGGTGGAAGCTGCTTGGAAAAAAATAGGAATATATTCCAATGTTTCACTGTCCCAATGATAGTTCAGCTTGAACAACTTAGAGACAGATACTTCAGAATGATGCAGCCCTCAGAAGGATTTGGGATGGCATCTGGGAATAAAAGTAATGCACCAGTGTTCCATGGTTTTGGCTTTGTTGGCAAGCCCTTGGGAGTGGATTTGAGTAAGGAAACAGCAATGTGTGGTGTATGAATGTTTCAGCTGTTATGCAGAGTGGCTCTGCTGCAAATGGAAAATGCTGTGATGCAACACACATCTGTGAAGAACTCTGTCCTTGCTCTGTGAAGAACTCTTGATGTTTCCAGTCCACATGTTAATAAGAGGTGTTTAAAAGGAGACCCTCGCTTCAGTGGATTTCAGAAATCCCTCTCACGGATATGCAACCTTGTGTTTTGGAGCAAGACTTGAGACTGTTATTTTTCTATTAGAAAGCCTATCCTTAGCTCACTAAGATGCATAGTGCTGAGGGGGAACCCACGTGAGTCAAACAGTTTCTTTCCACTCCATTGAGACTTGCCGAAGGTCTGAGCTTATACAAACACACTGCAGAAATGTTTCTGTCTTCCAGCAGTGCACGAGGCATGTGTGCTGCCTCCAGACAAGCCATTACCACTTCTATTTTTGCTGCCTTCAGCAGGGAGCAGGTTCAGCAGTGCCCACCTCAAGCACCTGTGCTCCATCTGTCAGCAGCGAATGCTCTTGAGCCAACAAAATGCCACCAGTGAGATCCACAGCGCAATGCGAGAATCCTGCCTTATCAGCCCAGTGACCCGTAACCATCACTATAGATTTTCAATGAGAGTGCATTGGGGTGTTGAAATGACCGTGCTTCCCCTGATAAGCAAGGGCGTGGAAAGGTGGTACAAGGACACAGTGGATCGATAAGAATTTTAAAGCTGCTCTATGCAGATGGCGAGCCTTGATCTTGCATTCTGTCTCAGGGTAGTATTACAGCTATCTGTTTTCCCCTTTTCTTCAGCAGGACTTCTGATGCCAGTAAAGTGCTTTGTCTGCAGTGCCAGCCCCAGTGGCTGTTGGTCAAGAATTTGGAGCCTCCTGGTGGGCTTTGACTGGGACATGAAGAAAATGGAATCATGACATCACAGAACATTTTGGGTTGGAACAGGCGTTTAAACATCATCTAATCCAATCCCCTGCCATGGGCAGGGATATCTTTCACTAGACCAGGTTGCTCAGAGCTCCAGTCAACCTGATGTTGAATGTTTTCAGGTATGGGGCATCCTTTATGTGTCTTTCACTACCTTCTTTTGCAGACAGCTGTCAAACCTGTTACTACTACTGAATTGGCAGGCTCTTGCATGTCTTTTTCACTCAGACACCAGAACATCTCCAGCTTACTGAAGCTTTTTACTGATGAGAAAACACTAGTATGCCCTTGAACTTTAGAGCATGGACTGTATAAGCTCTCTGTCACAGAGCAATTATTCCATCATGCATTTTGAAACCTGCTTCCAGACAAAAGCAGGGTGCTGCATGATGAACAACACCAGGACAAAGGAGAGCACTGTTATTTCCAAAAGACCTCACACACCCTTTCCCAGGCTCCTTCCCTTACATTTCCTTGAATAGCAGAGCCAGTTTCTCACTTGTTTTCAGCTGACCTTGCCCAACTGAAGGCAACAGAAGATGCTGATTTACACTGTCTGAGGTTAAAGAACTTGCCAATAGTGGGGGAAAGATAAAAATGTAGTATTGGATCATCTTTCCTTTCACTGTCACAATATCTACTGTTCCAGTCAGGCATTATAATTGTTCATGACATTTTTGTTTTTTCTCTTCCAAGAGACTCAGACTAGAAGCTTGGGTTCACCTACAATTCCTCCAGTTCCTGCTTCATTGTGCAACTGGCTGTGAAGCACTTTTAACACAGGCTGCTTATCTGCAGTAGCTTCTGCCTGAGCGCATTGTGCAGTTGCAGTAGGTTTACAACGAGCACACTGTTGGAGGCTGGTAACTTGCAAATGTTTTCTGTCTTACACTTCAGTGTAAACAGCTGGCAAAGAGTGGCCAACTCCATGGTCAGGGACCCGGAGTTTGCCACACCATTGGCCTGCCAGTTTTCCACTCGTATCAGAGGAACTCCGTACTGGAATGAAATGCTATCAAAAGATTCACACTTGGTCTTCTAACTGCACAAAGAAGCAAAATGTTTCCTTTGATGTTAATGAGCTGCTGGTATAAATTGCTACAGTGTATGTTTATTATCAATGTACAGGAAACCTGATCTGATGGATTTGGGGCGTGACCCCTTATTTTTGTGCCACCCAGCACCTTTCATCATCTTCAGTCTCGCTATTATTCTGCTAGGACTGATCTTTGATGTTGAAGGAAATTTCTGGGAGGGGCTGAGTTTTGTCATGTGATTCACACACACCTGGCACAGCAGAAGCCAGATTAGTCTGAGCAATTTTTACCTGAATCCACTTGACGCCAGCAGAAAATATGCACTTGGTTTTCAAAAGTGTGGAGGTGCCTATTGAAGGGTGACTTTGCTTCTGGAATTGTACTAAGGATTTCTTTGCAACTCTTGAAGCCAAGATCCTTTTGACAACGTGCCCTGCATGTCTGAGAAACATCTGACCCCAGCTTTGAAGGGAAGTGTCTGTTTTCCCTGCTGAAATCAGTTTACTCATTTCTGTGAAGAAGAGAAATAGGAAGGTTGGCAGGACCTTTTGCAGCCACAGTAGCTGAAGCAAAAGGACCTTTTCCACAGTGACTTTCTGGACCTCAGGCTGCTGATGGGCAATGTGTGTAGGAGCTTTGTGCCTCCAGGGGTTGGAGTCCTTGCCTGAACACCGTATCCCATTCCTTCATTGCTTTGTGCTTCAGTCTTTCGTGGGTATTAACATGTGCTGAAGCAGTGCTTTATTGATGATAACAATTATCTGCATAATAAGCTGACTTGATCCAGGCAGACAGATGGAAGCAAAAGTGAGAAAAGAACTAAAAAAGGGCACACAGATGAATAGTTTGGAAGGGAGGAGAAAGCAGATGGTGGATGAATTCATTAGTTTAGAGCAACTGTATGTATCCCCTTCTTTCCTCCCAAGCTGCAGCTAACTTTTGCTGCTCATATTTGTAATCTTGGTCTCCGTGACTGGCATCTGCCTGTCATGCTCACTTTTCTTACAGCCCATGGAGCATGCCCACAACAGGTCTGGTTCACCTGTAACAAAGCAAAGGAACAGCCAAACCACATTCCCAGCTCTGCAATAAATTCAGATGAGGATCCATCCATTAGAAGGCATTGCTTGGTCCTAATAACCATAATGAGACTGTTAGTTTGAAAATAGGGTCATATGTCCTTTTCTTGCTCCAAAAGGTTATTGAGCCACTTACGTGCAAAGCTGGAAAGTTTATGCCCCTCTGAAGTTCAGACTGAACTGTATTTTGGTCCAACAGCAGTTATGTAAAGGCTTCTGAGAAACACATGGAGTGACAGGACAAGGGGAAATGCCTTGAAACTGACAAGAGTGTGGGTTTAGATTGGATATTGGGAAGACATTCTTCACTGTGGATGTAGAGAGGCACTGGAACAGGTTGCCCAGAGAAGGTGTGGATGCCCAGCCCTGAAAGTGTTCAAGGCCAGGATGAATGAGTCTCTGAGAAAACTGGTCTACTGGAAGGTGTCCCTGCACATGGCAGAGGGGCTGAATGATCTCAAAAGCCCTTTCAAGCCCAAACCATTCTTTGATTTTGTGACAAATGTGGCTTCTCAAACAATAATCCAATTACTGCTGCCCCATGCTGAGGGCTGCTGGAAGTAGGTAGGATTCCCTGGAGCAGTTGGATGAGTCCAGACAACATTCTACGGGTTTCAGGCATGATCCTGACCTGTGAAGGAGTATTGTGGCAGAGAGAACACCTGCACTGCAGAAGAAACATGTTCCCAGGTCCATTCATCCCAAGGAGACGAGCAGAACTCAGCAGGGAAGCCACCCCCAGACATTAGTGGTAGCTGTTCCCCTTTCCCAGCATGGACTGACTTCCAAAACACACCTTCTACTGCAGATTCACCTGCATACACTGAGGAGTCCTTCTTGCAGCTCGTTTGAAAAGGCTCAACACATGTTCCCCACGGGCTAGGATCCTCCTTTCTTGTGTGGCTGTCGAGCCAGTGACAAAGCCCAGAGGGTAAACTGGTCCCAAATAAAACATAGGGATGGACTGAGGCACAGTGAATTAAATGCTAAGTCAGTAATTAAGTTAATTGAGCTTTGGATCTGACCCATAAATAGCTTCTACATCTTAGCATGATGATTTTGCCTGTTGCTAATTTAACTAATTAATTTGACTAATTCTACGTGTTGTAGAACTGTTGGTAGCAGGGAAACAAATGTTTAATTTAAAAGCTAATTAAAGAACATCAGGCTGCGGTCAAAAAATGCAGCCAGATGAAATGAGTGTTTGCTGAACACTGAGTTTTCATCATTTTCAGTGGAGGAAGGCAGGCTTGGTAAGGACTTTAAGAAAGAGATCTTGTGCATGAGTGAGGAGCACAAGAGGGAAATAATTTCTGACTGACATAACTAATGCTAACTGGTTTTTATCAAGTCTTTGATGAAGTTCCCCTCTTTTCTACACTGAGCAATTAGGATATTAAGTTTCCACCTTGTTTAAAGGATTTCAGAATTTGTGGCTCAAAATGTTCAGAGTGTTTAAATATAAGTGCTGATGTCTAGCCAAATACTTTCAAGGTGGCCATAAAAAGCTACTTTGTGAGGATACTAATTATGTTTAGATTGGATTCCTTTCTATAAGATGTTGATTGGAAATACTTCAGGAAATTTCATTTGGGGCTTTGATTAGACAAAGGA
>JAWWLT010000092.1:9833276-9847377 GCA_035040995.1 Premnoplex brunnescens | reverse complement strand
CAGCCCCGGGATGGGGTTCGCCGCTGCCCGGGAGGCTCTGCCACAGGAGTGCCGCCGCCCCAGCGGGAGCAGGACCGCGTCGGGCTGGGAGCCGCATGGACCATGATCACGGTCACACAACGCAAAACTTTCGAAATACTTAAGCCAAACAGAGCATGCGCAGAAGGGCACGGTTTATGCAGGAAAAGTGAATATAAGCAGAGCCTTGGCTACCTGCAGACCCGGTCTCCTAGGTCGCCAGCGCGCTGCCACCCGGTAGGCGCTGCGTTGCTCATGTACCTGCCTTCCAAAAAGCTGAAATCACTGAGGCAGTGCTACAAGAGCTGAGTGCTGATTTCACTGAGCTAAAATCACTCATTGCTTTTTCTAATAAAATTGAAATCACTATTTTTTTCCTTTGCTAAATAAAATAAACCCTGATATCAATACCTGATATCATTCATAGCCTCAGTGACTATAACATAGTAAACCCCTTGAAATTCCTGATAACTTCTAGCTTTTCTTTCGTGCTTGACAATGCTTTCCATGTATGCATAAGCAAACTGTTTTATTCTTTGTTCTGGAGTAATTTGCCTTTTGCTTTGCTTGCTACTAGAAGAATATGATTACAGTGTCAAAAATAAAATATTTCACAGTTTTTTTGTGGAGTGGTAGAGTCCTTGTTACAAGGATTTTTCAGTTTGTGAAGGATTGATTCTAGTGGGGTTTCATTCTCTCTGTAGGACAGAAAATGCACTGTGTACAGTTACAGAACATACAATTAATATTAAATAATAGAAAATAGCTCTTTGTTTTAGCACCACTGATTGCCATTCTGAATCTTTTAAGCACTTGTGTCAGCCACACTCTATTTGTATTGCCCAGAAAAGAGTGATGTTTTTGTTGTGCTCTGCATTTTCCCTCTAAAATTAAAAAATAATACTGATCACATTAGCTATATAAACAAGGGGATTTAGTAACTTTTCTCCAACCACTGTTCAACACAAAGGGCAAATGAAGAGTCACAAGTGAAAACATGACAACTTTTCTCAAGAAGTTTTTCTGTATGCAATTTCAGTTAAGGAAATGCTCAAAAGTCATACAGATAAGCACTTTCATTGCTCCTCTTTGACACAAGTTCAGAGTTGACCTTGTGTTTAGTAATGAAGCACAGGCAGACTGCAGTGGAGCTTTGATATTATCACTGGGACATTATGAGGCACTCCAGCTCATCACAGGAAAATTCACATGTGATGAATGTCTTCTATACTTTACCTCTCTCCTTCCTTAAGTTCTGTTGAGGGAAGCCAGAACTGCACATTAATTAATTGAAAATGTACATATCATCCCTGACTGAATTAATAATGCCCTTTTCCCATCTGGCTTAAAGGTCAAGTATTTGTCTAGATGCATGGAGGATTCCCAGCTCAAAGTGGGTCTCAATTGTGCTGAATGATGATCGGACAGATAGCATGGGCATTTTCCTTTCAAAATAGTTGATAATCTGGATATCAGATGGAAAATAGCAAGCAACCAGAACAAATAAATGATAACAAAACCAAATAGAAAAAAGAATGTGTGTGGGTAAAATTGACACAGTGCTATAATCACAGTTTTGGCAAAATAGTTATTTTCTCACCAAAAACATATGTACTGTGAGGTCAGGTGTCCTTTGACATATTGCAATTCACTTGTCAGGCATTTTCCGCTACTAATCATACTCTTAACATTAAGGATTCACCATTCACTGACTCCAGCAGAATGAGAATGAACTCTTTTTATCCAAAACTGACTCTTCATGGGTAAATCAGTACCTGCTCAGTCACCTCTGGCCATGTCCTTGAGCAATACAGACATGCTGCTTCCCTGGATACTCTGCCAAGAAAAAAGTGTATTATTCAATGCAGAAAAAAAGAGTCAGTAACTGACCAGGGGACAGACTTTATTATAGTTTTGAAAATTAAAACAAATGAACCTTTTCTCTTGATATCATTCTAGTAATAAACCTCAAACCCCCAAATCTTAATTTATTATCTCTATTCCACTGTGGTGACAAAGATGCCACCCAGCTGTATCCATTAAAATGAGGACATCAGAAATTACTATACCTCTTCTCTGTCTCATTTCCAAAAATAGCTATTCCTAACAAACTGAGTCAGAAACCAAGCACGTCTGTATTAATAAATTGATTATCCAGGGTACCTAACTGATCACCAATCTGTGACTATTCCTTAGCAAAGGGTTAGAAAAAGCATGCAAAAAGTCACAGGCTAGTGGTATTTCTACAGCTTGGTAACACTAGAAATGAGCAGTCATAGACATATAAACTGGGAAACAAAAAATGCTACAAATTATAAGTGTTTTGAACTGCCTTGCCCATTTTCAGAGCATAAAAAAAAATTAAGAAAATCAGGCAAAAATTTAAAATTTTAGTATGTCTTAGTGTGAAAGCAAAGGGAAGCATATAAAACATAAACTCCAGTTACAGATGCATTAGCAGAAAATAGGACCTTATAGAGTTGAGAAAATGAAAATATCTGCTTCAAACAACTCGGGAGGGATTTGCCTTCAGTTTCTGGGCCTTTCTTTCTAGTGTGATCAATAGAAAGGTGCCAGTAGGGCTGAATTCCTAGATTGAAACTTTAGTTGCTATAAATCAGGACAGTCCCTCTGTTCTATGATGGGTTCTGAGATCAAGAAAGTGATGGTAATCGTAAACTGAATTTACAATCTACCAAGTTGCTTAGTTAGTTATAACTTATTGTTATGCTCAGCACAGAAACCAGCAAATACCAGGTAGAGTTGCAATCGAACCCCTTTGTAAAAGTTGTGCAATGCTTCCTCAGGTGGGGATACATGGATTTCTACGTCTGTTACTGGAGCTTTTGCCACTTTTGAGACAACAGTGCCACAAACATTTGAAGATCCCGACAGCATGGAGGACCATTACTTCTTTTCTTTGGAATTTCTCCCCTGTAATGACTGGAACTTTTAACACAACTATTCACAACTGCTACTGGTACCTCTCTCAATGTCCTCTTGCACTCTCAGCCACAAACAGGCAAGGCTTTAACTGCAGGACTCTGACAAACTCTGCACGCCCTTTGTATAAAGGGCTTCTTTCCTTCTACTTCAGCCATACTTACTGCTGCATTTTCTTGTATACACAAACCTTCACACATGTATTCCTACTTAGATGATTCCTACAATCAGACCCTTCTCTCCTCCCCTAAGTTCAGTCTTCCATATCCCTTCTGTTACATTCATGACTCACCACCTTCTTGCTCTTGGAGTGTATTGGACAACTAGTGAGAGAATAAACCCCAAAAGACATGTATTTTTCCCCTTTCTCTTAGCAGGGGGATTAAAAATTACCTGCTGAATCCATCCAGCTGCTCTTCATTGGCAGTGGTGATGGCATAGTGATAATGAGTGATCAACAACAACATAGCAAGGTCAGTGTTGAAAGATTGGGAAACAAACAGTAGAGTTATTGAGTCAGGAATAAATATGTAGAATCGTTTAGATTGTAAATGACCTTTAAGATCATCTAGTTAATCCACTAATCCAACACTGTCAAACCCACTACCTAACTATATCTCTTGCCTTGTTCTCAGTCTTGGCATCTTCTGTCCTGGGAACCACTCTTCTAACCAGCTCTGCAGCCGATAAAGTTCTGTGGCATTTTCTTGTTGTTGGCTGCAGGAATAAGTATTTGTATATAAAAATGCTTTATAAATACATTTATGAGGGAGCTGCTTTTGTGGTATGGAATTGTAATATGGTTCCATTTTTTGATTGACAAATTGTGCTGAATCAATAAAAATGGACTTTATGAATGTGAACTGCAAAGCAAAACAAATAATGCTGGTAAAAACAACTTGAGATTCCAGATCTGGCATTGTTAGCAGATCACCTTTTTCACAAGTCATTCTTCATGCCAGTCGTTTGATTTCAAAGGACATGGTATTCCAGAGACTGGTGTTTTATTCTGTAATTAAAAGAAAAAGAAATCCATGCTTTTGCACTGCTTCATGCTCTGCAAACAAAATCTTTCATCACTTCTAAAACTCTTTGCATTAATCTGTATAGGAGGACAGAAATATTCATATTCATGTCATCCTCTTGTTTCCAAAGCAGACTAATCAACACCGAAGACTATGGAAGAAGCATATTCTTAGTGTCAATAAGGGCATGAAATTTTTTTTTCCACTATTGCCATCTTACCTCTAATTCAGAGGAAATATTCAGGAATTTCATATGCTGCATATTTTGAGACAACTTGCTGGGTCAAAGCTAAATGCCAAATATTCGAACCCTGTCCCTATTCAATCTAGCCTGTGGCAACAAATTAATTACGAAAACTGAAAAAGGCACATGTATAAAACAATATCCATTCAACAAATCAGAAACATCCAATTGACAACAGAAATGCAGTGCTGCTGAAAGGGGGATGGCAAGTATGAAAAAGACAAGATAAGTGATTTTCAACCTGTATCTGGAAGATGACTACATGAAAACATCTCCTGCACTATTTCTTGTCTGACTTTCAGTTGAAAAATATTATCCTTACAGATCAGATGTACTAATGAGACTTTCTGGTTTTCACATGACTGCTTGGGGATCATGCCTTTTAGCCTCATGTCTCTTCTTTGAAGTTCATGTCATTCCCCTTTCTGAGCAGAGATTACCTCAAAACAGGGAAGTAATGCAATGTTTTCTGAGAAAAGCCATCTCAACTGGCCCAGGAAGATGCACTGGATTTGACCCAGTCAGGGATAACTGCTTTACTTCCAGATGGGGGGAACAACTAAACAACTGGGGGAAGATCACCCATTCGTCCTGGGAGCCCTCCAGAGAGGAGAATAAGTAATGAGAAGGCTCTTTTAGGGAGACACATTTGAAAAAACACAGGGTGGAGCAAGGTATGGTTGAGAAGGCAGCTTTCCACTGAGTGGGCTGATGAAAGCGTTTTGATATGGCGAATTTATTTTACTTCTAGAAATTATGCTGAATGTTCAAAGGGAAGACTTTCACCTGAGCTGAAGAGTGCCTTTCAACACCTAATGTTGTCAGTTACTTCCACCTGGTACTTCAAATGAAGAAAAAAACTGTTTCTCTCTTAGATCTGGCTATTAGTAAGTATGTAGGCAGCTGGGAAGAGTTTCATAGCCAGAGCTTCTTCATTTATTTCTTAGCTTCTCCTCTGCATATCCTTACTATGGTATAAAGTCTTCTAATTCTGTAATTTTGGTTTTACAGTGCCTAAAGCATTTCCACTCTAGCTTAAGGCTCCTCAACAAGTGAAGTTGTTCCTTTTTTTTTTTCCTTGAATGCCACTGTGTAGTGGTATTTCTGCATTAGCTGGGAAAATAGCTTGGGCAAAATAAATCTTGTCCTTTTGGATGGTCTCAGAGAAGCTGTGTTGCTGACAGAGAATCAGCAATGATATGGGCCATCCGGGAGTCCATAAAAGCTCCTGCATGCCTGTTTAGATTCCCTTCCATATACAGAAATTAGAATATAGGGAAAGGGCTCAAATGTCCATCTGATGGAAGTGCAGCTGGGGTCCAGCCCCAGGAAGTGGTCCTGAGCTCTCATGTCCTGTACATCATCCCTGAGGAGCTGATCATGACGTGGCCAAGCTCTGGTCTCTTTAAGGCGGTAATCTCACCATGAGATGTTAAAGATCTGCTCCAAGCCTAAAAACTACTGTGATTTTTAAGTCACCTGCACATTTCTGAAGAGCCCCTGTGACTCTGAGCTGGCCAACATGGTGTGGGTGAGGCTGTGCTCTGTAAGAGATTAATAAGGTCCATTTATATATGTCCTTTTCTGCAGAAACTAAGTCAACCCTTGCTCAGTTTTTCAGCCAGTGCTGCTTAGGAGAGCAAAGGTGACGGCTTGGTGATGGCCAAAATCAAAGTTACTTGTTTCCCAAGGGAGGAAAATGCTTGCAGGGGAGGAATTCAGCCACAAAGTGTTTTAAAGTTTAAATCTTCTTAAAATATGCTCCTAGGAAGGAGGTAAAGCAAAACTATTGGCTTGGAAGAGGGCCCTTAATTTCAAAATTAAGGAAGCAAGTACTTGCTAATTGAATAACATAGAGACCTGAAGGGCATGAGAAGCTTCATGCTGAAGCATACCATGTGCTCAAAGAATAACTAAATAAAATGTTGCAAACAGTCTATACTAGGAAGAAGCAGAAATCCTGGTTTAGCTGGAAGATTACAGACATTTCTGAGCAAATGATATAGGGACCTTTTTTTAATATTATAAATACACATGATATATAATATAAAGTTATTACATATTATGTCATGTATGGTTTTTTATATTGTTCTATTCTAAACATTCATAGTATTATTTTATTATAAACATATTATATATAGTGTAATATATTTAGCTTATAATATATATTATTTCTGGTTTGTATAAACAGCTGATAAAGAATCAATACTTCCAATCTACAGGCAGCAAAGCTGCTTTGAGATCTTGGGGGCATTTTTATGCATTAGGAAAAGAAATATCTCTCTGCAACCTTCCAGTGCTACATGCACCACAGAGCTAGAGGTAAATATTTCTTTCTTCCTGAAGAAAACACAAGTAGCCTCACTCTGCATGTTGCTCTCACTTAAACTCACATTGTAACAGGGGAATAATCCAGCCTGCACTGTGTACCCATCTGTTTGCCTGTGTGGTCCTTGGTACCTGACAGTGGAGGTTTAGGTAGTTTTAACAGCTCTGCAGGTCAAGACCATTCAATATCTGTGCATATTTCTCAGGTGGAAATTGTGACAAAATAGGTATGTTCCCTGAATGAGGGTTCTGTACAGAAGCAATTGGTACCTCTGTGAGGTCCTTGTAGAATTACTGCAAACTGTATTGTGTATCCTACTTCCATTCCCTAGGGATCAAAACATAAAGTAGCCCATGTGATTTAAAATTCTCTCAGAGCTGATAGGCATTATGCAGTTACTACGAGAAAACCTCTTATCCACTGCAAAGGATTGAGGCCAGTTGGTGATGAAGGTTCTGTAAATGGCAATTGTGCCTACACTGTCTGAGTAGCTCCCAGTTCTTCGGTACCATGCTACCAGCTGCAGTAGCTATTAGCTACTGGCTCTGAGTGAGGGCTTGACTCATATGAGGATTTAGGTGCTGCTTTGAAGTTTCCACCTCTAACAAGTGCCTGCCTGGATGAGTTGTTTAGAGAGAGGAGTGGTATGACAGTCTCTCAAAATAAAGCACAATGTAGTAACTGTACCCCCACTTTTCCAACCTTATGCTCCACCTTGGATGTTAGGGATACCACAAGCTGTGAGCAAGACAAAGTTCAGCCTCCATTTATTCCCTCATGGATCTTAAGCATGTCTTCCACCTTGCAATTCATGAACCTAGTTGCCCTTGGTGGGCAGATAGGTTATAGGCACACTGGCCTAGACCCACAAAGTATTTAGGTGAAGGCACTTGAAGCTGATAGCAAAGCAGGGAATTGAACTAAACATATAACTTGGATTACTCTTACCTTCCCACACCTCAAATTGCTTTTACTATCATTTCAATGTTTACCAATAGCTTTCAAAGCAGCCTGTAGCAATGACAAGCTACGGTTTGTACTCAGCAGCTGCTGCTGAGAACAGTCTGTGAGCTCAGGCACGTGTCCATGGCACACCTCACCAGCTGACAAATGTATATGCTGTCACGTTTGTGTTTAATTATACAACTCTTCCCCATCTCCATCTGCACAACCGAGGAGTGCTGAGACCAAAGGTGATGAGAAAGGGAAAACAGTAATTTGGCAGGGGAAAACATATGACGATCTTCCAAGCTGCTGCACCACAAATTACTCCAACTGGGGTATGATGGGGCATTAAGCAGTAAGGTGCGGCAGGTGGAGTTTTAGGTGGAATAACATCTCCTCTTCTAATGGCAGAGAGCAGAGAGAAACAGCTTGTGTATGAACAGAATGGTAAAATGGAAAGGTGAAGAGCAGTATCAAAACCCCCAACATACAATAGATGAGAAATGTAAGGAATATGGGGATATACATAGAGTTGTGGAGCTGAAAAGTGCTGAGGGTGAGATGAAGAATGCAGGACTTAGAGCTTTCCTCCTTTAGTGGAAGTGGAGATGCTGTTGCCTGGCCTGTGCTCTCTGCCAGACTAAAGCATCCTAACAATTACACTCTCTGTCTGCAATCTACATTCATTGATTTTTTGAGGTAAAAAAAAAAAAAATAATCCCAGAACTCTGACAAGCTTTACAATTTCTGTCAGTCAGGACTCCAACTGAAGCCCAGTGTCAGCACTTCCAAAGATAAAACACAATCTTCTAAAATCAAGAAGCTTGCATAAATTAAAAGTTTTGAAGCTCCCCACCTGGAAGCTCTCTACTTCCTCTTGCAGTTGTTATGCTTAATGCTTTTAAGAACAATGTTGAATGAACAAGAAAAGCAGAGACTCACAGGAAATCACCTTCTTTCAGAAGCCTGGAGTTTAAGATGCGCAACATAAGACAATATTAAACTTTCATGAAATGTGTTCATTAAAACGACTGAGATCCTTTTGTAAATAACTAGCTCCTTCACCATGTGATGTCTTCACAAGACTCTTCACAATCTGATGTCTTTGTAAACTCTGACAATCTCCTCCCCTCCATTCCTCCCCTGTATTTGTGGGAATATATATGCTCTTTCTCAAATAACTTAATATTCCTCAATCCCTATAAATATTAACTGGCAGACTTTGTACAGTAGGAGAAGAAATGTTTACCATTCACATCAAAGGTAGTCAATTCATGACCCATTTAGGTTGAATCCCTCTCGGGGGTGTAGGGGAAGAAAGAAAAGGAGGAGGTAGAAAACAGTCCTCTGTCAGTGCTGTTTGGGCACATGTTTATGGCAAAACCTTTGTTGCCTACACAAATGTATTTGCATATTCATAAGTAATAAGAATTAAGACATGGGCTTTGTTTGAACTCCTCTTGACACTTGATTTTCCTTTGACAGGTGGGTTCTGGTTTGCATGCTGTGTTCAGCATTATTTGAATCCCCAAATCACCAAAATAGCTTAATAACTGCTTTCTGAGTGCCTTCAACTCCAGATCCTTCAACAGAAATAAATTTTCAAAGATAAACCCTCCTACTTGAATCTGTGTATTTCAGGGACAGCAAATTAAATGTTCAGTAGTGTTTCTCATGTTCTGGTGGCTCTGAGAGTTGCCTGGGGCAGGGGAATATGTCTGCTATGTGCATGGGATGACACTGAGTAAGTTCCTGCATCTCTCTGTGTTCAGGGCTTTTTCCTCCATACTTGTAGGATGGGAATAATACTGATAGCTGTAATAACTGTTGAGACCTGGAAGGGCAAATGTTCAAGAAAAAAACAAGTATATGTTGCAGAAAAAGCAATCTATTATTTTGCCATTTATGCCACAGTTCAAGCAAGTAAATCAATGGTCAAACTGCCAAAACAATAAAAATCAGAAGGATGACTTCACTGATTTCATAATAGAACCAAGGGGGTTTTTTTCAGCCTTTAACAATGTACCTTACAGTCTGTATCTGCTTTTATCATTCAACTCACACACACAGTGCAAACAAATGATATATTAAGAATTCCGTTTTCTTCAGAGCACCTTTCCAAGCAATTTCAAATAGTATTTGAGGTAACTAGACTTAAAAATACATTGAAAAATTACAAATCCTAGACTTTTTTAATAGTCCTAGTTCAGCAGTCCATGAAGAAAAGAAAATCCTTGTTGTGATTCAGATTCCACTTTTTGTTATAGGGGTGTTAACTATGATCATCTGCTGGTAGGCAGAAAAAAAACATTTATCCCCACCAACCTTGGTAGCAACTTTTTCTCTTGAAACCACTGAAATATGAATCTTTTAACAACTAATTTTGTGAAGGGGAATTCAATACCTTGCATTTTTAACAAATTCTAAGTCTGAATCTTGCAAATAACTCTATTTTATCAGGAGCATCAATAAGCACAAACTTTGAAAGTTTGAAGAGAAGGAAACATGGAGGCACACCAAGTCCAGATTCATGCTTTAGTATCATTTTCTACCACTGATAGAAATTAAATTCTTTACTTCTCTCTCAAAAGTCGGTGCAAGGCAGTTACTACTTGTAAGCACTGGTACCTTGTAAGCATTCTGAGGAGGTGCAGAAACACACAGCGTAAGACTGGCAGTTCTTATTGTTGGATAATAGTGTGATTTTATATCAGAAAATGTATCTGGCATTCATGCCATAATAACAGACTTAACTCAAATGTTTCATCATGCTCAGTATCTCACCTTGCCGTGACAGTCATTAAGTGCAGTGGAAGAGGTTTCCTGTTCCTTCCAAGTGAAAATGGTTCTAAGAAAGGACAACATACACTTGGAGATAAAATAAAACTGTTGCAATCCTGATAACCCTCCTCTAATAGTCCTGAGTTGGACGTTCACAATTTTTATTTTCTTTAATAAATTCAAGGTGCAGTCATGCTAGCACTGCTCATTTTCTTTTTGCTATCAGGAAACTATTGTCACAAACCTTTCTTTCCTGCCTGCCTTGTGTTCCTTTTTACATCAGTAGGTGGTTTGTATCACATTGGCGCATAATTACAAAAAAGGTGGATGATAGAAATAACTTGTTTGATAAACCATTGACAGTTTGCAGCTGAGGTATTTGGCTGATGGAGGTCTCTGTGCTATGGTTCATCTTGTCCTCCAGAATCAGTGCAATCAAGACAGTGTTGATGGTGCATCTCAGTGGCAGGAGTTACACTACGTGAGGAGGGAATATGTTGCAGCAGTCCTGAAGCAGCTCAGGTGGTGTGTTACTGCCTGTCACTTTTCCTTCCTCATCCTCTCCTTGTTTTAGTAAGCCAGGTGTCTGTCACTAACATGGTGCTCCTAGGAGACCTTGTAGCTACACAGTGGAACAGCTGAAGAAAACCTTTGCCAGCCAGTGAGCTGCCCAGTGTCCAGGATGTTCCTGCTGCCTGTATAAATGCAAGGCAATTCCAACTCATGGTAAAAGCTCAGCTTTGCACCTCAGTTAGGTTTGGAATAGACAAAAGGCTTGGATCTGAGTAACTATGATACCTGCTTCCACTTCACTTGCCCCTTTAAATGTTAATCCTTTGCATTTTCTCTCTCATTCCCTGTCTGTTCCTTTACTTTTCTTTCATCAGAAATCAGAACCTCTCTAAAGGATTGAATAAATCTGATCATTACTTTTTTTAGGATTGTATGCAACAATTCCAGTATCCAAATTCTTTATATGCATCCCTTGGAAATTGGTCCCTTTACCCTGGAGGAGCTATGTGGATTGAGCTTCTGGGAACCTGTGTCTGAGGGTCTGAGGAGACACTACTCTGGGGACTCTGTGTGTATTAACTTCTATTTTTGGGTCTGTTTTTTGTTTGTTTGGTTTGTTGGTTTGTTTTTAGAGTTTTGGGGGTTTTGTTCTGTTATATATTGGTATTTCATATTCATTCCATTTTAGGGCCAAAATGAACCACTTAACACTTTACTCCCATTGATATTGCCCAGAAACAGCACTCTCCTGTCTCTTCGACCAGCTGCTACTTCCTTTCAACCCTTCCAAAACAGTGGCTTTCTTCTTCCAGTCAGGAGCTACTGAAGATCTTCAGGCTTTTCAAGGCTTGAAATCTAGACTCACATCTTGACTGGACCCTGTTTTTGTGGGGGCAGAGAACAATTTCTGTGTCAGTGATTATGTATCTAGTAGCTGTAAGGTTTTTGTTGATCCTTTGATCTGCTCATGTGTAGTCCTCTGCTGATTCTGGTGTCTGTGATAGTATGTGTATAAACACCTCTGGTTTTTGTTTCTTTAAGATTCCATTAGTGGAAGGACATGGACATGTTGGAGAGGGTCCAGAGGAGGCCAACAAGATTTTGAAAAGGCTGGAGCACGTCTCCTGTGCTGGGACACTTCGGCTTGTTCATTCTGAAGAAGACAAGGCTCCAGGGAGACCTTAGAGCACCTTCCAGAACCTAAAGGGGCTACAAGAGGGCTGGAGAGGGACTTCAGACAAGAGCACATAGTGGTGGAACAAGAGCTAATGGCTTTATACTAAAAGAAGGTGGATTTAGATTATATATAAGAAGGACTCCTTTTTTTATGGTGATAATGAAACACTGGCACAGATTTCCCAGAGAAGCTGTGGGTGCCCTATACCTGGAAATGTTCAAAGTCAGGTTGGATGGGGCTATGAACAATGTGGTCTAGCAGAAAGTGTCCCTGCCCATGGCAGAGGGGTTGGAATGAGATGATCTCTAAGGTCCCTTCCAAACCTTTCCATGATTCATTATTATACTGTTGTTCAGGGTGGCATGCAATCCCTGCATGCTGATGAGCTGGATTGGTTCTCATTTTCCCTGAAAGGGGTGACAGTCAAATGCATATCCTTTATTTAACAAGAGCTGCAGGATCAAGTCAGAGTCAAAAGTCACTGACTTTCCTCATTTCTTATCTCTGATTAACCAAAACACCCATTCTTCTTGTTACACGAAGTATTCTGTTGTCTTTTGTTTCTACAGTAAATTAAAAACTGCAAAAACCCCAGACTGATTTTTTTTGCCCCCAGCCAAAAATGCACAACTTCCTTTGAAAGGAAGTGAAAGGAGAAAATATGTATTTCCAGTAAGTCACATTTACAGTTATCACCGTTATTTTCAGACTCTGATGTGGTCAGTCCTGTGGAAACCCTGTGTTGGGAAGACCCCATACATTGTTCTGCTCATCTGGGAAATACCCAAGCCTCTGGCTCTAAGTCTGAGCAAGACTGGCCATAGAACCAGAAGGGTTGTGGAGCTGTCTTGTACTGATATAGGTCAAGATTGAGATTACAACCTTCCCAAATTCAGGTATCACAGATGAAGATAGTAATGCAGATGGCAGTAAATCTGGAATGTCTATACGAACTACTTTTCTGGCCCTTTCCTTCCTTGTAATGTTGTTTGGGGGTTTTTTTGGGTTTTGGTTTTTTGTTTTCTGTTTTGTTTTGTTTTTAAATTAAAAAAAAAACTGATGCCAGTTCAGTCATCACTCCGATAATTTGTTGAAGCAGGAAGGAAGTACTGAGGATGGCTTTCCTGCTGCCCTGTTGTGATGAGCACTGGGTGACAGAATGAGGTTATTCTCAAACAGTACTTTCTAGGAAGTTATTGTTCCAGCTTCATTTCCAGTTGCTAAATCCCCAGAGTTCACAAGCAACCTTTCTGGAGCTCCATTCCTCAAGCTTGATGGAAAATCTGCTTTGCCATAAGAGCAAGCAGGTTAATATCAAAACTTGTAAAATGAAGCCATTACCCTGAATGCTCTTGTGAGTGTGATGCCACATTTCCCCACCAAACCACATGACTTCTTTGATGTAAGATTACACAACAGCCAGATTAGTTCAGGTCCCAGATCCCTGACCTACCAAAATGACCACCATGACTTCTGCATCTAATTCTCAGCTACTGCACAAGAACGCAGTTGGACTTAACAAACATGACAGATGACAGTGCAATTTAACTCACAAATTTCATCCCTTTTCAATAACCTACTTTCTAGAGATCTGTCCTACAAACTTCAGATTAATTTTAAACTTCAGGCATTGTACTTTGGCATGCTGATCTTGTTAGACTGAGCACACAGAAACAAAGAAATTCATCTTGGCATTGGTTCTGATGTAAAGCTTACTGCACAGAGGCATCACACTTGCTTTTGAGCTCTACAGCGGAGTCATGAGTAAGCAGATCAGCACAGAGGGGAAAGATCCTGTGCAGGAGAGAGGTAGAATGAGCAGGGGGAGATCAAGCCCTTGGCTGATAAATGGCTGAAAATAAGACAACTTATTTTCAATTGATGGGAAGTGATTTCCTTGCAAAAAGACTTTTAAAATTACTCCTACATTGGAGAAAAACCAAACAGTGTTCCTAGTCCTTAGAATTCTTGTGCAAACTGAGGCTTTTAAGAACTTTTTTCAGAAAATCACTACTGTAAATGACAGCTTGTACCTGGGACCATGAAATGACAGGCACTGGAACTGGATTAGGAGACAAGGACACTGATGGTGTGATGGCAGAGGTGTGCCTCTGCTGGCCCTTCCC
>JAWWLT010000092.1:9792378-9823867 GCA_035040995.1 Premnoplex brunnescens | reverse complement strand
TCTGTTAGGTCTTTAATTGAAGACATATTTTGTCTGGATTGAGAGAGTTCAGTAGCAGAACAAGGAGACTTTTGAAACTGCAGTTGCTTCATAGCTCTTTTTTTTTTAACACTGTACCTCAATTTTCTTTTACAGCTATGGTCATCATGAAAAATCTTGATTTTTTTTTTTTCTTTACTTACTCTACATGCCTCTTTTTTCAGTGATAGGAGTCTACCTATCATTGCTCTTTCTTGTTTCCAGGGTTTTTTAAAATTGGGAAACATTTTCATAATTATTACTTCTATCAGATAGTATGTTGAACTGATTAGCCTACTTTCTAGTGCTCTAATTTGCAGCCTCAAATATCTTGCAGTTCTGTGGATAATACAATAGCATGAAGGAGGTGTGTTTTTCCAGTTGTGTTCAGGAGAAGCTATTGTGAATATCAGTTTGGGATTTTATTGTGGAATTGTCATTTATTGTGGAACTAGGATGTCAATATATGCAAACTTCTCTAAGGGAAAACAGCTGCCTATCATCAATACTTTAAAAAAGCATTCCTTTTGTCCACTCATGCTGTCCTATGTGTACTGGTTGAAGTTATGGTGAAAGACAAACTTCTTAAGTTGGCGATTCTTCAGGAGTAAGATCTGCATTCAAGGCTATTTTTCCCCATCATTGTTTCCTGAAAATAAAGTTAGAACAAAGACAAATTCTGTAGTGCTGATGTCAGAAGCTTTTATGAGCCTGTCTTTTCTCTCTCTATTGGTTTGTGCCCAGAAAATCTGTGATATATGGTCAGTTCTCCACTAGATTTCACATGAGGGTGCTGAAATCAGCTGTTCCACCTAGTTCTGTGTGCCTGAAATCAGAGTGGTTATTTCTAAGGAAGAAAGAACACTCCAGGTTATAACAGCTTTTGAAGCCTTTGCTGTGTTTTTAGTCCACTGCTTCCCAGGTGAGATTCCCATGTGAATTAAACCAGTTCAATTTTGTTCTGTCACCCTGGTTGACATCTGGGAGATTAGTTCTCCAGAACTTGCTGCATGGTGTCTGCTGTGGTGCTAACTGGTGCTTTGAATTTCCCAGCTCTGGAGGAAATCCACATCCTTCAGATAGCCTGTCTTGAGACTGCCTTGATTTCTGTAGACTTAGCCCTGTATTATTCACAAGACATTTATTTTTAGATGTTTCTTGTTGGTTTGGTTTGGTTTTGTTTATTTTTAATCCAATGACAGAAAAGACATCAGCCTGCAAACCCAGTTCTTTTCTGAAGAATACCCAAAGCTCTTGGTGTTTTTAATAGGTAGATGTTTGGATGGGGCTTAAACACAAAAATAAAGACCTACATATTTATTGCTACTGGTGTGCTACTGGTGCCACAGCTTGCTCACATGTCCTCTCTCACCTATTTAGGTATTGTTTGCTAGGTTTGCATATCCAGAGTGAAACTTGCTTTTCAGTGGTGCTTTTCAGAACTGCTGGCTTGGCAGCAACTGAGACACCCATTGTGAGTGGCATTGTTGTTCACGATGCATGTCCTGATTCTGAAAATCTCGTGCTTTTGTTACAATTGTGCTCCCTTCGACGTCTATTGGATAGCATGAGCAGGGGTTGAAAAGGAGAGGCTACAGAATCAGTATCTACTTTGAGTAATCATTAGCTGGGTTGTTTTGTATGGGGCCAACATTCACCTTTTTTCTGCCTTTTTGGAAAATTTGCTTTATTGGTAGTGTGTACCCTGTGCACTGTCAAAACAGTGCTGAATAGCTTGCCTGTGTTGTAAACAATCAGACCTCTTTGAAAGAGCATGTAGTGACAGGACAAGGAATGGCTTCAGGCTGAAAAAGAGTATGTTTATATTAGAAAAAAAAAATCTTTACTGTGAGGGTGGTGAGGCACTGGAACCAGATAATCTGTGGCTGCCCCATCTTTGGAAGTGTTCAAAGCCAGGTTGGACCCTGAGCAACCTGGTCTAGTGGAAGGTGTGTCTGCCCATGGCAGGGGTGTTGGAACGAAATGATCTTTAACCAAAACTGGTCTATGGTTCTTTGAATCACCTCTAACAGTGATGGAGGCAATTCCACACAGTCCTAGGGAATGAAGGGCAGCATCATTCATATGGTAGTCTTTGTTGTGCTACTTTTTTTCTAATAAAATAAGCAAGTGGATTGATGTTTGTCCATCCTCTTGAAGAACAAATAGCTTTTCTTACCCAAGAAAGTGGGTATCCGTGTTTTATTGCAAAAGGATTGAACTTTTGTAGTGTGGGGTATAGAACATCCCACAACAGTGTCTGCCAAACTTTCTGGTTATACTGAAGATCATATGGGAGTGATTGAGGACGTAATTAGACAGAAAGCAGTGGCCACAGGCAGAGGAGTAGGGGCAGAATGGGCTTATACATGTAAGACAGTGTTTTGATCCGTTTTCCTGAAGGATTCGTGCTGCGTTATTCTCGTATCGTAACCAGAACGAGAATTAGCTTGAAGGCAGATCCATGTGCAGAGATGTGCTGATCATTCATTTAGTGGGTCCTCTAGGGATCTGAGGACCAGCATAAATTGTAAAGGCATGCTGTTCATTGCCAAATAGCAGAATTGTGTCTGCCAGATAGAGGTTTAAAGTTAGATTTGGGCTTGAACATCCTTTGCATTTGGAGTAAGGTTTCTGCTTTTTTTGTTTCAAAGGTGTCAGTGTTATTCATGATGATACAGGGCGATTACATTGCCACATTGCCACACATCCTCTGCTTTTTAAAGCCATTTGTTTAAATACCCTTGACAGTACACAGCTCCTTTGATTTTTATTTTCTCTTTGTTGTGCTCTAGCAAGTGGAGAGCTGATCCTTTGCTCAGAAAAGTAATCTCATGGAAGGGCAACATTTAGAGCTAATGACTCTTGCCATTGGTGACAAAGAGGTTTTGCAGAAATCAAGGCAAATGCCTGTGAGACACGAGCATTTTTTAACAGGTCTGAGGTGACAGATTTTAAAATCAAACACAGCACAATTGCAAAATTGAGCTTCGTTCCTAAGCCTGAGGACAAATGAGGTATAAATTTCAAGAAACCTATCTGAATCTCCTCCTGGTTGTCCCTGAATGCCTGCTTAGAGCTTGTCAAAGCTAACGTGTTTCTAGAGAAGCTGAGGGTTAGAAGAGGTGCCCTGTTCAATAGCTGAAACAGGAACATGAGACTGCAGTGTGAATTCTCATAGATGTTTCTTCTGCTGCTTTTTACTGCTTACCTGAGGCTCCAGTGAATTCAGAATTCTGCTTCACCACCACCCATCAGTTTAAACCCATCAAAAGGAGAGGAGGAAGAAAAAAAGATCCAACTTTGATGGAAACACACACCACACAAGGCAGTTGTATCGCATTTGTATTCTGCTATGTGCTTCTGTCACCCACGCTTGTAAAATACTCAGTGACAACAAAATGAAGTACATTTAATTTCCACATATACAATAATTTACTGTATTTGCTGAGTATTTTCTGGTAGTTTGTCTATGGTAACTTATTTTGGTACTTGTTCCAGGCCTTTTTCCATTCCTTTGTGCATGGAGGGGGTTGTTTAGTAATGCATGAACTGAAGAGAAACTCAGCTATTTGTTTTTAATTGACTGAGATATTTAGCAAGAATCTTGAAAAATATAATTTCATTAAATGCAGCTGGGATTTTTGGAGCATCCCATTAGAACCATTTATGGGAGAAAGGCAGAGAATTGGGAGAATGAAGAGCTGTTGTAAAAGGGTGCTTTTTCTTCCCTAGAACACCTAAATCACTCTCTTTTGTGCTCAAAGCTTGCTTGTAATCCCAATGAAAGACACTCATTAATCTGTCAGAGTCACACAGTTCTGATGGCCAGGTCATATTTGGGTAAGTGAAGCCCGAAGTTTACACAGACTTGTGGAGGACTCTTGCCCTCTCACAGAGCAAACCTGCTGTACAAACTCATGATCCCCTATGCTAAAGCTCTCCTGCCTCATGATACACCATTCCAGCGCAGCCAGCAGACCTGAGGACAAGAAGGACAAGGGCAGGACAGCCTGCAGAATGCAGGGCTGTGGAGTGACAGCCCCAGCAGACTGGAAAAGTGTCCCCAAATGCTGTTTGTTTCTTTGTAAGGATTGTGCCCACAGCCTGCAGAGCACAACAGTGCTTCTGGTGAGGACACCTGGGGAGTGTCTCACCTGTCACTGTTCTAGGAATGCTGTTGATACTGGAGGGAAGACACAGCTGTGTGTTGAACAGGAGTGTTTGCACATCGTTTTTCGGGGGTGATTTGGAGAGATGTCAAGTAGCTCAAAACCTTTGCTAGGTTGCAGAACTGTTGGTTGCAAACTACCATTCAGATTTTAAAGAACTGGGTGTGAAAAATTATTTGACAGTGGGTCATTGGAGCATCTGGACTATTCAGGGCTTTGAATTGCTGGCAGAAAGGGCTCCACCTTAAGAAATACGTGGGGACGTGGTTATGTTTCTTAAGTGCAGGACCAAGTCAGGCAGAAGACACCAGTCTCCAGCAATATGCTTCTAATGCTGGTCTCAGTCAAGGGAATTTCAGGTGTCCCCAGTGCAAATGTGAGCCACAAACTGATGAAGGTTTCACATCCTTGCATCACTCACACAAATTATTCTCAGTTATCCTGAGAATACAGTGAATGTTACTTGGAAAGACATGAGAAGATAACACAGATTGTCAGTCTTGAAAGCTATTAGGAGCAGGTAAGGTCTTTCAGCAAATAAAATACCAGAAAAATGAAATGCCATTCAAGAGATACCCAGCTTCCTGAAGCTGTGACTTGTATGCCACTACTTGCTGTCTGCACAGGACTGTGTATTCTGAATGCAGACTTACAGAGCCATTTAGGTTGGAAAAGATCTTTAAGATCTTCAAGTCCAGCCATAAAGTGGTGTCCTGGCTACGTGGCTGAAGGTTGCTTTCCTGTGGTGATGAGCATCAGACAGAGAGCAGCCCTTTGGAGCAGCCTGTGGTTTTGGGAAAACTAAAGGTGAGTCACGGGTTGTAGCCACCACATCACTACTGTGAGTCTGCCAAAAACACAAGAGAGAAATCATCGGTACATAACCATTTCAGACACCACTACAGCAGTGAATGGAGAGAGACCACTGTTTTTGTGGGATTGTCGCACACAGTACATCTGGTTCTGCCCTTGTGCATGCCCCAGTGCGTGCAGCCAGTGACCCAAACATCTGAGAAACAACTCGGACATGTTCAGGTGTCTGAGGTCAGGTAAGGACAGCAGCAACTCTGAACGCAAAGGAGATGAGAGGCTGGGTGATACTCAGCTGGAGCTTTACACAGAAGCTGTAACAATGAAGAGATGGCGTAAGGCTGCATTAATCTGCCCTGCTGCCTGTCCCAGAGGAGGTGTAAATCCACATCATTGAGACAACCTGGACAATCCATGGGCTGTCACCAGGTTCAGCTCACGGTGGTGATGGAGCTGGACCATGTACCACTTGCATCAGCCAACAGATTATGAAAGGCAGTTGCAGAATATTACAAATTCACAGGTGTTCAGCAAGAAAAGCTGTGCCTGTGCTACAAGGGATGATCTTTAAAGAGAAGCTGTTCAAGGACTACATGCCAATCATGCGCCTGTATGATATGCATGAAAGCGGAGAAAATTTTGACTAGAAATGGTTGGTCTGTGGCATTGTTTCTCTTACTCAAACAGTTTCCATAGCAAAATAAAATTCTGCAACATGCAGATTTCTGCCAGAAATTAGTCAGTTCTGAAAAGTTCGGGCCCAAAAACATTGAGCAGAAATACTAGGCATAATGTTTTTTCCCCCTGCAGGGCTGTTTCTAGGAGGGTTTGTTTTCTGTTTACTTAATATTGCTAGCATAAAGTGATATACCACTTTGCATTACATTAGTGTTTGTTTGTTTTCTTCATTTATTTCCAGTTGAGAGTACTTGGATTTATCTGTGTTGTGTGAGTGCCATGAGTTTGACAGAGAAGATTCTACTTTTGACTTTGATACCTAGAGTAGGAGACAGGATGATGAGTTTGAAGCAGGAAAAGTAATTAAGGATCCAGTGAAGGTCCCCTATGTCTGATAGTTCTGTTTGTGTACTTATCTGTGTTCACTATTTGATTCTCAGGGAGATTTTCTTGAGTAAGTGGTTCAGTGATTGAAATAAGAGGTAAACTGTGAGAGCTGGGAACTAGAGAGGAAATTGTTTTGGGTTGACCAAAGCCATAAGCTGTTTTTTTGTGCTAACAGGAGGAAAACAGACCGTCATTTCAGATAATGAAATATTTTATTTCCTTTGTATCACTGTTTTATCTCTTTATGGTTTGCAGCTTCTTTGCGTAAAAATTTTATTTTCTTTACCCAGAGTTCAATTTTGAACATGCCTGCTGGAGTTGATGACCAGAAGTGTGTTCCTGAGCCCCTTTGCTGATCTTTCCTTTGGATTCAGCAGTCCCCTTAAGAGAAGGGAAAGTACAGGTGGTGTTCCACAGAGTAGCAGTGGTATGAATTGGGTGGATTGCATTTATTTAGTATTCCTAGTGATTCCCTACAAAGTGACTGTATTTGTCCCTACAGAGAAGGGACCATCAGAGACAGATTTTCCCTGCCAGTCTAAAAGCTCTTGAAACAAAAGATTGAGACACTCTATTTATTGTTTTACAACCATGACAATCTTGTTGCTTAAGCATGGTATCAGACCTCACTTCTGATCACCACATGAATAGTGAATAAGCTTTTTTCATGAAGAAACATTACTGTCAAGCTAAAGAGCAACAGAAAGAGGCCCTGGCTGGAATGACAAGAAAAAAAGAGTATGTGTCATTGACCTTATTGTCCTCCTGCTGTTTTTATTCTCTAAATAAGAATATATAGATCAAGGAAATTGTAGATAAACTTGCTGACTTTTTTTCAATACCGATAGCTCTGCATCTCCTCACATGGCAGTCTGTATATTCTAGTATATAATGACCTGCAATTAATCTGCAGTCATTTATCCAATCAAATGCTTATGTCTTTCCAATCAAACACCAGTGGAGTACTCAAAGGAAAAACAAATCTCTTATGATGTCAACTAGTCCATTTCAAGAAGGAACTCATTCTGTAATGTCTTCCAGCCCAGAAACCCTATAAATGTTCTTTTGATATTAAAAAAAAATATTATAACTGGTGTCTGAAAATAATTAATAATAATAGTTTTAGTTAATATTTGACATAAACTGTGTTCCATCTTGGGTTAGACCAAATTAAGTTAGGGGTGAATGTTAGTAGATTCCTGCTGATCTGGAGAGAGGCCAAAAGTTGGAGTATGTTGTTTCTTCAGCATGTGACTTTGAAATTTGTATTTCTCATCCATGTCCAGAGTGCTGTGAGCATGCATATTACCATTACACTGACCTAAACTCTTGAACTGGGCTGCGGGAGGTGCTTGCTTTGAAAATGATTGTGTTGCTTGTTGACACACTCCTGACAGTAGCTGAAGACTTAAGTCCACAGTATCAGTGCCCTTCTAACACAGCCCTTTCAGTCTGGTCTCTGGCTGATGCGTCATTGCAGAGAGAGTGACAGCCAAAGGGGAGAATATGGTAGTCATGATGATGATGATGATACACACGCAGTGACTGAAGTGTTCTAATGTGGATTTCAGCGTTATCAGGAAGGGAATTTCTGACCTAATGTGCAATTTTTTTTCCCCAGAGTATTTTAAAAAGTTAATTTCTGATACTAGAAATAGTTACTTGACAAACGTTTTAGGAGAGACTTTTTTTATTCCTTTAAGTCTTCATTTGCTTCCCAGAACTCACCTTGACTAACATATAACCCTGTCTTCTTCAGTAGTTTCTTCTTGGGAAACTTAACATCTTCATAACACTTCTTTAATGTTGCCATTGTTTTGTAATGGTAAGGCTTCATTTATCTTAAGAAGAATTACTCCCTTGGCTTCATTTATACAGTAGAGACAGTATCTGCTGCTGTCAGATTCTTGGTCTGATGGATGCATCTCCCAGTCCTTAAAGATGACTTAATCTGGTCCAAAGTTATTCATGGGGTTCTTGGCTTAATAACTCAGTGAAGTGGTTTCCCAGATCTAAAATGCACTCTCACCAGAGAGCAGATGTTTGGTTGCACAATTCCTTTTATGGTGCAGGAAAATAGGCTTGTAAGTGTGAGTTACATTGGTTCCAAAGACAGAAGGACTTAAGAAAAAGGTAATTTTTGAAAGAACAATGATTTGTTGAGTCGAGGCTACTTTTCATCATTCTTTTGATACCTATTTTCTGGCTTCTGAATTCTTGCTGAGGTCATACTGATTCCTCATTCTAAGATGTTTGCTCTGGTATAGAGGACTAGCAAAACAGCTTGAAATCCCATTACACAGGTCTTATACTAAATTTTACCGTGGAGTGCATGGAAGCACACTTGCTGTTTGCCATTATGTGATATGGAATGATTTTTAAAAATCTTGCTGTATTGTGGAACAACAAGAAGCAATCACTTTAAAATTGCTGTTCCTCTTCCTTGTTATTCAAGGTAGTGATAGATAGCCATAGCAAAATTCTGAGTATTATAGCTTGTAGAATTTCATTTAGCTTGGTGATCTTCAGCAGAAGCCAGTCAATGATGCAAGTAATTTTAAAAATAAATTTTAAGGGAAAATTTTATTTTTTTTATCTCTATTATAAAGCATTCAACAAGGTAAATAGAAAGGCAGGAGTAAAATCTACAGTGTTTTGCAGGGAGAGGTTAATGAGTCAGGAAGTAAATGGTATGCTAATCAGAAGAGGGAGAACACAGTGAGCATTTCAAGTAAAACTCATATGAAACACAGGACAGAAGAGCACATTTTGAGATTTTTGCATCCTGTGCCCCAGTGAAAAAGTAGTATCAATGTCTAAATGGGTTTTGATTGGCTTTGTGGGCAGGGAGAGATGATAGGGGGTCAGGATACACGAGTCCATCCAGACCTCGGGGCAGTGTGTTTTCTTTAGGTTGTACTTGTCGTTTGTCACTTCCTCCATCCCCTTGTAATGGTAAAAACCATTTTTTTCTCCTCTGTCCATGCCCTTTGCCCTCAAGCCAGATATGTGAGATGTCCACCCTGGGACTCAAACCAGTCCTGTCTATCTCCTTCATCCTCCTCAACAACACTTCTTGTACCATAACTTTAGGTTTTTTCTGCTTAAATTTATGCTTTGATGTGACCGTATAAGTTGTGCAGCTGTTCTGAGGTTTGTTTACTTATATGTATTCAATGGCAGTGTTTAATAACCCAGCTATCAAGTGTCAGGTCCTTTTCAGGTTTGTTCCCAGCTTGGCTACCTGAGAAGTTTGGTGTTCTCTTGACCACCTTGCTTGGCCTTCTTTAAAACACCGATCTTCTCAATCCTTATTTACCTTTGTCTCTTACAGTTCTGATTTCATCCACCTATGATGATGACAGAAGGAGGAAACTGAAACTTCCTCAGTAACTGCATGTCAGCAAAGTTAAGATTACTTGCAAATCTTAGTTATGGCATTCTTGGTAGCACTTGCACCTTTGAATTTGTTTTAAGCCTTAAGAGTCTCAGTGAGAGACTCAAAGTTTTGTTCAAGTCATCAGTGATTCAAGACTGGTAGTTTTTAAAACTATTTGCTTTTAAGCCTTCAAATGGCTCTTCTGCTCGTGGGTTTTGCTGATAAGTTGTTAAGCACAGCAGGTAATGGAAGTATTTCAGTGCAGGTGAGTGACAGGTGGGAATTAAAACTAATTTTCAGGACTCCTCTCTGCATCTGCATTAGTGTAGCAGAAGCAGTTCATGCCCTGTTTTATCAGTTTGATGTAAACAGTAGCTGAACAGTTGAGCAGTGATAGCTTGCAGACAAATGCTGAGGTGTTGGGAGGGTGTAGCTGTCATCCTGAAAGTTGTGCAAAACTCTGCATTTATTGTGTGCGCAGTGTATCCATATTTGATGAGTATCAGTTACCAGAGATAGGGCTGGACTTTCAGTGAGAGGGCATAAGGCAAGTGAGAATGATGTGGAGGTGGAGAAGGAAGGGAATGAAAGGGTGTAAAAGCTAGTGGGTTTATGACCATCAGTTGTGCTAGCAAGTGTTGTGGGAATGGGAATTGGTCTCCCTTCATACCTTCCAGGCTGAGCAGAAGATGGGATCCCCCTACTTGGTCCTGGGATGCTTGAGGATAAATGGATAAAGTCAGTTATGAATATGTTTTGTTTCTTGCAGCTCATAGTGGTATTTTCAGTATATACAAAGAATGTCCTTCACCACTGTCCAGAGCAATCGCTAGCTCCATTAAGTGCTAAGTGAAAAGTGCTTTCCTATTTCAGTCTAAACATCTCAGGAAATGGAAAAAACCCAAATGCTTACTGACTCCCTCATTCTCATGTGTTGTAGCACTACTGTATTTGCTCAGAAAGATAATCTGACACTTTGAAAAACTGACTGTAATAAAACCATTTTGCTGAAATGAAAAGCATCAAACCAAAAAGGTTTTCCGGAGTGGACCAAGCTCAAACAATTTATCAACTCATGCATATGTTAACACAAATGTCATATCTGTAAGCCAGTCCTATACTGCAGGGCTGTAATATCAGGATTAAGGCCATGCAGCTCCTTATTGGTGTGCCTACAGCACTTCCAGCTCTCCTCTGCTTTCACACTCGGAAAGTGCTCTTGGTCTGACCCCGTGCAAAGAGGCAGGGAGTTTCCTTCACTTGTCTACTAAACAAAGTGATACATGTCTTGTCTCAAGAACATCTTCTAAAAATGTACCTAAGCTTTTTAAGTGTCTTGCAGAGAAGGATACGTTCCTTTCCCCTCTTTCTGTCTGTGCACAAAGGTGCAGTTCATGGCACTGATCTGTTGACCATACCCTGGTTTGTTGCAGCCACTGAACTTATGCAGGTTTGTAGCAGAGGATGCCACATCTTGTATGAAAGGTGAAATATAACCCTGTGCACGTAGCCTAAGTTTTATGTACTGCACAGTGTTAGGTGGATTAAGCAGGATGATATTAAGCCAAATAGAAAAGTAATTGCATTTTTCCTCCGATTTCTGATTTGCTCAGGTTAAGCAGTGATTAATGCAGGCACTCAAACTCTTTCTAGTGGCTGTATTCCTTAGAAATCACTCATTTTTGAAATCTTCATTCTGATAAAAAAGTTGTGGCTCCCATCATGGCCATTGTTGGAGGCCTGAAAATGAAATAGGCACAAAAAACAAATGGCAAATGAAGTCTGTGGGTATTCACATTTTGAGTTAAATGGTAGACCATTTGACATCAACTCATTCAGATTCTGGAGAAGCTACGCTACAAGAGGTTCTTAGACCGCCTTTCCCTTTACTTTTCCTGTGGTTATTTTTGTAGAATTTGATAGATCTTTGATGCTCTTGAACTTAATGGGAAAGCTTCTACTCTTTCACTGGGGTCAGGTTTTGACCCAGTATTTACAAGTACTATAAATCCACTCCCCTTCCCTCAAACTTGGAATCATAGAATCATTATGGTTGGAAAAGACCTGTAAAGGCCAACCTTTTACTGAACACTGCTGGGTTCACCACTAAACCGTGTACCTAAGCATCATATCTGCCTGTTTTCTGAACACTTCCAGGGGATGGTGATTCCACCATTTCCCTGGTCAGCCTGTTCCATGATTGACCATCTTTTTAGTGAAGAAATCAGTCCTAGTATTCAATATAAACCTCCCCTGGCACAACTTAAATTTTATCTTACTTAACATAAAAATGGCAAATGCCTAAAATAAATAAATGGTCTGTGTCGCCTTGATTTCAAATGTTTTCCATGGGACATTTTCACACGACAGTACTTGAGTTTATTTATAAGCACATGTGCTGTGCATGCTGACATACAATGAACCCCAATTTATTAAAGCAGTTCTCTTCCAGCCGACGTGTTTGGCTGCCCTCAGTATATTCTCACCTCTTTTTTTGCTGTCAACTTTCATGCTACTTTGCTAGTGTTGCCTCTCAGCCTCACAAGGAAATGGAAAGAAAATCAACTCAAATTAGCTTCTCTGACACAAAAAAAATACCTGGAGCTTTCTGGAATGTGTAGTATCACACTGAAGAGCTGCTACTGCTGAGTGACTTCCTCAGGAAGTTTCACTTCCTTGTGATTTGGCCAGAAAGCAAACGGTGGGGATATAAATTAGCTTGACAGAAGTAGAGGAGATGGGTACTTGGATACGTTTAGATCATGAGTCTTTATCTGTCTGTTGAGGTATTAGGTAAATTTATTATCCTGCAGTCCGCTACCACCCACCAAACACCTGGAGGCTGCCACTGTCAGGTGGGATGTTGGGTTTGATTTGTGACTGCTCTGATGCCTTTATGCCAGTCCCGGTATCCGTGGCTGGAAGCACAGCTTTACTGCTGCTGAATGGATACAGATCACGCATCCAAACTACTCACATTTTCAGTAAATCCTTGTCTTGTAAGCGTCGTCCTGAAGAGGGTACCTGGGAAGATCAATCCTAATGTCTTTCAGAGCTTGAAGAAGCCAGGGCCTTAAGATGGGTTGCTGTGAGTGATGTGTGTTGTCTAGATGAGGATGTAAAAGGAGAGGCTGGATAAAAGAGTTACAATACTTTCCAGTGGGCATGCAACTGAGACAGATTTGGCTGAGGGGTGGTGTTTTTATCGTGCCTTTGACCGTAAGACAGGCTTCTGTAACCCTCAAGGGGTCAAAAATATAAAGAAAATTAGCCTAGAATTAAAAAGCACTTGAAAAATTTTAGTCTCACTTTGCTATCTACTTATTACTATCAGAACATAGCTGAGTTTGTTAATGAGATATGCCAATTATAGAACTTTTCTTTCTCAAAGCTGTAGGGAAAAAAAAAGATTTTTAAAGTCAATTACCTTCTTTTTTATTTTTTTAACAAGCTATACTCCTTTTTAGAATAGTTCTGAAAAATAGGTTTTGAGGAAAGAACAGTTACCATGGTCAAAATGAAAAAAATTTAAGGAAATCCAACTTTAGGTGTTTGGTTTTTTTTAAATGCGTGTGGTTTTAAACCAAACACATTAAACTGAAATGTAGTTCCCTTCTGCACATGATGAAAAGGAAGACATTGTAAGAATTTGGAAATGTGGAAAAAGAATTGTTATTATATGAAATCTGTTTATGTGCCATAGTCTTCTCATGTTGATTTTCTCTAGCATAAAGGTGTGTTCCTAAATTAGCAGGTTTCCTTTTTATAACAAGGCTGTTACATTAGTGACATGATTGTCATACCACTCTTCACACAAACACAGACTTTGAGCGGAGTATTAACCAGTCAGTTCAATTGCTTCTCTTCTCGAAGGCCTGCAATCTCTGTATAAAAGATGGAAGAGTATCTTGGTACTCCAGTGTTTTTTATCATCTCTGTCATGCCCTGTGAGGATGTGTTTTCTTTTTTTGTTGGAAAACTTCCTCTTTGACCTTTCTCCAGCAGCCTTACCAGGGAGAGCTCTGAGTGCTCTTTTGTAAGAGAGAGGTGTACTTTCTACACACAGAGCTGCGCCTGAGCCCAGCTGGACACACCAGGCCAGGCTCTGCTGACACCTGCATCTCTGTCGTCTGTGTGAAGGCTTGTGAAGAAGAGCAGAACTTAGCCCTGTGTATTCCCTAATGGGTTCCACTTGCCTGTGCCATGGGATTCGTTTTGTCTCTGCTACAAACTCAGCCTGAAACCTCTCATTGCTCTTACCTTCTACCCTCTGACCTAGAGTCTCTCTGGGAAAGCATCAAAGCTAATCTCTTCTGTCCTTCTCTCTTCACAGTGTACATTTATTTACATTGACCTTCTTTTGGAGTGATAGCAAAGCTTAACATCTATGACACATCTCAATCGTGCTGTGAAACACTTCCTCTTCACCACAGGCACAGTGGGGTGATCTACAGGAGTCAGGCAAAGCAAAGTCTGAGTGTCCCTTGCTTCCCTAAATGCAAAAGAGGGAAACTGGCACCAGTGATGACTCTTTTGGTGATGTGTAGGTGTGTTTCTTCACCCTTTTCATCATCCCTAAAAATGTTTCCCAGGAAATACTCCTGCAGCCAGAAGCTCAGAGGTGAGATTATTGCTTTTAGAAATGCAGTTTTTTAGAGTTTTCAAGTTTCTCAGTTGAGGTTTTGATTAATTTCTGTGTGCTTGGTTAATCACAGCATGCAGTAAAGAGAAGGACTAATATAAAGGAGTGGATTTTGCTGTTAGCTCCTCCTTCTCCTTGATATGGAGAAGGTCTTCTGTGCTCTGGTCCTCTGTGACCAGTTTGGACAAAGCCTCCTGAGAGACAAAGCCTCCTGTTTCACCCCAGCTTCCAGCAGCTGACTTGGGTGGAAATAGCCACTTACAGTAGTAGCAGAAAAATCAAAGCAAGAGAGTATTCACTCTGGTGCTTGGATCACATCCCAGGAGATACCTTAAACCTGTTCCGGGTACGTGTGTAAGGGCTGAAGCTGGTGGGCTTGTTGATGTGAAGGCAGCCTGTAATACGTGCACCTGGTTGTTCTGCACAATGCTTTGTGATGCTACACAATGCCACATGTGCTCAGGAACTAGGACTTTTCCCTGGCCGGGTTATAACATTAGTGGAAGGCTGATGTTTGAACTCTACCAGTGACCTTTTTTCCATCCTGTGCAGATGGTTGTGGGAGCCTTCATCTGGGAGAGCTGTGTTGAAACTTACCCTGCCTGACACTGCCTTGAATACGGCCCATCTGAAACAAAGGCAGCATTCAGTGTGTGATTTGAGGTGGAAACAGAGCAGCCATATCTCTAAATCCCCTTTTCAGCTCCCCTTGCAGCTTCTTTGTGCTGTCAGCATTCCCCTCAGTCTCTGGCCCTGCTCATCAGGCAGGAAAACAGCTGAGACTTTGCTTAAAGCAGCTCCAGTCCTAGTGCTGCTCCAAGTGCATCTACCCAGGAAGGGGAGGCGTTCGAATGGGAGCCCACCAGGATGCATCATTGCAAGTTTAGAAATGCCAAGGTCAAGAGTTAGACACCAGAGACTTGCAGAGAAGACATCTGCCCAAGAGCGTGGTGAGTGCAGGAGTCAGTCACCTGGAGGTGGATTTTGTCATATGCTTGATCATGATATAAGCAGTTAGCAAGATATTACTGCAGCCATTGAGGGTCATTTGGAATGTCATTTTACAGCATCATAGAATGGTCGGAAGTGACCTCAGAGACCACTTCCAACACCCCTGCCATGGCCAGAGACATCTTCTGCTAGACCAGGTTGCTCAAAGCCCCATCCAACCTGGCGTTGAACACTTCCAGGGATTGGGCATCTGCAACTTCTCTTGGCAACCTGTGCCAGGGCCTCACCACCAAGAATTTATTCCAGGTATCTAATCTATACCTCTTTCAGTTTAAAGCCATTGCTTCTTCTCCTATTGTTCCATGTCCTTGTCCAAAGTACCTCTCCAGCTCTCTTGCAGCCCCTTTAGGTACTGAAAGGTGCTCTAAGGTCTGCATGGAATCTCCTCCAAGTTTAACAATCCTAATTCTCTGTCTTTCCTTTTTCCTTCTGATGAGTTTTCCTCTTTGACAGTGATGGCACCACTGTATGTTAGAGACCAACATTTGGGTTATAATTCAGCATACCTTGGATTGTATTGGACCCTTGAAGTTTAATCCATGTTGTTTGATCAACTTTAAGGATTTTCTCATTTTGGGCAAGCTTTGTGATTGGCACTGCTTTAGAAGCTTACAAGTAGAAAAGCAGGGGGGTTTGCTGCATCCAGAATGAAAACCACTGAAAGGAGATACAGCTAATTCTGTACTGTGGTGAGGCCTGAAATTTTTCAATTAATAAGAAAGTAAAAACCGAATCTCAGTCAGAAACAAAGCCCTGGCATCACTGAAGTTCTTCCATTTTAACTGGAAGGGAGTACAGCCCTGAGAATCCAAGAGCTGTACCTGGTTATACAAGAAGAAGAAAGTGGGTTTGGAACATTTTGGTGAGAGGGAATTTAAGGGTTTGCAAGGAAGGCTTGCAGCATAGGATAAGTTAATTACTATCCAATTTCTTGTCAGTCTCCAAGGAATGGCAATTTTATTTAATCAGTTTTTCTTTAATATTTTATGTTTTGATTGAGGTTTTTCATTTGGCATATTATTTTGGAAGTTCCTGTGTTGCCTGAACAAGACAGAGATTCACAGTGTGGTACTCAAAAGTGAGTATATAGATAATAAACCTTTGAGCATCATTTAAAAAGGTGCTTATCAGAAATTCAGTGTATTTCTAAAGATGCTGTTTCATGTTCAGCCATCTTCTATAGCCCACAGGGTCAAAGAAGTGGTTTAAACCAGTAGCATTGTTTGTTGCTGACTGAGTGGCATCTTTTACAGACAGTTGGCAGAGGTGAAAGAAATCTCGTGTTCAATGTGAAATATGGTCATTAAGATCAGATGAAGCCTTCTGCTGTATAAGAAAATAAACTAGGAAAACCAAGTGGAGAGGAAGGCAAGGAACTGATCAGTCAGATTTAAGGTTATTGAGGTTATACCACTGATTCACACAGGGCACTGGATTATAAGATGCCATTTAGGGCCTGATACTTGATGTGCTGGTTACTATATATGGGTGGATACCTGAGAGTGGTGGTTATGAACTTGGGCTATCCTCACTTTCAGTATAGACTCCATTTGTGAGATTCAGTATCTTTGTCTCTGTCCTGTTGTCCTCTTTATTCATCTGGTATTTGTCTGACTCCTTAGATCCTCTCAACTGCCTTATTCCCTGGTCCAGCTGTTTAGTCTCCATTCCAGAGCTCTGCTACTGTAATTTCTTTTATACTGGCTCGATTGAGGTTGCTTTCTTTTCCCAGCAGGGTTGGATTTCATCTCAGATATATATTCTGCATTATGTTTATTATAAAATATATTACATTTTTAAGAGTTTATAACATGTCATGTTAATCCCTTGATGCCTAGCACAATTGAACTCCTGTTGGCTTCCATACATATGGTCTAAGTCTTGACAGCATGGATTTATCAAAATCAAACATAAAAGTATATATAAACAGTAGGGTGCTTTTTAACCTGCTCTTACTTTCTTTAACTTGTATTTTTTCTTCTTCTATCTAACACTTTATCTAAGAAATGATCTAAGACTGTCTTCTCAGTTGCAAAAAAAATGAGGTATGTGAAAAGAGAAGGCTACAAACTGGTGACTTACATAATGTAGAAGAAGTCTTGCCTGTGGTTCTTGTTCCAGTTCTGTCCAGAAAGACCTGTGATACTGCACAGAGACTGGTTAAGCAGCAGACAGCTCCTTGTAGTGCTCCCCTGTTCCTTCCTTCATGCTTGGTTTTCCTGAAGAGAAAGGAGGTGTCAGGCAATGGTAATCTGTGTCTGGGGAAAGGAAGAATAGATGTGGTGATGCAAACTCTGTCTCTGACCTTGCCAAGTTGTGGGTGTCCCAGTCCTTTGATGGCAGCTGAGAGCTGCCTTCATAGGTTTTGACCTCTGAAAAAAGGAGTTGCTACCACTGCCTTGCCTTGCAAGCAGTCATGAGGACACATAGAAGGGAGGAAGTCTTCATACCCTACTGGCAATAAGGAAGATGCAGTTATTGTTTTTATGTGGCTAGACTTGTTAGCTGCCAGATTTTGCATCTTGTAGCTGCTGGATTTTGCAGTAGGAGCTTGAAGAGTTCAGTCTTTTTGCTCAGATGGATTTCCTTTGGCTTTTGCTTCACATTCCCTAGGGTTTCTGTATTGAACACTGTCCATGCAACTGTGACTTAGAGAACTTAATTTCACCTTCCTAATAGTAGCACATGACCTTTAAAACAAAGCCAGAATGTTAACATTGTGGGGCATGAGAAACTGCGAGGTAGTTGCATCTCAGGTAGCAGAAGGTGAGGTTAGAAGTGCCATTGGTCCTTGATGGATACGTGTACAGACTGAAAGCTTGTGCTGGAAGTTGGATTTTCTCCTGCTTGATGATTTGTTTCATATCAAGTGGGTGTCCATCCCCTGCACAGGATGCAGGTAAAATATAACTGCTTCTGCTGGCTGGTCTCCCAAGGATTTTGCTTTTGTTGGTGCTACTGGTCTGTCTTACTCGTCCTTCTGGTCCCTCTGCTTTGTGCTTCCAGAAACCATATATGCAAAACTCACTCACTCTGCTGTTAAATGCTACTTGCAAGTTTTTTAAAATTAACTCTAGTGAGTATTCTGGACTATTCAGAAGTACAAAGTCAGCATTTATGGTGTAAAAATTATTTTTTGAGTAATGGCTTTTCGTAAGAGAAATATTATGCTTTCTTCAGACAGTATTCCGTTGTTTAAAAAGTGACAATCTCAAAAGAAAATTTCCATCTGGAGCTGCACTCATTTTCTTTGGTGGTCCAGGGTTCTCAGCCAGACTACATCCATGTAACAGAATGAGGTTTCCAGGAAAGGCTACAACACTGCCTTGAAATGGCACATATACAGTACTTCTTTATAACATTCTTTCACCTCCAGTAATTTCAGTCCAAGGAATTCCCAAGCTGAATGTGATTTCTGTGTACAGAGGAGAAAAGCAAGCATATATTTACTAGGCTTTAATTCCCCCGAGAGCCACATGAGCAAGGAGAGATATGGAAATAGCTGAAGCAGATTTATCTTTTAATTGGAGGTGACATCCATGAAAAACGTTTTGTGCTCTTTTTTGCTCAGCCAAGCCTTGCCTACCAATGTCTTCTCAGCATTAATCACAACTAAAAGGTTCTGTGGGAAGCCTTTTCCTCTGTGTTAAGAAATGCCAATGATGATATGGACTTAGTGTTTTGTCCTTCTCCAGAGGGTTTGGTTTCTGCAGACTGGGAAGGAAGGCTGTCATCTGAGGGTCTTAGCCCTGGAAAAGAAGCAAGGACCTCCTGTGGAAAAGATGTTTGTGTTTTCTTGCTGTTACGGAGCTGTAAGCATGAGATGGGCAGCTGCTAACATTTCCAGTGGCAGAAGAGGCAGCCTGTAAATGGCCTGACATGCGGGCAAAGGACCTGCCTGTGCTTTAAGTCAAGATCTAGGTTTAGAGGAGCAACCTTGCGTGCAAATTCAGCGATGGGAGCGTGATTTTTTGTGGTGGTTGCATGGTGGCACAGCAGGACTAGCAGGACGTCTTTGGTCTCGTGTCAGTGGGTGTGCTGTTCTCCACTGCTGGGCAGGGAAGGAAAGAGGGCAGGGCAGGACAGCACTGCCCAGGGAGGGCAGGGAGACCTGCAAAGTCCAGTATCGGGTTGTGAGGCTCCCTATGTGGGTGTGCCCTTCTTAGGTGCAGTGATCCCTAATGGACTTGTTGGAGAAACAAGTTTAATGAGTTTGCACATATGAAAGTGGTTTGTTTTTCTGGTGTTTTGTGTTTGTATTACAATGCAGGTGTCACTGCTGTCCTTACCTTGCTCTTCAGATCATAAAAGGCCTGTCCCCTGTTTCACAAGTGGGAGTATGTAATTACCTCTTATGTGATCTCCTCATAAACAAATCCAAACCAATTTGGGACCAGACTAATTTACAGGTGAAGACCAAGTAACCAGAATGGAGCACTGATTATTATGTTTTTATCTCCAGCTGGTTTCTGGTTTGCATTTGCATTAGCAACAAGGTGACAAAATTTTTTTCTGGTCTCATAGTCAAACATCACTATGTCTGAAAGACTGTAAATCAGGCATGTTAAAAGCAATTGAAACAATGAGAGCTGAAATCTATTTATAAAATCTGTTCATTGCAGTCTCACAGCCCTGTCAGTGTGGAGAAACTTGCCCATAGTCTCGGAGGCATTATTTCACTGAGCAGTGGCAAAGAGTGCTTTGGGGTATGTGTTGCCACACATAGCACTGTCACTTGAGCAGGCTCATGGAGCTTTGTGGTCAAGGTTTTCTAAAGCGTTTAGCCTTGGCCTAACCTTCCTCGCTTAGCAACTGCATTTTTTTAGCAACAATTTGTATGGATACCAATAAATGAAGACTTTAAGCCTAGTGCTGTAGAAAATCCTATATACGGAAGTATTGTCACAATAGGGAGCCATTGTCACTGCCATATTAGACTTGTTCTTAACCATTCCCTAAGGGAAGACTGACCCAAGCACTCAGTTAGAGTGATCTGAAATCCCTGCACCATAATTGCAATTGCCAGCATAGTTTTGTTGAAAGAAAAACCTCTGAGAAAATGCATACACTGTTAAGTAATAGTGTAGAATATTGTGCTATTTGGAGTATGGCATGTTGAGATATATTAAGTTTGAACACATCCTTACTTTAAGCTTTGCAATGGCCTGGACTCAAATAGTTGTATCAAAACAATGTGGTTTTTTTTAATGAAGACCTTTCTACCTAAATCAAGGACAGTACTATCACATTCTTTTCTACTGCCTTTTCTTTGAAATTTAACAGTGAGAGATATTTTATTTATAGTAATTATCCCAGTGTGTGGCTGAAAATTGGATTTGGTTTGAATAAAGAGTTCTTCAGGTTAATGCAAACTCACTAGTGCTGTTTAGTCTTGCTATTGAGAGCGGTGTAGGTGCTCCATTTGCTTGTATTGCAAATCATCTTGTCTTTAATGCAACAAAAGAGTCTCTTGTGAATAAAGCCAGAGTGTTAATCCATACCTTGACTTTTCAATTAAGTGCACGTTAGAAGGTAAGGCAGTAGCTTGTTGCAATGTGAATCCTGAATAGAAAACCCCAATTTCCTTGAAGTCAATGAATGAGGTCAAAAGCAAAACTTACAGGCTCCTCTGCAGCCCTTGTTAGGACAGCACAGGCATCACAAGCCTCTGTTGGGTACAGGTCAGGCAGAGCAGCTTCCTTTTGGCCAACTCTTCTCCTGCAAATCGGCAGCTCCTGTTTACCTGCCTGCTCACATTGGCATCATTTATGTCAAATCCAGCAGTGGTGCAGTTGCCCAAGGAAATGCCTCTTCTTTAACTACAGAGACATAACTTTGTAGTTGTATTTTTTTGTTGAATAGGTCTGCAACTCAGTGTGTTATGTCATCAGCCTCAATGGAAAGAAAACTACCGCTATCCCTATGCCTTGGAGACACATCACCTTCATGCAAGGGTAGCGTGGTTTTTTCCATCTTGCTGAGCTGAAAAGAGCGAAGAGGTTGGCAACCTGTCCTGTCTCCAGCTTTGGGAAAGGTTTCCTGGAACCAGCCGATGTGGAACAGGAGAAGGGTGAGCAGGGTGGGGTGGGTGCCATGTGGCAGTGAGGGGGCTGCAGGCTGTCCTCTCCCCCCACGTCCTGGCAGGGAGGAAAGCCATGAATCAGTGCCCTGAACATCTAAGGCTGGGGAGTGAGTAGACTGGGAATGCTGGTTCCTTCATTCCCGCTGGGATCTGAGCTGGGCACAGAGAGCTGTGTGGTTACGCAGATAAAACAACAGATCCAACACAGATACGCCAGCATCCCTTGCAAACAGGTCTTGAAACAGTCAGCTTGATTTTCTGCCTTCCCCTCTCCCCCCTCAATCACATCCTTTGTCATAGCCAAATCTGTGTCCATCTTGGCTCCGTGTCAGGATCTCTGCTGGAGGGATATCAGTGTCCGTGGCTCTGCTGGGGGATGCCCAGGGCTGGTCGAGCCCGTTGCCAGACAGCTCCTGCCAGCTCCAGCCCTGGCAGTGGCTCCTTGGTGCCGTCTGGAGCTGGCCATGACCAGCCCAGCCCCCAGCCATATGTTGCCAAAACATATGGAACAGAAGATGATATTGCTGAAGGAGCAGGAGTGAGGGGAAAAGGATGAAGGGCAGAAGGAAGAGCAGGGAGGGACAGGAGGCAGGAGAGCATGGAGGGGCAGGGAGCACCAAGCAGCCCCTGGAGCAGGTGTGGTGGCAGCGAGCCCAGGCTGGGACAGCTTTCCTGACTGGAGCTGCAGCCTGGAAGGGCAACTCATGACCAGGGCACAAAGGAGCCACCACGTTCTGACCCTTCCAGCCCCTCTGGGGGCAGCTAGATCGAAGGGAGGTGTTAACCCACCACAAAACTCTGCTAAGGAAGCACCTTTCACTCTCTGAATAAACATCTTTTTCATTCTCAGGGGCTCTGTTTGGGTACGGTAAAAATCTGATTTCACATTTTGTTTAGCACTATGAAAAAAATTATCTCAACCAAGCGAAAAACTGCTGAGTTGTTCCGCAGGGCCCAGAGGAGTCGCTGATCTCAGGCTTGTTCTTACTGACTGATGTGAAAGGAGTCTTCAGAAGTGCTTTAGGACTCTGTGAATGCTGGGGCTACAGAGGCAAAATACGGTCCTCTTTCCCAAACAACTCATGATCACGAGCAGCAATTCCAAGTCTACTTTGGCACAGAAACTGGCTGGACATATTGACCAGATATATCTCCCTTAGTGATGAAATTCCTCCTTCCTGCCTGCCTGCCTGCCTCCCCTTCCCTTCCTTCCCCTCCTGTCCTCCCAGATTTAAATACCTTTTTATAACACAGGGTTTCCAACGAAGCAAGCAGTGGCTTTTTAAAGACATGCTTGCACAGAGAAATTGATTTTTCCCCCTGGATCTGCCCCTGCTCTGCTGTTACCTGTGCTGGAGAGCAGCAGAAGCGCGCTCTGAGGATGGTGATCCTCTCACCCGCAGGATGCCTGGGAACAGATCTTGGTTTGGGCAGTGATGCATGACTAAATGCAGGCTCTGCTGTCTCTCCCATTTATCTTTCAGCTGTGTTGCAGTGTGTCCTTTTGCAATGTCAGTTGCAGTGTCTGCAGGTGGAAGTAGCATCAGTCTGTAATCCTGGCAAGGGGTGTGCGTTTTCTGCCAGGCGCTTGTCTGTATAGTCACCTACAAGCCTGCTGTCATACTCGAGTTTGTAACTCTTCAAAATACTGAATTTCAGCTTGCACATGTACACACAAATCTGCTAACAGCCCCTATCAAAGTGTAAGTTTCCAGAAGAACTACAAAGTTGACAGCGGATGACAATAATATACTTTTTTGATTGAGAGAGTTCAAGTGTTACTGCTAAACATCACAGAGCAAGCCCCTTTAAACACGCTGATCATAGAAACGTTTTCACTGAGGGACAAAAAAGGGATGAACTACTGTAAATTGCAGTGATAATGTAAAGGAATAGCAGTAGGATGTTGCTGTCTTCTTAAGCTACTGGAATATAGTAACTTATTCTGGTCTCAGTCAAAGCTCAGGTCTCTGATCCCTTTCATCTCATTACCCTGCTGAGCAAAGAGTAAAGCAATTTCAGATTTCAAAACAGACACCCTGCTATAGGACTGGGGTAATGCCTTCTCAGATATAAAGTGGAACATGCTTTAAGTGGGTCACTCTTTATCTCCAGACTTTGCTTTCCTTCAAATGCCAAGTTGGGCACCTGTCTCTACCCTTCTGCTTTTTTAAAAAAGCTTGTCTGTATGTGGAGAAGCTTTTGCAGCTGCTTGAGAAGGTGAAATCAGAGTGAGATGTCAAAACTTTTTTTAGTTGTATAGTTATATTGGGACACCAGCACAACACATTAAACATCCCTTTGTGTTCATATTTCAGTTCTCTCAACAACACTAATGGAGATGAGAGTTTCTATGAAATTATGGTAAGATGTCTTTTGAAACTGGAATGATTGCTGAATGACAATACTGTCAGCTGTCATTAGTTAGAAGCTCAGCCTTGTAGTGTTTTGTTTTTGTTGGTTTGTTTTTGTTTTTGCTTTTTGGGTTTTTTTTCCTAATGGGAAGGTGTAGTGCATACAGCCAGGTTAGGAACAAGTGTTACTTTGTTTTCCAGGTGGTAAAGAACTGGTTTTATTCTGGTCATTACTAGTAATTTAACATGTTCTTCATTAGCCTTTCTCCTTTCAAGCTCTATTTCAATGCCAAAGAGCTGTTTCTGGCTTTGAGAAACTTACAAGTCCATATACATTATGTGTAAAGCAGAGTACTCCCATTGCATTGCTTTTGTTCAGATATCAATAGGAAGAAACCTGTCACATAACTTTCAAATCCTCCATGAAAAAGCCATGATCGAAAAAAACAGTTTTAAGATCAGTATGGTCTTCCAAAAAAAACATTTTAAAAGATCTGTTTTATCTTTAATACATTTTTTTTTCCTTTCAGTGAAAATTAAAACATATTGGAGATTGGTCTAAACAGAAGCAAACAAAGCCTTAACCTTCAGTATATGGGCTAAGAAATGCAGGTATTGCTTATTTTTGTAAGCTGTCAATTGTTTTGTGTGTTTTGAATAGTACTCTCACTATGGCTAGGTGTATTCAGTTCCCTCATCCTAGGCTGCCTGTGAAAAGCCCAGTACCAGACCTGTCAGTCTTGTTCAGTGTCAGAACATTAACTGACTGTAATTGCTTCAGTTTTGAGTTCAGGTCCCATCAAAAGAAAAGCAAACTAATGTAAATGCCCATTTAAATTTCTGTGTTTTAGACAGGTGAAATCCCGACTTTTTGTTTTGCCTTAAAACAGGATGATTGTTTTCTTCTTGTTCACATTCATCACGTAAAGAATTCATTAAAGGGGACAATTTTCTGAACTTGAAAATCTCTGTTAAAGGAGAATCTGTTGTTACAGGATTCACAGGCTCTTCCATCTCCTTCTGTCTTCCAGCTCTTCAGAGAACCATGCCTCTTTTGTGTGTCTTCCTGATTTTCTAATAAAGAAAATTGTCTTGCAGTCTGTCATAGAAGAGATTCAGAGCAAGGAGTATAAGGTTGCACTTGTGGTTTAAGTATTTTTCCAGGGAAGTAACTAGATTAGCCAAGATAGAGTGGGTTTTTCAACTGACAGTGGCCTCACATTTTTGTATTTGCAATTTCTGTAGGATAAATAAATAGTTCTGATCCTCTTTGTGTTTGTATTGACATTGAGACTTCATTTTGTCTGAGCTGGCTGGACAGATAATTTTCAGGAGTGCTTATGTTGCTATACTTCAGAAAAAGCAATCACAGTAAAGAAGTCCTTGAACATCAGTAAGAACCAAGAAAAAAGCTACCTGGTTTGTGGACCTTCCTGAAGGAGAAATTGCTTGTGATCATGAAGAGAGAGACAAAGTTTATGGTACTAGACTAAAACAGGGTTTTTCATCTTCCCTTTGGAAATGAAACAACTGGGGAACAGGTCCCTCTCAGGAGAGGCCTTGGACAAGAAACTTCTCCAAGGTCTGTTAAAAAATTAATCATCTGTAGATGTGTTCTCACCTCTGTCACAGCAAATTCCAAAAGAGGATTTTGTATAGTTATGTATGGTTAACTTGGTCTTTCAAGTTTCACTTCAATAAGAAAAAAAAAATCCATGAAGATCATGTTACCTTCATTCGAAGTCGTGTAGGTTATGTTACCTTCATTTGAGAATCTCTTCCCACAGGTTTGGTTGGAAGCATATTCTAATGCAATATCCCGGGGCAGGTTATAAATTCTTAATGTTTCATTCGGCCATAAGCTGGCTGGATCTTGTGAATGGCACTTCCATGGGAATTACCTGACAGTTGAGTGAAATACGATGGAGTGGATCTGTGGTGTCCCAGAAGGAGGACAGCATACGGCAGAATAGCTGTTGTGAGAAACCAGAAAATTTTGCATTCTGAAAGTGACGGATTTGACTTCATATTCTCTGTGGGCTCTGCAGGGCAAGCAAATACTGCCAACAATGGTATCTGCTGCAGGACTGACAGTGTGGCTGTTGTGGCCAGGAACTGGATTCTCTTCTTTTGCGGTGTGTGGATTAGGTGCCTGGTGCTTTTAAATTGTTTTATTAATACAGTAGAGCGCAGGGTGCTGAGGGTGCTTCTTGTAGACCAGAATAAAGCAGTTTAGGCAATGCCTGAAGTAAAGCATATTCCCAAGGCAAAAACACAGCACAAGATAGAGATCTGCTAAGTGTAAATTCTTTTTAAGCTGCACAGATGGCCCAGCCTCACAGCATCAGGAGGACGGGAACAACCCTGTGTTTCCTTACGGTGCAAACAATGATGACAGCCTTCTTCAGTCCTTACACCACACTGAGAAGCAGCCCTGGAGGGGAACCCACTGCAAGCTTGGAGGTGTAGGGAGTGCAGTCAGTGCAATGTGGACACTTGCACAGCGGAGGTGCAGTGAGCAGCTTTTCTATTTATGTACCTTGTTAATGGACTGTAATGATGAACTGCAGTTCAACAAAGTTCCAGAAACCTATAATACAGCAATAGCAAGCAAATCTGTAAGATTTCTGATTTGTCATCTAGAATCATCTAGCCATTGTCTGAGAAAGCTAGGCTTTGGCACTGTGCTGCACACTGTAGTCTCTTCCAAATGAATATGATGTGGGCACTGTGCCAGGATGTAATCATTCAATACGATGAAGTAGAATCCTATCTATTTATCCTGTTTATGCATCAAAACTCATCCTTTAATTTTATTTTCCCACATGCCAAATGAAATTTAATGTGTTGTTATTTGAATATAGTACTACAGATCGTGGTATTAAATTGTACAAAAACATTTGCTGATGATAAGCTTATTGCAGACTGTTTTTGAAATGCCTTTAATGGAAAACCAAAAATAGGTCTATTATTACTAATGGCTCTGTATAGAAAGAAAAATCCCATGTATTTCGCACCAGTGAACTAACAGGTGGCTTAATAGGGCCATGATCTGGAACAGGACAGGCTGGATAACACTGATTAAAAATCAGCAGTTTCTCTGTCAATACAATAGCTTAGGGGCAACATGGTTTGCTTTTTGCTTTTAACTAGAATGGGGCTTTACATTCTCTACCAATTACAGCATTGTTTCTTTTTTAGAATGCAGAAAGTCGCTGACTTTTAAAAAAGAACCTGCATGATCTGCATGCACTTTGTGAGACGATACATTCTCTAGCTCCAGTACCAACTGCGGTTGTTAGTCACAGTTAATCTGAATTCTTTTGTCTGGTTGCAAAATAACTGAGTTTTTCTCAGATACATGAGAAATTAGACCCAAGCAATTTAAGCAAATGAGCTAATATTGTTTCTTTGTGTCACTTTTGGCAGTACCTTACCGAATAAGAGGTTTCATCAGGATTTTCCCTCTGGCCATTACCTGCTTAGACTTGAGTATTGACAATAATTTAGGAATACAATCAAATTATTTTAGTAGCTTGGACTACTAAAGTGAGCAAGGAGTGTTCTGGCCATGTAACTGAAGATAAATATACAGAAAATGGTACTGTTTCATGGGCTGGACAAACAAATTCCTGATCTTAATAGACAGACACACTTACCAGAGAAAGAGGGAGTAACTGGGCAGGGTGTGGTTTTCTTTCAATTTAGTAGTTTTTTGGGGAGTGTGGGGATTTTTTTCTCACAGAAGTTGAACTTGACAGTTTTGCTGGCATTTTGGCATGAAGGGAGTTGGGGTATTTAAAAAAAAAAATAAATCTGACTGCAGTTTAGAGGCTGGTGCAATAGTAAATATATGCTGCATCTCACTGTTTCTTCTCGTTATGGTATGAGTTTTTCTCAGCTTGAGTTAGAGTTCCTCTTCATGCTTTTGGCTTTGGCACTTCTCTCCAGTGTGTCAGATGACAGGAGTAGTCACGTAGGCAGGGCTGCAAAGGACTTGCTTTCTCTGCTGTGGTTTTTTTGCAGCAATACAACCCTACTAATTGGTCAGAAGAAGCCTTGTGTTGCAGTGATGTTGTTGACCACTCTGAAATTTTCTACAAAATAGCTTGGAAAAAAAATCATGTTACTGTTCTCTAAGAGGTCTGTAGTGAAGAAAATGGGTTTGACTTGGTTTAGTTTGTCAAAAACACACACAACCATTTGACTGCATCTCACCCAGCTTTATGTAGCTGCCTACCTGTAGCCTAGCTGTCATGGTTTTGATTTTCAGCTGAGGGGTAACAGTGTGGTATCTAGCTTGCAGAATTCTTTGGCCAAGTTTCTTTAGAATTACAAATGCTGAACTATGAAAAAGAAAATGCCATGAAGCACAGAGATGAAGTGACTTACCTGAAGTCAGTGGAGGGCCAGAGCTGGGAACAGACAGTGTCTTTCAGGGGTCCCAGCCTGGTGTCCCAAATGCATGAAAAGAGCAGACCTTTTAGAAGAGGTGCATAGCATTGATTTTGAGAGCACTGACCTCTACCTTCAGAAAGGAAAGTGTTGGGCATTAATTTCTGTCCTTAGCAGCACCAGGCATCCCTCACAGAGAGGATTTGAGGCTGGCAGGAACTTTAGAGGCTGCTCTTGCTGGATGAGCAGCATAAACAGGTGATACTTGGTTATGTTGTTCTCTAGTTGTGTTGTTTTTTATTTGAATGCATAGCAGAAGATGTGCTAGTTCTACTGTTCCATGGAATGGCAAGGAGTCAGACAACCAAGTACAGTAACAAAGAGGGAGTGAGACATCAATGTGTTCACAAGCCTCTTCATGAAGGGTCAATGTAGAGCCGATGGATCATTCATTTTTTGTGTCAAATGTAGAGTTGTGTTTCTAAATAACTAACTAGCCACTTTCTATTGTAAGAGAACACACAAATCTGAATACTCTGACATGTAGCAAGTTCCACTGTGTTTTCTTTCATGTATGAAGAAGACATCTCTCCTCTCAAGACAGGATGTTGTGTCACTTCTTGTGGAAACAAAACTGCTTGCTGTGTAGCTGTTAAGAGCCCTGTTCCATTAAATTAAAAAAAAAAAAATAATTAATGAGGTACATTGACACCAGTTAATCTTTTATCATGATATATTTTATAGTTGGTCACCTTGGGCTAGGGATCAAGGGATTAAAATGAGTATGAACTTCTGGACCTGAAAATGAGCTATTTTAAGAAAATTACATCTTGAAAAGGTACGCAATTCCCAATGCAGAATGAAAATACTGTTATGCTGTAGAGAAGAAAAGGGAATCCTGATTTGAGATAGGGAGTCTTCTAGTATAGAAAGAATAGGAAATCACAGCATGGAACAATGCTGTAATACAGATGTTGTATGCAAATATCACAGTGTGAAGGAACTTCCTTAAATAACTCAAAAGTGAAAATAGAGCAAAAATACATAGATATCTCAGACTGACAGCTCTTAGTTGGAGTTAATACATAAAGCAAAATAGTAACTCACAATACTTTCAGGGCCTTACATTTTCAATGCAACTTAAAATTTTAAAAATGTCAATCTTTTTAACCTCTCTAAAGATATGAAAATACTGCAGTCATAAGAATTAGTAGCAAAATCTGCTTATTTTCATATGGGACCACATCTTTTGAGGTCAGTACTGTGTTATCAGATGAAGGGTGGTAAGGGGTTATATTTAATTCTGAGTAATGTGCTTTTAATTTCATCCTGCATTTGATCTTTTAGCTTAATGAAACTGAAGATTGTGGGTTTCTAGCTGGAGAATATTTATTCTGCAGAATATCATGTTCTGAAACTGTTAATTACAGCATTTCCATGCTTACTGCTGGGTTTCTTGCCTTGCTAGCAAAAAGGGTTTGTGGGAAGCTCCACAGTTCTGTCTGGAAGCACTTTATTTAGGATTTCACTGGATGTGGTTGATACCTTGATTAAGTATAGTCTTATCAGCTGACAAGTATTTTCTACAGATGAAACATCATTGTTGTACTGAATTTAGTCCTGTTGTGATGGCAATTTTTCCAAATGATTTCATCAGGCTCAGGAAATGTCTGTTGTGTAATGACCTGTACAGTCAATGGCATCCTTTCCAAAACATAAGCAACTGTTTCAGACCTGAAAAGAATTTACTTTTTTTTTTTCCCTAAGAGAAAACAATATGTTTGTTGTTCAGAAATTCCACTTGGAAACAATAATGTGACTTTCTAAAATGAAATGGCTCAAAAAAGTAGAAGGAGGCAGCGTGTTGCTGTATTGAAAAGCTGTTACCAGGTATAGGGCTGTAATTATGCAGGTGCTCTGATTTTCACAGAAAACATTAATGAAGATTGATGGACTCCATTGCATCTAATTACTGTGTCCAGTGATTCCAGAGATGGTGAACTGACTCTAAACATCGCTGCTGGAAGTAATTTCTTTTTCTCTTTTCTGCTCTTTTAATTTTCCTCATACCTGACCAATATAAACTTGTTTATTGTTCTTTCTGTATTCTAATTAGGAGGGGAGGAGAGTAGGCCCTATATGGCTATAAATGAAGGCAGTCACTTGAAAGCATTGTCATTTTGGTTCTCATTTGGTTGCCTAACAACCACATCTGAAGTTGAGTCTTAGAAATTACAGACAGTGACTTAAGATGGTAAGTGAATCACTAGGGTGAAAAATCTTACATCTTCATTTTTCTAATGAGATAGGTGCAAAATGTTTATTATTTACTAATGTCTGCTTAGTTAAAAACATCAGAAGCAAGTCAGGTATAAGAAGACATGGGATAGAACGGCAGCTATGCATTCTTACAAGAATGTACACCAAACATCTCAGTTTGCTTGAAATGTCTGTAATTTCTCCTGAAATAAGCACAAACCTGGAAGGGCATTTTTTGATATTTGGTGTTGCTGTTTCCCACCCCGCGCCCCTGTATTTATTGTATTTTTTTCTATTGTCTTTTCACCTTATTAGAGAGCTGTGAGTTAAGGAAGGAATGCACAATAAAGGTGGAAAAGGTTAAACAAAAAGGTGACAAGTCAAAAACTTTTTTTCCAAAATTATTTGGTAAAAACTGCGCAATATGTAAACTCTTTTTTTTCATACCAGCAAAAAAAAATGTCAGGCTTTCAAATTACAGGTGAAAAATTCAGGAAAATTTCATTAAAACCTGTTCTGAGTTCTGTCTTTCACGCATTTTAGTTTGTTTGGAAAATTTACCAACCTTTATACTTGTGTAACACATCCTGATAGGTTCAGTCTATCATTCCACAACTCTTGCCAGGACACAAACTAATACACTCTTCTCAAACTTTTCTAGATGAGAGCATTAAGTACGGTGTTCCTTCCCTCTCACTTCTTTTGCATCACATAATCCTTTTCCACTAAGACCTTTGCAGATTGTGACAATTTAACAGAATGCTTTGCCTGTAGCTCTGAAGGCATTTTAAAGCTCCCATTTCTGAAGTATCCTCAATTTGCTGGAGTGTGTGTTGCCCTTTCAACTATGTCAGCAAACCACAGAAAAGGTGAATACTTTCAGAAAAAGGCTTATTTTTTTTCTTATCTAATCTTCATGGTAGAGTAGTGATGGACACTGAACTGGGACGTGGAAGACTTGGTTCCTATTCCCTGTGCTGCTCCTCTCCTAGTGGGAACTGTTGTCCGAAAATTAAGAATTGTATTTATTACTACTGTGATGTGATATTTTTCAAGAGATGCAATTCACTTGAAACATTTCATCTACTCAACCACCTTTTTTTTGTTTTTAATTATGAAGTGGCTTATTCTTCATGATGGTCCTTGCCAAATTTCTAATCATGTAGAGGTGCAGAGCAGTTTTGCATATTGAGCCTCCTGGAGATGTAGGTTAAGTTCTGCTTTTGGTCTTCATTTGCTCCAGGGAATTATTTTCCATTTTAGAAACCAGATTTTGTGGACTGGTTTTCTCATTTCCTTGAT
>JAWWLT010000092.1:9768975-9785059 GCA_035040995.1 Premnoplex brunnescens | reverse complement strand
AGTCAGAAGTTACATGGAGAATGTTTTCCCTGGGAATAGGAAGGAGACATTTTTTGGTAAGATGAAAAGCACTAATCAGTGGCAGATTCCCAACAGATATTGGCTGGTCCCAATGAAGGTGTTCAGATGGAGACCACTTCTGCACTAGGCAACTACTGACCTGCTGATGTGCGAGTATGTGTGGAAATTATATCATGCTGAAGAAACATTCAAATTATTTTCATGTGTTACCTGGATGGCAATAATCTGTAGGTTCTTGCAGGGAAAACAAAATACTCAGAGAACCCCAAACTTTTGTTGATTAGCATTTATTGCAGTAGCCCTTGGTAAGAAAACCACAGCTATGGCAATATAGGGGGCTTTGTTTTAAACCCTGCCTGATCTTTGTGGCACATTCCTGTCAGCAGGGGTCCACCATTATCGTGACCTTATAGATGGCACAACAAAGGACAGTGAAGAGTGAAGTTGTGCGTACCTTTGGTGTCTGACTGAATCAGCCCACAAACTTCAGAAGCTGAGGTTTTATCCAAAGGAGCATGTCCTAGTGGTACCACTTGTGTTGATTTTTAGTAATGCTTCCACATAAGAATTCTGAGCTAAATTTGTCTAATGTCTGCGAGAACCCCTTGTAAAACAGTGATATGTAAGAAAATGTTTTATTTTTGTCTCTTGCTTTCTAGATAGTGCAGGGTAGGACTTCCTCTGAGAAGAATGCTGGGCAGAGAGATACATAAATCAAATTGTCTTTTCCTGTCCCTTATGAAACCTTGCCTGATGATAAGGAACATGCTAGTTTAAAAGTGGAATGAATTTTTTTCCTCTGATAGCAATGTGTTGATAAAAAGAAAATGTGACATCTCATCCAGCTGAAGTCATTGCAGCCACCGGCAGTGTCCAGACTGTAGGAGTATTGATGCAAAAATCATGGAACTCCTGACCAGATCTTAAAGTTTTGTGGTTTTCTGTAAGCCCTATGTCCAGAAGTCATCACTGAAAGAGACAAATATCCTTTGAAAAAGCAGAGTCAAGTATCAGCTTGGGATAGTGGATCTGCAGATGTTTTGTAATGGCTGTAGGGCTTATTTTGCACTGTAGCATCAGAGAACCATAGAATTGTTAGAGCTGGAAGGAACCTTAAAGATCACCTAGTTCCAACCCCCCTGCCATGAGCAGGGAACCTTTCACTAGGTCAGGTTTCTCAAAGCCCTGCCCAACATGGCCTTTGATACTTCCAGAGATGGTGAGTCCACAACTTGTCTGGGCAACATGTGCCAGAATCTCAGCACCCTCACAGGGAAGAACTTCCTAATGCCTAATCTAAATCTAACCTCCTTTAGCTTAAAGATGCTTCCTTTTGTCCTGTCACTCTGTGTCCCTGGGAAAAATCCTTCTCCAGCCTCCTTGTAAGGCCCCTTTAGGTACTGCAAAGCTGCAATAAGGTCCTTCCAGAGCCTTCTCTTCTCCAGGCTGAACAGTCTCAACTCTCTGTTTTTCTTCACATGAAATGTGCTCCAACTGGAGCAACTGGACTCATTCCAAGAGGTCAACATTTTCTTGTGCTGGGGACCCCAGAGCTGGAATTTTAATATATGTGGATGCTATCATGGGGAAAACAGTATGCAGAAAGTGCTGGTAGCCCCTTCAGCTTTCTGAGAGGGATGATAACATGGTTACATTTCAGCTTTTTGTGTATTTCGATATCCACTGAGGGTTGGGGAGTTGTCACACGACATGTCTGATCACTCAGGTTAAAGATAGGAAGAGGCTGTGTGGCTCATGCCTGTTAGCAGGCGTTGCCCTTTCTGCTGTGTATGTTTGATATTCTTGGCTAAATCATAGACTCATTAAGGTTGGAAAAGATGTCACAGTTGCAAGTGTGCTGAAATATTTCCAAAACTTTCCATTCTGGAAATGTGTGATACATTAAATCTGATACTTGTCACAACTCTTTTTTCTTACATTTCATCCTGCTACTTGTTATCACCAGCACCCTAAATACTTCCATTCCTTTGTTAGAACAGACACGTTGTTGTTTCGTGACTTGGCGCTTGAATATTTGCAAATCTCTTTGCAAACAGGCCCTTAAATGAAAAGATGCTTTTGAAAGTAACTCTCATCAGAACAAAGCTCTAAAGTAATTTATACTTCCCAAATACTTGGAAAGCACCATCATACGTTCCTCATCGTTTGGGGAAGCTGGCTGTGTTTAGCTATCACAGTCAGTCTCTTACAAGCAAATACCTCCTGTTGCGATAATTGTGGTATTGCTTATCTTGGGACTCCTTTATGCCAGTCACTATTATTGTGAGCTTTGCTCCATGGGACCAAACTCAACACAGTGGATCTTCTCCACCCCACTGTCATCCATCTCTGTGTCAATTTCCTGCTGTCTTTTTTCCTTTGTGCCAGGATATGTAAGGAGGTGGGGTTTGGAGACATTCCAGTTTTGTCAGTAGGGGCAGGTAAAAATGTTCAGCTACTGCATACAGGGAGAGGTCCTCTGGGTGCAATTCCTGTTTGTCAGCACTGAGAGAGTGATTGCACACTCATTAATACCAGATCAGTGCACTGTGGATTGCCATGCAGTAGAAAATTCATCTGGGTAAGGTGGTAAGCCCATGTCTGTGATTCTGCTGAATTCACTGATTGCAGAATTTGGCTTTTCTATGGCTTTCTGGCAGCTGCAAAAGGACAAGCAGTACTTGATTCAGAATGTAGCCTGCAAATGTAGTTAACCAGTGGTATTCTTTTTAACAATTCTCAATTACAGCTATGCTTAGTGCCTGGACAATGCATGGAGGCTCACAGCTCAGGTACCCTTGATCCAAGAATTGGGAGTCTTGAGAGATGACTTTTTCGTGAAACTGAGACACAGTCTTAGCTGTTGCTGAACTCTGTTATTTCTGGAAGTTTTCTTTCTGCCTTTGGTGGCTACATAGTTAGCTCAGCAGGGCTTTGAAAGATTCATCCCTGACCATTTTCATGGCAGCTGTGCTCTCTGCAGGGTTCACCAATGCATCTGACTGCAAGAGGAGCAGAAGCATCTCCTTGTGGATGTACTTGTCACTGGCAGTGAAGGGCAACAATTAGGCCTGTGTTTGGACACTTCCAAATGATGAGCAGCTGAGACCAGCTGTGAAAAAAATGTCTCATGGACCCCTCGGGTGCCTGATCTGCTGAGTTTGGATGCCTTTTGTGGCACTTCCTGTGGAGAAGTGGGCACAGGCTAAAGCATCTTTGTGTTTTGGGGGCATCAGTGTCAGTCCCTGGTCTGTTGGCCAAGATTGCAGTATCACACAGATGTTGGTTGTTTCCTTCTCCGTTTACAAAGGTAAATAGAGGCATAATGGTGGCCTTTCAGCTAGGCTATGGCCATGTTGCATGACTGGTGCCTGGCTTTATAAATCGGATGGTAACAACATCACATGACTCCACTGCAAGCTCTGAAAAGGAAATTGCAGCTCTTATGATCCCATCATCTATTGAATAATAGTACTCATGATGGAGTTATGAATGGATAATTGACTCCTGATATTAACAGCTAAATGAGTGAACGTAGAGTTATGAAATACAGGCTTAAATTTCTGAAGAAATACTAAAGGGGACCTGTTACTTCTCCTGATGTGCCCCATTGTATCCACGACTAGTGACAAGCCACAGACTGAAGTATTATCATTAGCTTTAGGGCTTCAGTTTGGCCAATATTAAATTCTTGACTCTGATTGTAAGGTGTATTTCCTTGGCCCACATAAATGTCACAAACTCATTGAATTGGTGGAGAAAGGGTGCAAGCCATTCTGAGGGCCTTCATGGCCTGCTGGGACATCACTGAGGACAGGCAATGTGTGTGACTGTGGATCTGACATGTCACTTAAAATGCAGTAGCTGATTTTGGGATGATTTAAATGGTAAAGGATCCTTGGAAAAATACAGAGGAGGGAAAATGAGGTCTTTGCCTCCTTGTCTTAATCTGTCTGGAACTCAGCTGAGGCAAATTTGGGATTAGTTAGGTGTCAGCTTGTGCAGTGTGGTCTGACAGAGTAGGTGAGAGGCTGAGCAGGGTGAAGGCCAATGGAAGTCCAGCCTTAGCTGATGCTGGTTTAAAATGTTCTCATGATAGTTCTAGTTGAACGGAGGTCTTTGTCCCTGCATCTCTTCCTCGATGTAGTTGAGTCCAAAATTTTATTTTCATGTTTACTTTGAACAGACTTTTCTGCAAAGTTAGATAAAGAACAGAAAAGCCAGGAACACCTCTAAGAGAAAGAGCAGTAAACAGTTTGATATCTTTTTAGGGTTATGGCTATACAAAAGTGGCAGTAGAAGCTTGTTCATGCATATCCCTTGTTTTTCATAGGAAAAAATGACCCATCTAGGGATGTGAGTTACAGAGTGGTATACTGACTCTAAAATCCAGATCCTTGCAGGACTGCCCTGGGTACTGTCCAAGAGTTTGCAAAGCTGGAAGAAAAAGCACAACCACTGTCCTGTGAAGAAACCAGATGTACAGGGGGATAGTGGCAGAGATAGAAAAAGGAACTTTAGAGCTAAAGGAGAAAGAACAAGAGAGATAAAATGAGATGGTGTGTGTAAATTAGGAGAGAGCAAAATTTAAGATTAGTTTTGCAGTGAGATGAGTTAAAAGTGCTGTGCAGTATCAAAAAGTCCATAAGCAACTCCACTGCAAGCTTGTGGAGCTGAGATGGGAAAGTTTTGAGTGCAGCACTAAGGCAATGTATTCTCTAACCCTAGCTGTTACTAAAGCACCTTCCAAAAGGGGTGGTGGAGTGGACAGAGACCTATGGGTTGACCTAGTTCAACCCCATTCTTCCCTCAAAGGAGCAGAGGTTCACAAGGTCCACAGCTCCTGTTAATAAGTTACTGGAATTCTTCCAAGAGAATTTTGGAGCACCCTTTGCAGCTGAAATAAGGGAGAATTATGTAGCACCCTTTGCTGCCGGAATAAGGAAAGGAGAGGGAAGTGTGCAATGAGAAAGATATGGTGTTGTTACCAAACTACTGAGCTGATCCGAAAAGTTTAAATAGGCTTGCCTGCAAAATTGGGCCCTTCAGATAAAAATGTGTGCTCTGAATGGCTTCTTAAATGAGAAAGAAGTGTTTGCCTGCCATGGCTGAACAAGAAAACGCTGTGCAAGCATCCCCTATGCCTCTCAGTGGGTGGCTATAAAGGCAGAGTTGGATGTATCCCCTGCAGCCACAAATCGTCATTCTGAGGAGCTGCATTGGCTTGTGCAAGCTTTAAAAGTAATATTAAAAGGTGGGGGCTACACTGAAGGAAAGGCCATGCGCCAAATAAAAGTATACTTAGGTTAGAAGAGATTGCCAGGCTCTGTCTGTGGTTTTCTAAATCAGTGGTCTCCAAAGCAGGGTGCGTGCATCACAAGGGGCGCATAATACAGCCCATTGGGGCGTGGAATAAAATTTTTTTTGCACTATTCATAAATTTTTAGAACAGTGTTTATGTCATCTTTAGCTCACTCTTTTTACTTTTTTTTTGTATGTTTTATAATTTACATAATAGAGTGGCACGTGTATATGATTTATAAATTGCATACATTGGGGGGGAGGGGGTTTCTTAGGATTCTTTTTTTTCTGATATGGTTTGCAGTCCCAAAGGTTTGAAGAGTGCAATTTTAAACCATAGCTGTGGCCAGGATCTGCATATCGACCAGGCTGCACATAGAACAGCTGTGGTGAGTGGTCCTGCCCATGACTGCATCTAATTTTAGAGCTTAGAAATATCTGTACTACATGCCCTGAGGCACAACCCTGGTAAGTGAAATAGGAGTGTTTGAGAGCGAAATAGATGACTGTGAGCTAGAGAAAAATCCTAGGGCTATGAAAGACAAAGAGGCAGTGGAAACTGCTGCCTTGCAAATTGTGACTTCGCAGTGCTCTTGGGAAAAGTGGTGTCAAAAGTGCATGTGGTGAGGAGAAGGTTGTGGCAGGTACCTTTGCCTGGCACGAAGGTTGTGGAAGGAGTTGAAGCAGTGGGGCAGTGCATCAGTAAATATTACTCTGGGGCATGATCAAGTTTAAAAGCATGAAATCGTTTTAAGATTTTTAATCTCCAAATGGGAAAAATACTACCTTTGTGATAATATCTATATATTCATTCTTCATATGATTAATATTGATTATGCCTAATAGATTAATAAGATATGAACGCAGTGTTTCAGTACATAATCAAAAAAAGTTGTGAAAATGCACGTGTGTATACATACCTAGAGAAATTAAGTCGTGCATTTATAAAATGTGATGTTTTGAGTAGTGGAAGCAGCAACTGTACATAGATCAGCCAAGTCCAGGAGTGCCTTACAAGATAAACTGAGTTTTAACAGATTGTGTAAGTCTTCCTGTGTTTTGAACGGGGTGACTGCACCTTTGTCTGTTACTGTAGTTGGGGTATTTTAAAATAGCAACGTATAAATCAGTGACCCTCAGATGGGCAGAAAATAACAGATCGTAAAAACTGGTTTTCTCTGTTATGCAAAACACTCTATGTGTGTATGATACACAGTCTTACAGCAATTTGCTGGAAAGGATTAATTAATTTTTAAAGAGCTGATCATGTAGTTTTTCAAAATTATAAAAATGGCATTTTAGAGGTGAGAGCCATGTATCCGCAGTGGACAGCTATTAAACAAGACATGATGTTCTTGTGGTCTACTAAGAAGGATGGCAGCAAACAGCACAGGGCAGGGTGGGCATGTTTATATGCCTGTGTCAGCTTTTAGTGTTAAAATAGCTGTTTAATCATATTTTGACCAAGTCAAATTACAGAATTGTTCCACTTATTTTCAGCCACTGTCTGTCATGCAATTTGTAGGCTCCAGCTGTGTTTGAGTGGGTATGAATTTGTATGCACACACGTATGCTCATGTAAGTGTTCACAAGACATTACAAGCTAACTTTTGGTATACAGATTACCTGAAACAGGTGTATATATCTCATTAAAACTGTTAAAGAATGCTATTTTAATGACATCACACTATTAGAAGGAACATTATAGTCTCAGCTACAGGAATTTCAGAATTTGTGCTGTAATCACTGTAACAGTTTAGTTCTTTCTGTAGACTGTATTGGCTTTAAAAAACAAATGCTTACCGGGTCAAACAATGTCTGCGTGAGCTCCTCTGAAGCCTCTATAGGTGTTGTGAGACAAAATTACACAGGGAAGGGCACAGACCTCCAAGAAGACTAAGACTTGACCCTAATCAGGAGCTTATCTCAATAGAAGGGTTTGCAACAGCCTTTCTGGACTCAAAGGTGAAAAACCATATTTTGCAGTCTGTCAAGATTTGGGGCATCCTTGTCTATCAAAATCTGAGTTCTGGACTGGTAACCAGACAATTGCTATTGCCTTTTTTAGTAGCAACACAGCTTCTGAACTAATTATTTGAAGACAAGGTTTTGTCAGAACTGTGTTGCCAGGGTTTGCCTGGAGCCTTGTTCTGTTCTTTGTTCTCTCTTGTCTAAAAGAGTGATAGCTGTTATTTAATCACTTTTAGCTTTAGCTTACTTTCTTATGATTGCATAATTTAATGCCTATTTTTATAATAATCTTCATCAGTTTCTCTACCTCATAGCTAGAACTAGCAAGTCTATATTCTTTTGAAAATGAACTGTCTGAACATAGAACAAAACTGCAGCATGGAGAAGAGCAGCCATGGGATAACAGCAGAGGCCTGAAAACTGTGGGCACAAGGTGGTACAAACAGTACACCCACCCACCAGTTATGGCCTGAGTCAAGCTGGTTTTAGGTGTTAAAATAGAGCAAAGAGAAGATATATAAAGTATAGCATATTTGATAGCCAATAGATTGGATATTTGGAACAGTTTCCTCACAAAAAATGTTGTAGAGCTCTAGAAAAGGCTGCCCGGAGAAGTGGTAGAGTCACCATCCCTGGAGGTGCTTAAAAGGTGCGTAGATGTGGCATTTGGTGCCATGGTTTAGTGGTGGACTTAGCAGTGATGGGTTTAACAGTCAGACTCCGTGGTCTTAGAGGTTTTTTCCAACCAAAAAGATTCTATGAGTCTATGAAATATGAAAGTGGCATGGAACTGCAGAAGAGCGCAGAGTAAGGTAGGAGTAAGGTATGTTAGAAAATATATAAAAATAAGCCAAATTGGATCCTAGACTAAAATAGAAACAAGCTCCCCCCATCAGCATTGATACCTTTCTCTTGGAGAAAAGCTGTGGACATTGACAGCTTGCCATAACACTCTCTCCTATTCCAGACTAAGTAGGACTCTATGAGGAGTCTGTGGAGAGCATTACACCACGGAGAAGGGAGAGGTATTACAGAGTCTGCAACAGATGTTTCACTATTTATAAATGGTTTTTTGTATAGTTTACTGTAATTTTTTTACAATAATGAATAGATCTGGACTAATAACAAGCTTTTTCTTTAGACTGTTATGATACATTGTAGACTAAAAGTAAATTCTTAAATTCTTGATGTTCCGTGCAGATTGTTTCTGAGGTCCACGTAAACCACATGCGCTGTAGTGTAATACTGTCCTTACAAGTGGGCAAATTATACTATTCAGCCTATAGGGGTTAAACTTGCTTCCATTGGCAGCAAAATGGACACAGAGATAAAAAGAGAAAAGCAAAAAGTTGTGGGGTTTTGTTGCTATTAAGGAGAGATTCTGCCATATGTTTTGTATGAAGGAAGAGAGTGGGTATGCCGGAAATCCAGTGTACTCTGTCCTTGCAAGGGATGAAGGTGAAGGTGATGTTTATAAACCAAGTGAACAGGCAAAAAGTCCACATAAAATTGAGTTTTCTGCCAGGTTTGCAGGAGTGTGAGTCTGCGTGGCTCTGACAGCTCCACTGCCAACATGAATCTCAGAATATCAGAGGAGCAAGAGGCTCTGCCTCTGGATCTCATCGCCAGAGGCTACAGTGTGGTGAGGCAGTCGCTTGTTTACTTTCATAATATTACAGATTGCAATCAATACTCACACAGTTTTTCTTGCTGAGCCCTGAGGGGACAAAGTGAATGTTTATTTATTTCTATCTAGAGTCCACTGGCTTGTGCCTATTACATGCCTAGTTATTAATTTTACCTCACCTTAAATTTGAGAGGAAATTTTCAATGCAGCATTCATGCCCTGAAAAAAGAACTGGCACTAAAAGGAAACATGTCACTCACTTGATTTTCCTCCGCTTACCCTGTCTAACACTGCTGTGTTCTGTCGCTTCCCAAGCCCATCCCAATATTTATGCAGTTTTTCTTTACACTATGACCGGCATGAACACTCCCTGAAAGTGCTGGCTTCCTAAATTGTCATAGGAGGGTAGTGGGAGAAGAGGGGTCTGGAAATTTAGTTGGACATGTCCATCTGAAGCCTGAGAGTAGCTGGCACTTTGCACAAGCCTCATCCTTGCACTCAAATGTGTGGATCAGTGGCTTTCTTGGACTTAGGCTCAGCAGGGATGGCATACAAGAGCACCATGCAGCATATATTTTTGAAATACGTTTTTAAAACTGGGTTTCCCAGTATTAGTTCTGTGCAGAGCTGTGAAACTCTGTAACAAATAAAGAACAAATACTTCTCACTCTTTCTAACACATAAGCAGCCCACTGGGTTTTTTTAGTAGCTCAATAGATTTCAGTACGACTGTTGACTAAGGAGATTTTGTAAAGAAAAAAGCAAAACCAGTTTTCTGGAGTAAAGTACAGATTTGATCTGAATGAGGAAAATATCTCTGGACATTTTTTTTCCCCTGTATTAAGTAATTGTAATAATTTTTAAATAAAATTAATATTAAAATATTTACTGCAAAACCCTCAGAAATTTGCAACAGGGGGAAGGGGGCAGTGTTTTCTAGAGCCTGCTGCACTAATATCCCTTTCTTAGAGCACACAGAATGTTGAGTCTTGTGGTGTTGCATCACATGCAAAACTGGTTGTATCTTTTCCTTTCCTGCCCGTCATCCCATAGGAGTTTTTCTATAGCTCAGGCAGTTTTCCTTTCATTTGCACCATTGCGTTGTTACCCTCTCTATTCTTGATGTTTTCTTTTGGTTTTTTCTTTCTCTTCCTTTCTTTTCCACCAGTTAATTGTTATAACAGACTGAGGAGGAGGAGGCTGCTGGTTTTCTCCTGTTGAAATTGTTCAGTTTCCTCAGTGCCAATTGGTGCTTTGCATGGAGAATCACCAAGTGGAATGGAATTGGTTTCAAAGAGTGAAATTCAGTCACAAGCCCTTCATTCCAAGTATCAGGGAGATCATACTTCAATATCTGGTTTCTGATCAGAGCCTTGCAAGGCTATCAGGTGTAAATAAGAAATAGTCTTGATTATTTTCTTTGTGGGTTGTGCAGATGAGACACTGAACATAGAACTGTGTACAATATATTTTCATTAAACTCGTCATATAACTAATCTCTGGAACTCAGAATCCCTTATGAATATGAAGACTTACTTTAATGCTGACCACACCTGCCAGTTTGTTGCTATAAATGTCCTTAAAGATAGATGGAGTTTTAACCAATCAAAGGTAAAAGAACCAACCAGTTGCCTTTTGCATTTGTTCACAGAAGATCACAAGGCAAATTAATTAGTATAAGTCAAAATGACATGCCTTCACATGGATGGGTAAAGGCCAGAAATAGTCTTTCTTTTACCCTAGATATTGCACAATTATTTCATTTAGGTTCTCTTTAAAGTTTGAAGGAATGAAATCAGAGCTAGGGCAGTTAGATTTTTGGAGTTTAATGAGAGTTAGGAGCGGGATCAGTCTTGTTAATTTTACAAATAAATTCAGTGATTTGTTGTTTTCTTCCAGAGACTGCTTGTTTCCTTTTTTTTTAGAGAATTCCCATCCTCATTTATCATGTCCTGCTAATCTTTTTGCATGGAAGAGGGAAGCGTTACCAGCTATAGCAGATTAAAACTTTTGTTTTTGCTGATATGACACCAGATTTTGGTGGGTATCATTCAAATCAAGACTAAGTGATATACTGAAAATTTTTAGGAGTTCAGTGTTTCATCAAATGGAACACATCAACCATGGTGACAGTTTCAGACCTGCAGGACATGGAGAGGTTCATGGGTGTGAGATAGTTCAAAATAAAGCTTATGCCCATTCTGTTTGGCTTTCTGGATATTTGTGTGTTATTACACAGTTACGTTTGGGTTCTACTGAGACAACATCCCTGAAATTCTGGCCAAGTGGCATAAATGTAAACTTATTTTGTTGCTAGCAGCTGTGACATTGAGATTTCACTTTCCTCCCTACAGTGAGAAGTTGTTACGAGGCCTCTGCTGTGTTGACATAACACTTGAACTCTCTTGAAGGTATAAGAACCCTTTTCAATCTGCCTATCCATAGATTTTATGCTGATACATATCACTCAGACATGGTATAATTTTCCATAGGAAGCTAGAAGCAAAGGAAAACAACCCTAGCAAGATTCTTAAAATCTGTGGCTTCACTTTCCTCTATGGATCAAACTCTGCATTGGCACCAAGGACTCAGCAACACGTTTTTAAGAGAATGAGTTTAGGAATCCAAGTAGCTATCCATGTAGCTTTATTCATAGCAAGGTGGGTTTTATAGTAAGGGTTGTCATTTCAGATATGCTGCGAACTGAATTACTTAGGTATCATTGTTTGCCGTAAAATGCTTTTCTATTGTGAATGCTGAAATGTTAAAATGTGACTTCTGCTAGCAGAAAAAGGTCAGAACTCTCATCAGAAAAATTGTTTTTCTGTCTTAAATGCTGCAGAATTGTCTGAGGGTTCTTTTGTGATGGCAAACATGTCTTGGGTTCATTTTGTGTATTGTTGGCTGGTTTTTGTTCTTTTCCATGCTATCATTAGTGATGTGTAATTAGTTTCTTGTCAGGGAGTCTGTGGAGACACCTGTGAGAAGCACTTACACTGACAGGACAATTTATTTGAATGGTGTAACTAAACTAGAAAGCAGGCATTTACGCTGTTTATAATAAATTGTGTTCTGTGTGGTGAGATCGAGATCCAGGACACTGAGATTCTGCTTTGTGTGTTCAGCATCTCTTTTCAGTGTTCTGGCAAAGTAAGGTGTCCTGCTCCTTACACAGGAGTGCTCTGGGAGACAGTCACCAGCCGAGGCTTGAAACTTACTGCACACATTTGTTATCATCAGCTACTAGACAGTTTCATAGTTAACAACTAAAAATCGATTATGACAGTCAAACAGGTTTTGGACACCCAGTGTCTCCAGTCTCCATGTTACTGGTGTGGTGGGCATGGTGTTGAGGGCTCTTTGTCTCTCAGTTCATAGTGAATGGGTAAAGGGTTCTTTGATGATGGGAAAACAGAGAAATAGTGAGTGCCCTTTCTCTTTTGCAAGCTCCACTGTGTGTAGGCACTTTTCCTCAAGGAACAGGATCCAAAGGATAGCTTTCTCATTTGTAGGTAAAAACCAGTGTGTTGTGGGTTATTGAGACAGCAAGCTGAGTGCACTTTGTCTGGTACCTTCTCTTTATTGCAGCCGTTATGCTGTTTTCTTAATTTTATTCTTTTTGGGTAAGCGCTTGTGTTTGGGTGCAAAGCAGACAAGTAGGTCTCCATGCTACAATGTCATGTGTGCTTTTTGTCATAGTTTGGCTTTTAGAGTGATTCCTGACAGCACTGTGGTTTCGATTTCTTTGAAAACACAAAAAGCAGTCTGTACTCAGGAAACAGGAAACAGCCACGACTGTCTTTTGCAGGGGAATCTTACCTTTTATTCCTTAGGCCCTTTTGTTTGCGCTGATTAGGCTTGTGTGGAAGAGAGTTTTGGGAAGGGCGGTTTCACCCTCTGTTGTCCCATCGCAGCCTGTTCAGAATGCCATGCATGCTCATGCTGGTGTTGCACTGGGTTAATGAGGAGCCTTTGGACACGCCAAGGGTGAAGCTGCAGAGAGCACGCGAGGCTGTCACGTCTTGGTGCGTGTTTGATCAGCACTTCTGTAAGGCTGGCAATGTGTGTTTTGCTGGTTCCAGCAGCCAGCAATCAGGAAAACCTGTATTACTGAAATGCACAGTGAGAACTGTGTGGTTCTTGTGCAGGAATTAGCAAGCACATCTGAAGTGCAGGGATTGTATTGTCAAGTGGACAGAGCCCTTGACAGGAGCCTGAGAATAATATGTCTTTCTTCAGCCCAGACACTGAGTCATTGTGTGATGTTTGGCAAATTGCTTCAACTCTTTGTTTCCCCTACAGGAAATAGAGGACCCTACTTTAAAATGAGATCTGTAAGAGCTCTATAATGAATAGTGATTATAATGATACAGTTTTCTGCAAAAGCTTGGATAATCATTGTCAGCAGTGGCATTAATTTTAATTTGTCTCCATAATTGAATGGAGGTTTAAGATATGCAATTCCGTGTTCTAGTTGGGCAAATTGATCCTTGATGGACTGGTGAGAAATTTTGGTGATATTTTTTTACTTATAAACAGTTGTCTTATTTTAATGAAAATAAAGATCTTTATAATTTGAAGCCAGTTGCCAAGAGAGGTTTGCAAATTGCTAATACAAGGTTAAACTAACTTACAAATGGGAAATGCTGATGTTTTAAGTATCTTTTACATTGTTATAGAAATAGCTAGCGCTCCTTCTACTACAACATTTACATCTTATTTTGGAACATTGTTAGCTGTTGCTGAAAAGATAATGAACCTCCCTAGAAGTAGGGGGACAGAAATCCCTTTTTTTGTGCTTGTATCACATCCCAGTACCAAATGATCAGTGGTTGCCCTCCTCTGGTCAGAGCAGATTTGGGGTTCTGCAGTGAAGTGATGACCCACATGTGCCAGTGGCTTTGCTGCTGCCTAGTCTGTGCAGCAGTTCCTGGATTTCAGGCTGTCAGCCTTTAACCAGTGACAAAAGAAACATGCATTGGTGTTGATTAAATAAAACATAGTTGAAAATTACAATAAACAGTGCCTCTTAGACTTTCTGGAGTGTTGATTTGTGTATTTGCCACAGATATCCACTGTAGCAATGTATAAAATATATTGTTCATCTTCTGTTCTCACCTGTGCAGGTGACATGGCTTAAAAACCACGAAGGCAACCACTGTCTCCAGAGGAATGGACCACCAATTAATTGGTTTGAGCAATGATTACACAGAAAAACAATCAGCTGTGCTGTGTCTGCTGCAGGAACTTACACTATAAAGGCTCAGCAAATGCCAGTTTGTCCTAGATATGTCCTTTTTGCTGACTGCCACGTGCTCACATAAAAAGCTTTAGAATATACCTGAATGGGGCATCCTAAAAACCATTCCCCTGGATGGATCCCTGCGGCAAGAAAATCTCTTCAGCTTGAATTATTTTTTTCTTTGCTGTCCTTTTCATTTAGTTTTCAATTCACTTACGTATATTCTGTGGCTCCACTCGTTCTCCCAGGAGATGTCAGACAATAGCCTCCTATGCTGTAGATCAGGGGATTTCTGAAAATGTGCATGAGGTAAATTGAGCAAGATGAGAACTAGCTAGTTCTAATTAATTCACCAGTGTTGTATTATGCACTTATATGTATTGTTTAAAGAGTAGCAGCACATTATAATACCTGAACTCCAGGTTATTAATACACCTTCTGCAGTGGTCCCTAATTAGTTAGAACAAGTTTGACCAATTCTACTCCCCTGCTGTGCTAATGCATCCGGCCTGAAAAGGTCACAGATAGTGGGATCTAAAGAGATTCTTACAGTTTTGCTCACATGAATTCCTTAACAATTGAGTAAAAATGATAAAAATAGAAATAATAAATTGGGAAGGCAGTACCAAATACTGATATTCCACCTTCTTTTTTTTTTGCCTTTGCTTTGGTCAGATGCTTTGCACTATGAAAGTTGGTTCAGTGTGAAGAAGTCTCATGGACTATAGAATAGGGCTGTTACTAAACACATGTTTTACATCTTGTTATGATTCTTTGGGCAAAAGTGGGTTATCTCTGACTGCTATGCAGGCTGAAGTGTCTAGGGATTGCTGTAATCTGTGTTTTGCTGTGTCCCTAGAGGACTCGTTGCCAGCTGAAAAAAGACAAAAGATGGTGTTCCCTGCAAGATCATGCTGCTGCTTCCCTTTACTCTTTTCTGGAGTAACCTGACAAAAAGAGCAGCTATGACAAGCACAGGCTAGCTGAGGGTTTTCCCACAATCTGGGAATTAGCTGGCTTGATCAGGCAACTATTTGGTCTCTTACTACTTATGTCTGACACAAATGTGTCAGCACATAGGAGAGAAGCTGGCATGTAAAATGCTTTCCCATAGGCAATGCAGTTTTTTAAACCAGTGGTGCACAATAAGTTGAAAGAAGCGGACATAGTGATACATATTTATAACATCAGGAGTCCCCGAGCACTAAACCAGGCAATTTTAAAGGACTACTGTGAGCCCTCAGCTTCATTGCTGGTTTGTGCAGTTGCTTTCAGTCATCTGTTGAGAATGATTCCTAAATTCTTGGATTGTCTTGCAGCCCTCTGCTTTGCTTAGGAGCACAAAGCAGCTGGAACTGAAGGCATGTCTTGGGGTTACAGCATGGTGCTGCGGTAGATCGTGTCTATTTCTAAGCCTGATCTGGCAAAGCATTCACGAAGGTGCTGAGGTATTAACATCTTTGCGCTAAGCCATTTGAAAAACAGGATTTGCAAAGAAAGATGCTGAGAGTTTATCTTCAGGATACAAAAGAGTTTTGTGGAATTATGCTCTGTAAACTGCTCTGACTCTTCAGCCTGTTATTCTACCAGGCATCACGTGTTTGCCAACTTACAGGGAGAGCACATGGCACAAGAGCTGGCATATGAAAAGTGTGGTTAATAAAATGAATGATGGAATTTTCTTCCCCAGCCCTAATGGTGCTGGATTACCTTGTCTTTTTTTAAACAATGGTACTAACCTCTGAGATAAAACCCCTTTTATATTCTAGGTAGAGCTGAAGTGTGTTTGGAAAAACAGGTGGTTTGAAAATCGAGAATATATGTATTTTGTAATGGGGATACAGTATAGGATGGGAATGTCTGAAATGTCACATCACAAGTGACATTCATGGCTATTTGTTTGACCTGAAGCTGCATTTCTC
>JAWWLT010000092.1:9721380-9754805 GCA_035040995.1 Premnoplex brunnescens | reverse complement strand
AGATGTGATTTGAGTAAGAAAGGCATCCAGGGTCAACCAGGTATGAAACCCAGGTCTGAACTCCTTGGAGTTAAAAAGAAAGGTCATACACTCATAGAATGATTCAGGTGGAAAAGGTTCTCTGGAGGTCTCTAGGCATAGCACAGCTCAGAACAGAAGCAGCTGGATGAAGCTCCTCTGGGCCTTGTCCAGCTGAGTTTTCCTATCACCTTGCCAGGCAATCTGCTTGGTTTTTGAGTATCCTCATAGCAAAACAGTTGACCTAATATTCCTTCTAGTAAAGTGGTTTAACCTGATGTGAAGGATAACAAATCTAGCCCTGATGGCAGGAAAAAGAGGAAGTAGGATGCAACAAAAAACTGGGTGGGTAGCAGAAAGCAATCAAGGAGTGAATCACATAAAAAAATCCTCCTGACGATTTTAGAGCTGTGTTCAGTTGGAACCTTAAGACCAGTTTTGTCTGCCCAGCCCCTGTTCTTGAAGAAACTTCACCTACATCTTTACATGTCTAGTGTGAAAATGTGTGTTGATTACCAGTAGTCATTGTGTAGACTTCCTTGTCCACCTTTCCTTTTGCAGAACCCAGCATGTTGGACAAAGCTTGCTGTTCAAGCCTCGCCACCTCACTCTGTTTTGTAAACCAAAATTGTGCTGCGTTTTCCTAATAACTACATCCTAAAGTAATTTCCATTGGACTCTTTCCCATACTGTCCACTATTCAGCTTCCTGCAAAAGTTACATGTGCATCTTCATGCGTCTTGCTACTGCATCGTGGTTTAGTAAGGTTCTGAAGGAGTTGAAGATGCCCTTTGTGTGTTTGGAGACTTGTTAAATTGGAATCCTGAGGAACATCCATAAAGTTAAGTTCAGGTTCAGTCATGACTATTCTTGAATTATATCCAGGCTTTGTCATGACAAGTAGCCATAGAAAATAACATTCAGTATTTCTACTCTTTTAGACAGAGCTAACATTGAAAAAAGAATAGTATCTTTAAGTGCAGGGGTCAAAAGTGAGCACCAGAACCTATGGATTTTATGAAAGTTTTCAAAACCCAAGTTTTCCCTTCTTCCTTACCTTGCATTCAAAATTATGTAGCAAGATGATTACAGGTTCTGAAAAATGAAGTGGTCACCATTACTTTTTTAATATGAGTGCCTGCCAGTGATAAAGTGTTGGATTGGCTCAGACACATGACTTGCATGCAGCAGAAGAGATTCAAAGTGGTAATTGTTTTTTAAAAAGCTTCCTGTTCAGCTGGGAAAATGTTGGAGGCAAATAAAATGGATTTTATAATGCATTATACATATTAATAAGACTGTGAAGTAAAATGTCTTTGATCGTTTTTGGTTTAATTTAAAACATTGTCTGTATTTGATTTTTGTGATTGGTCTAAGAGTCCTGCAATCTTTTGGCAGTTTCTTTTGGCAGTAAGTGCTGCATTTATCAATGTCTAACAACTGTAAACATGCACTACTGTATTAAATAACATCAGTCTTGAAGCACAGGCAAGTTTTATGAATCTTAATGAATGCTGTTTTATGTATGACAAAGATTCAGAGCTCCAATTGGCACCAAGGTTGTCAGCTCAGGTGGAAAGCCTTTATACCTGGAAGAAATAGGCAACAGAACAAGCATCATTGAATGTGATATGGTCAGTGTCGCTAGAATGAGGATAAATTTGATTTTTCCATCTTCTCCGCATGGTTTTAGAATGATAAGTTCTGCACTGCCTTGGTACGAAGGGACTTGGTAACTTTCACTGGACACGGCAGTGTAAAATCAAGAGCTATGTTTCTACACTCATGCCCCGTAAGGGAAAGGCAGGACAAGGGGGAGCCCCTGTGTCTCTGTGTGTGCACTGAGGGGATGTGGTACCTGCCACACCTACTGTACAGGGGTCCTTCATGGCTTTCCCTGGGGTGTTTTTCACTTGTCTGCTGTCCTTATGTGAAAATCAAAGAGACAGCAAGGCCGTTCCCATGCTTATGCTGACCATTGCCTTGTGACCTTCTCTGCACTTCTCTTAATGCTAATTACACTGTGATTTGTTTGTGTAGTGCCACTGGAGATCTTTCTGTCTAACTACATCAAAGTGCTTCATAGCTATTAAGAGAATACCGAGCTAATCTAGCAGAGAGGAAAGAGCTGCATTGTCCCCAACCCAAGCAACCCTTGCACCCAGGAGGATGACATCTTTCACCAGCAGAACATAAGGCAGTTATGAGCCAGACCAAAAGCCTGTTTTGGCAGCAAGGCTCTGAACAACTGTGGTAAGCAGGAGATAGCTAGAGAAGGTTATAAAATAGGACTGTTGTATGCTGACCGTCTCTGATGTGGTGTTAATACATCCCCTGCCTGGAGGGAATGTCACTCTTTTTATGAGTCTGCTAGAGATTTTTCTTCCACGTGATTTTTTTATAGTTGCTTTTTGAGCCCTTGTAAATTGCTGGCACCCATAATTCCTATGTCAGGGAGTTTTACAGCTTACCTGTGCCATTTCTGTTTATATGTCAACTGATAGCTTAATGTAAAAGCCTCTGCACTTGAGAAGACTACAGCCTTTCCCTGTTTGCCAGACACAGGCAATGGCACAGCAGTTTCTCTGCTCTGTATTGAGACTGTGTTGATCTTCTGTGAACTTCTGGTATGGTCAAGGGAGTCCCGGGAGCCCTTGGAGGAACATTAAGGAGCCAGTGAGGACAGATAGAAGAGCCCATGGCTGCTAGCAGCAGCTTCCAGTCAGCTCTGCCAGCTGCTCCTGATCAAAGAGGGCACTGAGCTTGCAGATGTTAAGTCTTGAGCAAGGAGGGTCAAGTGAGACACTGGCACAAGGTTGCCCAGAGAAGCTGTGGATGTGCCATCCCTGCAAGTGTTCAAGGCCATGTTGGATGGGGCTTTGAGCAACCTGGGATAGTGGAAGGTGAAAGCAGCAACTTGATCTCGTCACTGCCATGGGAAGGGACACCTAAATGGCCTTTGAGCATCTTTCCAATGCAAACCTTTCCATGATTCTATGATAAGCACTCTTGCACCAGCTCTGTAAATCCTTTCCCAGAGCTCTGCTCTGAGAAGTGGCTGTTTGTGCAGCAGCTGGAGTGGAAAGGAACCACTGACTGCTCACACAAGTATGTGTGTCCTCAGATACAACACTGATGTGTCACAGGGTCTGATCCCTGTCAATCACTGGAGCAGTTTTCCCTGTAACAGTGGAGGCCTTGACCAGCACAGGGACCTCCTGAAGGTGGTTGTGGCTTTACGTGTTTTGTGCCACAGAGACACCTACGGCCCCTTGCTATGGCTGGGGCAGTGGCGGGACTTTGGCATAAGAACAGCGAAGTGGAATCCCACCAACCATAAACAAAAGTAAGAAAGTGACAGGGAAAGTTCTCAATCCACTTCTGAGAAGTCAGCACAGATGGATGCCTCTCTGGCACACCACATTTAATAGCTTGTGACTCAAGTTTGTGAAATCCCCTGTGAGAAAACCAGATTACACAAACACACTAATTTAGGATTACAAGCCTTAGTCAGCAAGTGAAAACTCTTAGATACCAGCTGCTAATCAATTCCTGACACCCTCTGGTCCCAATCACCATCCTCTTCCAACAGCAGAAAAGGGCATTCTTTTTACGCAGCAGGAGGAATCCCTGCCTGTCGGTGTTAGTGGGAGCCCCTCTGGTTCACCTGTCAGCAGCCTGTTCCCAGCACAAAGGGTTAACAAAGGAAGCTTGTCTTTATAGCTGGTTTCTTGGCAGGCAGTGCAGGTTGTACCATTAACAGGTTTTTTTGTCTAGTATAACGGCAGGTGTTCTTTGTACAGAAATTGGAAGCTTATTTATTGGATTCAGCGTTTAATCTTGAGACCTGCTTTCACGGCTGCTTAGTTTGGGCATCACTCAGGACCAGGGCTGCACACTCCGGCTCTGACAGTACCCAATGCCAGGGACAAGTGCACGGTCACATTCTCTGAAGTGCCTACACACTAATGTACATGCTGGGGGAAGGAAATATGATGAATTAGAGGTCTGAATGCATTTGCAGGGCTATGATTTCCCTCGTGTCCCAGTGATGTGGTAAAATAGCTCACAGGACTGGAGTGCTGCTGTGGATAGACAGGCATTTTCAGGAAGGGCAAGCTGGGACAGCAAGAGGCCAGGGGTGGGATTTGTAGTACCTGCAGGTTAACAAAGATCATCTTTTCCTCTGCTCAGTGCTGGTGAGATACATCTGGAGAACTGTGCTGGGCTCCTCAGCACAAGTAAGACTCTTGCCTGTGGAACCCAGGGAAAGGATGAGAGGCAGTGGGCACAAACTTCAACAGTAAAAGGCATTTAACAGAATAAAAAGCTGTCTTATTAAAGGGTGATTGAACACCAGGACAGGTGCTGCAGAGAGTTTGTTGAGCCTCTGTCACTGAAGATATTAAAAACCCAGCTGGATATGGGCTTGGACTTGGACAGCCTGCTCCAGCTTGACCCCGTGTTGAGCCAGGGGCTGGACCAGGTGATCTCCAGAGACACATCCAACACGAGCAATTTGGTGACAGCCTGGGACCTTCTTCAGAGGTGTTTGTAAGTTGTGGCTCCATTTAACTGTTCCCTTGTTTGCCGTGCCTCCTTGATGCTGAGACAACTGCTGTAGTTATAAGGTCAGATGTATTTTAGTTTTACAGATAAGGAAATGGAGGCACAGGATGACTTGTCTACAGTTACACCTTTGGTTGAGGTCAGGATCCTGACTTTCATTTCAGTCTGAAGACGTGACTTGTCTCAGGTTTGTCTGAGAAAACCTAGGTGCTTGTCTGTAGCTGCTAGCTGAATATTCACCTGTTCTCTTCTTTGTAGATCTTTTCTTTCTTTAATGGCCTTGAACTGTCAACAGAATTTTTCACAGCTAAAGAAAAACAGTTTCCTCTTAGACCTAAACATTTATCAAGTTAAAGCTCCACTGCACCAGCACAACATTTTAAAATATATTTTAGTCATAAATAATTGCAGTCATCTGTAAAGCTGCTGGCTCTGAAACAGAATTACTCAGCCTTTGCTTTTCTTCTTTTCCTCAGCAGGTAGCAGAATAGGGATATTGAAGCATTAGTCATTTGAAAATGTGATAAAGTGTTTTGATGCATATGGGAAAAAGAGAGGGGTTGCACAGATGTGTCAGAGTCCCATGTCACTACAGGAGGGAGAGGAAGAATATTAGACTGCTGCAAGAAGTAATTAATAGAAGAAGAACTTGGCAGCAGGGCAAAGCATTAAAAAATGTAATTTGTTGTAACTGGTGAAACTATCAGGGTGTCTTTTATTAAGGAAAGGAATGGTTCGGGCACACAGGTAAGCACTGACTGCAAGGACAGAAAATATCTGAATCCCTGTCAAAGTCCTCCCGACAGAACAGTAGTTGGAGCACAGCAAAAGAGTCATCAAATGTGTTCCTTTTGGTGGTGCCTGGGTGGCTGGTGGAGGCAGAGACCCTGCTGTAGAAAGACAGCTGTGACAAAGGGTCCTACCACAGCTTCTTGCCTGCATACACATTACTGCTGGGAACTTACTTGCCCCTTTCCGACCCCAAGCACCTGCCCAGGGAATGTCCATAATTAATGAAGCTTTCAGAGACAATGCTGGCTATTAACACCTTTCAAAGTCAGTGGAAACGGGACCATGTGTTTCAAAGGCATCAGAAAGGGGCCCAAGAATGTAGAGTGTCCAGGAGTTTGGCTTCTCTGAGGCTTTATGTTTACCCTGGGATTTTCTGAGTTGAGAAATATTGTAGAACAATAGTTCTGGTCTGTCTAAGAATAGAAGTTTCTTAACTAAAAGTAGTCAGTTTCTAACGAAGAAACATTGCTTATGTCCTTCAAAACCTCATAGCTCTCCAACGTGGGGTCTACTTGCAGTATTACTAAAATATACATGTTGTTTATGTACGGATTTGCTTTAGAATTAGGCTTCCTTGTTACTCACTTCTGCCCAGAGTGACATCTTCTAAGAACCTGACAGGATTGCTTTCTGGTTGAGATTCTCTCCTAACAGTCAGGTTGGTGACCAGAGCAAAAGAGATGAAACCACTGGCATAAGTGTCTGATAAGGGAGCAGATTTGGCAAGTACTTTCAGAGAAAGGAAGGTGAGAGCATGGGCTCTCTGAGGAGCTGCTCTTCCTAACTATGCATACTCTATGAATTTATTATAGGGTTTTTCTCCCTGGACAGATGTTTCCCTGAGCCTGCAAGGCAGAGATGCTGGGAAATGGAAAATGGTTTCCCCTTCTTTTGGCCAGATAAGATCTCAGATTTTAGATCTGTCAGCCTCATGGACAGGGCGCTTATGCCTTCTTTGGTTTTCCTGGAACAGTAATGTGTGAATGAGACAATGGCTTTTGAATTCCATTCTGTGGCAGCTGGCAAAACCATAGCTCCTTTCAAGAAACAGTCTGGGGATGATCTTCAGGATAAGAAAATGTGCATGAGGTACAAGAATAAGCAACTATTCATTGTGAGGGGAGTATGTACTACTGTACTTCTGTAGCATCCTTTGGCATTTGTCTGTAAGTCAGGGAGGGTAAAAGTTCTCTTGGCATCTTTTGCCTTTTACCTTTCTCGAATGTGTTGCTAGAAATGTCACCCAATCCATCATCAACGTTTAAATCTGCAGTCTGGAAGCAAGCACAGGGAAAGTAAGGATTGTGTTCTGGTGTGGTTTGTTTTTCACTTTCTGCAGGCCTTTGTTCCTTTTGCTTTATCCCATAGTTCTCATTTTCATCTGATTCTCCCACTGTCACTCTGTTCAATCTTCAGAAAGAAACTTGCTTTTCTACCAACAAGGACACTTTAGAAATCACAATATAACTCTGCATCTGTCTGTGAGTAGCTTGGCTTAAATGCCACGTGACGATACCAAAGAGCAATCATGAAAAGCATACTGAAGGTATCGGTCTGTTGTGTCAGAATCCTGTGTCTTGTCAGGATCTGTTGCTTTTTGTTATTTGGGGAATGGATTGTCCTGACAGCTTCTTTGTGAGTGAAAATAGTTGTTAGATTAAAATGCCTTTAGAGTTTATGATGGATTTAACAGGTTTTTGAGCCATTTGTACAGTGAAACACATTTTCAGGGTTGTATGGCAACTTGGAAGCTGTTTTAGCCAAAGGCAGCTTTTCAGCTTTCCAGAGCAGTCCCCCTATTGGGCACTTCTGGAACACACAGACTTTTTGCAAATAAAATACTTGTGTGTGCAAGTCAAGTGCACAATTCACATGGAATGACTGTGGTAGTTGAAATAAGCTGTAATTTTGCGATTTTGGTTACTGAAACTAGGCAGATAATGAATGACAAGATTTTGCATTATTTCTAGTGTATTGGATGACTCATGTCAGCATAACCCAGGTTAAGAACTGCTGTCAGAAAGAATCAAACTCAAAATAGCCTTTCACAGAAGAACACATCTTGTTTCAAGTTAGAGGGACAAATTCAACACCATGTTCTCTTTAAACTCTTTGGAGTTGTTCTGAGTTTTACAAAACTCTAATTATTTTGCTGTATTGCAGTGTTTAAGTATTCCAACAAGTTTCATGAATTCAGCTATTTCTGAGGCTTATTGCACTGAAGAGTACTCTTAGCATTACAGCCATTGTCAAATCTCAGGGGATACAGACAGAAATCCATTATGAGACAGATAACTGGGGGAGGATCTGCTCTGCAGATGCATATCCAGTGCCTGGGATCACTCCCTGGGGAGCAGTTTAATGTGATACTGGACCTACTGAAGCTTCATAAAACATGCCCTTCACTTGGAGGCTGAGGTGGGACACAGATTAGAAGGGAAAAGTATTTGTTTTCCCAGTACTGGAGGTTCATCTATTGTATTTTAGAACAGATTCTTACGGTTTAGAGGAGCAAATCCTTTTAAGCACAATTTGGACAACGCTTCTTTAAGGACACCCAGAAAGAGTGTTTTCTGGGCAGCTCCATGACATGCACAGCATTCCTCCTGAATTTAGAAGCAGCAATGAAAAATATTGCAAGTCTTCCAACCAAAGAAGTCCTTTCACATCACCTGCTTCTAGCAGTGGTTGGTCATATCATGCTTGAAGCACAGAAATTTTTACTCATGTGTGAGGAGCTGGATGTCATGGAGTCAGTAGAAATTGTCTTAACAAGTCCTGAAGATGATACCAGGATTTTGTCCCGTTTTGGACAAGCCCTGGATAGGCAGGATAACCAGTCCTGGAGTGTAATCCATTTCCAGTCAGTCCCAAATGGTCATAGGTATCTGTCACCTCAATATATCCCCTTTTCCTCTCTCTCACAGCTTCAACAGCAAGTCTTTAAACTTGGGGAAAGGAGAGGGAAGGAGGGGAGATGCCCTTTGTTTCTTTCAGTTTAATACCAGAGTAGTAAAAAATATATTTATGCTCTGCTTCTGTTCTTATAAAAAAGAATCATTCTGAACAGATGCCATTTTAACGCAGACTTTTTTGTTAAGAAAATTGCTTACTCACTGCCATAACTTGTTGGTCATTTTGAGGTGTTTTGTGCTGGAAGCAGCAGTTTCCTGGCTATGCCATTTGGAGCTGGGTAGAGCCTTAATGCCACCTGCTGAAAAGTCTCAAGGGACCTGCTCAAGGGAGGATAAATAGGTTATACTTGGGGCTTGGAGGTTTTAATAACACTTAGTGATAACATTCGTCAGATGCAAAACTAAAATTTAAAAAATCTGATAGATTCCCCTCTTTACAGATGGAAGTTTAATTCTATTCACCCCCTAGTGTAAATCTCATCCATTTTAGCAGGAGGGCTTTCAGATCCCATGTTTTGGGGTCTGAAAGGAAAATTACAGGTCTCAATGTTTGTTAAGAGAAGAGTCTTGCTTTTCACCCACTGATTAGCCAGCTATTTCACAGGAAATTCAGAATGCCTTTATTTCCTCAGCTGTTTGAGGAACACATTTACTATTCCATAACTGGGTTTTGCCATAACAAAGACAGCAATCTGCATGTACCTGAGGATGACGTATTACATGAAATACAGGATGTATGTATGAGAGACAGAAAAAGTGTGGGAACATACCATGATGTGCCAGGTACAGGAGGCAAGTTAGGGATTCCAGCCCTGAAAGCAAGACACAAGTAATTTTAGAGAGTCATTTACTGCTGTAGGAGACAAACAGCTTACTGATCTCCATCCTTAAAGTGTGTGTTATCCAAATGTTGTTTGAAGTCTCAGTGCTAGTATGTATTTAAAACTTTTCTTAATTTTCCTTAAGAATTCCACTCCTACAATCAGGTGATGCTGTGACAATCTCTACTTCAGTTTTAAAGCATCAACTGAATTTCCAGCCTTTTATTGTGGGGACAAAAATGTAATTCCTGACAGAACTTTAAATTTATGTCTCTTTACACTATAGACAGTCTGGGGATAGTTGTAAATGATACAGGTTTTAATACAGGAAGGTCAGAGCAGGTTCAGTAACTTTTATGCTATTAGTGAACAAAGTTAAGAGTGAGATCACAGTTGTGCCAAGACTGAGGATCAGCCCTGAGAGAAAAACCAAGGAAGCAAAGGCAATGCACTGGATATCTCTTCCATTTTAGCTCTGACCCCTTCAGTCACCATCTCACTGCTGAATTGGCTTTCTGACAGAGAACCTTTGCGAACTGTCTTTAGTAAGGTTTAGGGGGGAAAAGAAAAAAAATACTCTGTTGTTTGTTAGTGTAGGAAAACTAACACAAGATAAAATCCTACTGGCATGAACTCCTGGATTTGTTCTTTTTAAGTGATAATTTGCATTATCAGTGTGGTTGCTTTTACTTCAGACTCAGTGGAGAGTGAAATGGGCACTCTGAGGGGAAAATGATGGTATTTAAAATCACCTCCTGGGAACACCTCTCTTCTCCAGGTCAGTAGCTACTGTCAGAGTGCAAATGTGGGAAAGTTTGGGTGCATGATCTGCTGTCAGGGAGCAACTGATGCTCATGAACAAATACTCACCAAGAGGGATGAACCCACCTTTTCTTCCTCCTCACGATAATCCCATTTGAAATTGCTGGCTGCACACTTACTGGTCTTAAAATCATCCTCTCCTGTTTTAAACCCCAAATCCAGGGACAAAGACTTAAAAGTCAGGATGAAGCCCACAGCAGATTATTAAACAAATTGTTACTAACACCAAAGGATCTGAAATTCCAGGTCTACTTTTAAAAATGAGCTGATCTTTTGAAAAATACAGGTGGAAACCCAAATATATTAAAAAAACATAAAACATTACAGACACTGCATGGTTGTTTGGTACTTTAGCATTTGGAATGTAATGTTGCATTAATGCCCCCTGCTGATAAGCCTTCAAAAATCTACTTTGAACCAAGCTCAACATTTAATAGGCCTCTTTTCTTGAATTAAAAAAATCTAGCATCCCTCTTTTCATAATTGGGTTCTTCTTAAATAGATCACATTTCTTTTAAGTCTGCTACATAGCAAGGTCTGTGCTGTCACCAAAACAGTAAAAAAAAAAAAAGCCCTTATAATTATCCCATATGAACCCTTTCTACTCTTGTTTTAGTAAAAGGGATCAAATGATGTAGCATGTCTGAGTAAGAACTAAATCTTAAAAGACAGAAGGAATCTTTTATAATGATTTCATAAAGAAAGCAAATCATTATAATGAAATATACCTTGCCAAAACAGAGAAATTCCAAGAGAGTGAACAGTTATTCAGGGTTATATTAGAGGGAGCTGAGTCTCAGAATCATAGAATCACTGAGGTTGGAAAAGTCCTCTAAAATTGAGTGCAACAATTAACACAGCACTGCCAAGTCCACCACTAGCCCACACCCCTAATTCGTGTTCCTAAGTGATAAACCTTTTCACAGCATTTATGATCTTATTTTCTAGCTAAATGAAAGATAAAATTGGTTTTGATTTTTATAGAGATACTGATTTCTGTATTTTTTCTTCCTCTTCAAGCCAAGGGAGAAATGCTTTTCCTCTGCTGTAAGTGATCAAAAAGACACTACTGTGTTTTTTCCAGTTTCCGTCACCTGTGCTGCTGTATCTTTCCATTGCCCATTCTTCTCCCTGCTTCTCTGAGGTGCATAAAACCTTGTGCAAGTGTCAGTAGCATTGGCTGATGGCCTGAAGCTCATAGAGACATCTGCCCCTGTGTGCCAGTCCCTCTGGAGAGAGTAAGGAGACTCATGTTGGCCCTTTCCAGCATCAGAGTGAACTTAGTCTTTCACAGGCAGGCAGAGCTGATGCAGAGGCTCTTGTAAGGCAGCCCAGCTCATGGAGAGTGCAGTGAATACAGGGAGAGGAGGCCCAGGCTGGTATAAGACAAACTATTAGGACCACAAACTGCTGGGAGAAAGGTGAGCAGGGTGGGATGGAGGCACACCTGGTGCCCTCCCGTCCTCCCTGGGTGCAGGGTGGCAGGCAAAGATGGGGCTTTCTGCAGGGAAACTGGTACCTGCTCAAGCCAGCCCTTCTCCCCATCATCAGTAGCTTGCACAGATATTGCCTTAGGAATGCAGAGAATTGTGCATCTTCCTCTTGCTCATTTGTTGTGGTCTTGGGAAGTTCACAAAAAAGAGTGTGGGGAAAGACCCGCAAAATTTGTGGCATTAAAGCACTGATTTTTATCTGCAGGAGAAGGCTGTTGGTCAGGCCAAGAACACCCTTGCTTTTCTTTGGTGCCTCCTAAACAGGCAAGTTAGCATTACCATTGCCAGCATCCTCAGGAAACATCATGGCAGATCTTCAAAGAGTTTTTTTGTTGTTTGTAAAAGCATTTTTAATAGTTTTTCAATTAATGGGCTCCTTCCTGACTAGGAAAATGGTCACAGATTACAAGTGAGAAAAGGGGCTAAAAAATGAAACAAAAACCAATAGTACAGAATTGTTCATCCAGAATTTGGTCAGAGGTAGGTATGCAGTCTTTGGGAAACCAGGCCCAGTGCTTGAACACCCATTCCTGCTGTAGCAGACAATCAACAGCCCAGGATTTTCACCACCACACAGAGTAGGTATAAGGGTATGTAGGTATGTAGGACAGAGGAGGCCAAACTGCTATAGATGACAATTACCTTTCTTAGTTGATAAAGTTGGTTATCAGATTTCACAGAACAATAGAATCATAGAATGGTTTGTGTTGAAAGGGACTTTAAAGATCATACAGTTCCCACCCTCTGCCATGGCAGGGATACCTTCCACTAGACCAAGTTGCTCAGAGTCCCATCCAGCCTGGCCTTTAGTGGATCTGGGAGGATTTATCAGCTGTCTGAGGGTTTTTTTTAGCAGGGCAGTATCTTGTGAAACATTGATCTGATGTGTCACCTTTTCCCCTCTCAAGCCTACTCAGCATTCAGGGCTAATGTCAGAGCAATCATCCTAGAGGTCAGAACATGCTTGTCAGCATGAGCATCCTTGTCAGCAGTCTGAAAGGGAAGGTAGCCAAGGAGTTAGTAAGTTTGTTCATGGCACGTCATTATTATCCCCTTGGAAAGGTGTGGGGTATTTTCCAAGTCCTCACTCCCCCTGGCACAGGACGTTTCCATCTGCTGTTGCAGTACCTGTAGGAGTTCACCTTGCCCTGTCACCTGCCCAGGAGTACCATGAATGTGAAGGTGGACTTCCTCCCATCTTCTTACAGATCCAGAAAGAATCAATGAGGGAGACAGAAGCATGAGTCATTATAAGCAAATCTATCTGTAGTGAAAATCCAAAATAATAGTGGAGATCATATGCAACTTAGATTTTTTGGGTTTTGTTTTGATTTTTTTTTTTCTTGTTGCTTGATATAGAAAATTGTTGACTTTGAAATGGCAGATGCTGGGAGAAAAAATGTCTTTTTAATTAATAGAAGTAGCAAGGATTTATATCTTGTAATGGATCCCTGCAACTGGTGGTCAGAAATGCACCAGCTCTCCATCAGTCTTCTAGCAAACAGTGCTTCCAACAACTAAACCTACTATCTCTAATTATTCCTGTCTTACCTGGGGATCTGAGGAAATACAAAGATGTATTTTCTCTGATGCTTTGGACTTGGTTTGTTTTTATACACAGACCTTGGCTACATAAGAACTATTGCACTGTTAGAATCTACAGCACATGATGTGGTGCATGTGTCCCTCCTTCCTTCAAGCTGAGTTTCAGCCCGTGATCAATCCTTGGGTCACAGTTACCTGTCAAAGGAAATAGGCTTAAATTTGTTAAGTGAAAAACACTCGTGAAATGTAAAGCTCTACAAATAAAAGGGTTGAAAAACATTTTTTTAAACTGAGAAGGCTAGAGCACTCTGTAGGGTGGGCTGAGTGATAATCAAGGTTCTTTATACTGTTGCTTGTTTTATTTTTCACATATGAAAAGGTTGTACTGGTTACAGCATTTTTATGCCTTTATGTCTCTTGCCATTAAGAGACCTGTACTGCTTTAACTGCACAGTTGGAGCTGGAGAGATCTGGATTCTTTATATGAATGAGCTCTTAGGTAACATTAAGTTTCTGTGGTGTAGCACCTTGCCATTCTTCAAGGACCATTACATAAAAAAGAAGCTGAAAGAGTTTTTAACCAGATGTCAGTATTTTTAGAGGTCATGCTGCTCTCACAAAACATCTTCTCCTGAAATAAGTGCTTTTGCGGCAGATATGAAGTCCTTCTTTTTTGTCTGTGTCCTCTTCAGCCTTATAAATTTCTAATTCAAACTTACCCAAATGGTGAAATAAGGCAATAAGTTCTTGAAACGGACTTACAAAAAGCTCTACAGAGACTGCTTTGATTTCTACACAGCTCCAGCTTCAAAAGCCTGTGTTTTAATAACCCCTCCCCGCCTCCCAGCTGCTTCCCAGCTCATGCCACCATGCTGACTGGACTTCAAAACTCGTGTATAAAGCCGTGTCCTGGAGCAGGCTGCTGTCAGACCAGACCATGACTTCTGTGTGCCACAGTTGCAGAAGAAAACTGTTTTCAGAATGAGATCGCAAAATCAGCTATATAAAGTGAGGGAGAGAAAACAATTTGAGGTGTGGCAGTTCAGAAAGACTATTTGATTTCATATATAAACTGACAGTGTAAAATAAATGGTTATTCAGCATAATGAAACCATTCACTTGGACTGGTTTTACCATCAAGTGAAATTCCAATATAGGTTGGTTTTTTTCTGTTTTCAAGTGAAGTGTTTGTTCATTACACAATGTAATGTGTCCTTTGTCTCTTTCTTTTGTTCTTTTTGTTTTGCAATATTTTCATAAAAACTAGTTGACTTGCTGCGTCCAGTTTCTTGGCAACATAAAAGATTGTGCAGTCAGCCAGATCCTTATAGGCCATTGCAAACATTAATTCACTGCTGTCACAGGTTTTAAGAGCCTTTGCGGTCTGATACACTTCTCTTTTTACAGCCCTGGGTATGCTACAGAAGTGTAAAACCTTTTAAGTCATGTCATTTGTGATAAAATGGCACACAAAAGATGCTTACCGAACTGCTGTAGAGACGAAAGCTTGTGTTGATCCCTGAGGATTTCATTCTGCTAACTCAGATTAAAAGCTAATAAAACACATTCACCTGCCAACCTCACACCTCAGAGTGAAATTTTAGCTGCTGCCACATCTGGATTAGATGGGCTTCTAATTAATGGTGGTCTCCTTCTTCTTCATTATTTGTGAGAACAGGCCTGTCTAAGGGGGTGCTTAACATATCCTCACCACTTGACCAGTCCACAACATGAAAATGTAGACCCTTCTTAAGAAGTTAAAATAGGTCTTTCAGCATTTCAGGAGTCATAGACAATTTCAGGAGTCAGTCCTGAAAAAATCCACAGAAAGATACTGTAAAAAGCTCACCAAAGTAACTGTTTAAGTCAAATTATAAAAATCCAGTGTTTTCTAGATGTCTGCAATTCTTCTGCCAGTATTGGAAACACATTTGATTATTTAAGAAAACAAAATAAAACTAGTGAAATGTTTGCTTTCTTTATGTCAGCTACAAGCACTAGAGGTAAGAAATCTATATCAGCTGAAGGTTAATTTACTAAGTAGAGATCAGGTTCCCACAAATTAGTACAGTCAAGAGTTATAAAAAATTATTGATCCCTAAACAAGCATGAGTTTCTGAGACCTCACCCTAATGAGGATACTTTAGGAAAGAGACTTAGTAATATTTTGGACAGTCTTGATCTGCTTTTAGAAAGATAAAAACAGGTCTTGAAATTTGACAATAAATGTGATTTCTTTCAATTTGCTGTGATTCTAATATCCTTCTGTTGCAGCTGCAACACCATGGAAAACCACAAGGAAAAATCGACTCTGTTCCTTCACAGAGAAAGACCTACACCCATCCCTGTGCAAAACAATCTGGGATGAACAGTTAAATATTTCTGATATTACAGAGTAAATACACACCTCAACAACTCCTCCCAGCAGTGACTTAGGAGTTATTGCTGGACACCCATACACTGTGACTGTCAGATGCTCCAGTGTGTCTATTCCAAGAGTTGTGCTCTCATCACCTCCAAAAAGCACACCAAAAATTTTCAGGTTTTGCATAAAAAAGGGTCACTACTATTTATTCAGAGAAGGAGGTAGAAATATTAAATTAAAGATTAAAATGTGTGGAACTGTGAGCCAGCTCTTGACAGCATGTGTGCCAAGAGTTGAAATCACTCATGCAGGTTTTTGGTGCTCTGCTTATGAAATTGTGGCAGTTTCAGTTAATTAACTGAAACCCACTGAAGTTTGCTGGAAGCAAACTGAGCATGGTTATTAACAGGTATCTCTTTGACTATGTGCATGCCAATACTGGTTTGGCTTCTTACAGGAGTAGTAAAAATGTCGCATTTTATGCTGTCGTTTTTGTGCAAGAGCACAATTGATAATTGAACATAATTGATAATTTTTCAATTATCAGTCATACACATTAAAGGCATTGTAAGATGTATGAGTAGTGTGTGGGAAGGCTGATAAGCAGAAAGAATTTACCAATTTTTGTATCAAAAGCAGAAGTACTTGAGGGGTTTCAAATTTCTTCAAATGGACTTGCAATATGATTTATATGAATAACAAAACACACAGCAGAAGGACATTTTTGCAGTGGCCATGTGCCTGTCTTACAGGGCACAAGGGAGGTTGTATGGCTAGAGGGTACACAAGAAATTTTTACAGCCTCTTCCATTTCTCTCTCAATTCTTGCTCCTCTATTAAGAACTGGGGAGTCTTCAGTATAGGCTGATCAAAAAAATTCTGCCTCCCACCATGTCTTCCTTCTTCTAATAATCTCTGCCTTTTACAGTTTTATGCCACTTTCTCAAATGGAGTTGGTCTCTTGCTTTCTTAGTTGCAAAAGAGGGGCTTCTTTTCTATGAGAAACAGTATTAAATATATATATATACGTGTGTGTGTATATATATATATATATATATATATAAGAGACTTCCCAATTGTTAAGGAAACTGGGAAGTGCCTTGCAGTGAATTATGAGAGTTCATCTGGCACTTCAGTCCCACTATTTGGTACTGTAATAATTTTGATTTTGGATGTCAGTGGTGTCTGAGTTATTCTGGCAGGGCATTAAGGTGAAGAGGAGGATTTCTGGATGCATACCAGTACTTCAGGGTTAGTGGGGCTGAATTGTACTGCTTACCGCAAAGATTTGCTTTCTTTAGTCTTGGGACACAATCTCACATTAATACCTGATTAGCTCTGCACCAAAGTATTACCTGTTGCCCGAAGAAAATTGCAAGACTTGCTTCCTATGTCTTGGACATTGAGGAAAGTGATTTTTTGACTGCAGAGAACTGCTACAACTGAAAGAGGAGCAAGTGTGTGGTGAGAGGAAAGTCTGTAAGGACGGAAACATTGTGGGCTTGTACGGACGGACAGAACTTGATGGTGTGTGGAGGGACAGATGCTAAGTGCTACATAATTAATCCATTTAAATAGCTGACTTCGAGAAAAAAACACACCCTAGTTGTTTTAAGTCCAGCTTATCGAGGTTGGTTTAAATTCATGCAGGAATTTTTAAATGGGGCTGAATCACATACACAATGTGTTTTCTCTGTCATGAATGAGCTTCTGCAGCATCGGGACCTAAGCATGCATATCACTGAGCTTTTTCATGTGCAGATTATTGACTAATCCAAAAAATTCTTATCCAGAAGAAAGGTAAATCTTGGGTCTGCCACAGGCTCTGCTGTGACCTGAGGGTACTCATTTTATCTCCTCGGCTTTTGTCCCCTCTCTGTAAAATGGTGATAAGAGCATTTTCTTATCTTACAATGGAGTAGTGGTGATAAATATTAAGGATTATGACATAGTTAAATACTGTGGTAATGGAGGCCATTAAGCACCTTAGACACTTCTATTCACTGGCTGCTTTTTTAAAGTGAATTATTGAGCATTTTTAATTTTTCCCAAGTAAACTCAAGAAAATGAGTTTATAAGGATTAATAAACCCTGCAAAACGTCAGCATTAAACTGTGTTGTTTTCTGAATTATATAACTGTATCTTTCTCTTAAGTCAGCCTATCTGCTCTTCTTCACTGCTTCCTTCAATGACTGTAAACCTGAAGATAGGAAGAAAAGGCAAAGTTGCATCTGCTACTAATGGACTATGGCTATAAAGTTCATGGATTTGTGCATTTGTCATTTTAGGTCCTAGTTTTAGAAATCAAAAAATGTTGGGGGACTGAAATCGATAAGGCATCTGTGACCACTAAGTTGAAACAAGTTTTGGGGAATTTTTATGGTGGCTGTCAAGGAAAATTAAACACATGCTTGTTTCTTGTGCATAAAGAAAAAGTAATGCAAAATGCATTGGGCAGAGTCCTGCCATAATTCTACAAGGAATCTGCAAAGATGCAGCAGGAGCCAGTTCCTTTACACACATTTGCACCTGCACCCATCCCAAGAGCCGCTGCCTGGGTCACCTCAGGCAGGCCATGGGTCCATCCCCAGCCCACCTCTGTTGTGCAGGGGTGGCCACTGAGCTTTAGCCCCAGAGTGCTCAAATTCCAGGATGTCTACAAGGCAACACTCCAGCTGTTCCTTATCTCAGCATTCAGGGAAAGTTTCCTCCCTTGCATGGAGTCCTTCTGTCTCTGACATCCTGCTTCCAGCCAGTTTGACCCTTTCAGTTTGGACCTTCTTGCCTTCTGTGCCTGTTTATACCTCACTCACAAATCACCACTGCAGAGCAGTTGCAATTAGAATTTTCCCTGCACAAACAGCCAGTTATCTCACTCACGTCACAGTATGAAATAGCCACAAAGTGGAACAGAAAGAAGAAAGGGAAAAGGAAAGGAAAAAGAAAATGAATTCTCCAGTTTTCTGGTTGCCTTTTGCTGGGAAGCTGCTTGGAGCAGAGCCTCAAGATGAGGCACAGCAACATGCCACACAGGTGTGGTCAGGTCTTCACTGACTGTATCAGCAGCAAAAATTTTGCTCACGTTAGTGGTAACAGCTGTACCTCACATCATCCCTCATCATCATGGAACTGTGCTAGGTAGGGTCTGTTGAGCTAGAGGTCTAATTTCTGATATCTGCTGTTGCTGTTTCCGTGAGTTGGTGGAGACATCACCTACAGGATATGATATATTCACTATTCAAATCTCTTTTTGCAGTTTTTTTATGTTTTTTTTTTTCTTTCTCAAAAGAAGAAAAACACAGAAACAAGTGTGAACAGAATGGGGTTCATTATTGAGATATCTCAGGGCCTGGCTGGATGAGGCTTTGAGCAACCCGATCTAGTGGGAGATATCCCTGCCCATGGCAAGGGGGTTGGAGTGAGATGAGCTTTAAGATCCCTGTCAACCCAAACCATTCTGTGATCTGTGATGTTCTAGGTCAGTGCTGATATAAGTTGATCTAGAGCTGTATTTTAGAATCACAGAATCACAGAATATGCTGAGTTAGAAGGGATCCACAAGGATCATTGGGTCCAGCTCCTGGCCCTGCACAGGACCATCCCCAAGAATCACACCATGTATGTCACAGTATTGTCCAAATGCTTCTTGAGCTCTGTCAGGCTGTGACTACTGCCCTGGGAAGCCTGTTCCAGTGCTCCCTCTGAGGAAAGGACCTTTTTCTAATATCCAGCCTAAACCTCCCCTGACACAACTTCAGGCCATTCCCTCAGGTCCTGTCACTGTCATCACAGAGAAGAGATCAGTGCCTTCCCCTTCTCCTCCCCTGTTGAGGAAGCTGTAACTGCAGTGAGGTCTCCCCTCAATCTGCTCCAGCTGAACACACAAAGTGCTGTCAACTGCTCCTCATGCAACTTCACTTCAAGGCTCTTCACCATCTTCATTGCCCTCCTTTGGACACTCTCTAATGGCTTCATATCTTTCTTACATTGCGTTGACCAAAACTGCCACAACATTCCCAGTGAGGCTGCCCCAGTGCAGAACAGAGCGTGACAATCCCCTCCGTCACCCAGCTGGTGATGCTGTGCCTGATGCCCCCCAGGACAGGGTTGGCGCTCCTGGCTGCCAGGGCACTGCTGACTCCTGTTCAGCTGGCCACTGACCACCCACCATGTCCATGGGCTGGACATTTTGACCAGAAGGATCTCATGAGAGAAAGTATTGAAAGCTTTACTGAAATGCAGAAAAATTACATCAGCTGGCTTCCCTTGGTCAACTAGGACATGCAGGAGGGGGTTTTATGCAGCACTGAGGCAGCATTTGACACTGGGAAGGTCAGAGTTACTTGCGCAACTGCTGTTTAGAGATCACATTTGGGATAAGTGATGTTTTCCTCCCATATCAAAACAACTTTTTTTCCATATGACACCCAAAGAAGGTTATGAGTTCAGTAACCTGTCTTCTGTCGTTTTTAGTAAGATGGGAGAAAACTGCTGTCTATTGCACCATCTCCTCCCCCCGTTTGCTGGCTGGGGCTGGCAATGTAAAGTATGCCTAGGAGGATGTTTGGGATAGAAAGGTTAGGTCAGATTGCTCCTGACAGCCCAGGACATCTGAGGTGCTAGAACTGAGCTTAAATACCTCTATATTCAGGCATCTTGTGTTCTCCAATGTGTTAATCTGTGCAGGTAGAGTAGTGATAGTGTCATTGCCTTCCTCTGATATTAATTAATAAAACTGAGTTACCCAAGGCTGATCAGGAATTCTGTTGCTGCTCCAGAAGTTAAATTCAGATCTAAATTAAGTTTTGAGTATTTAGTTATAGGGTTGTGTTTGTTTATAGGAAATCTCATGGACTCATCCAGGGTGCTGCAAGAGTCTCTGGCCAACGCACAAATACCAGTATTTTGCTTTATGTTTGTTAAAAAAAATTCCTTTTGGGCAGGTGTAGGTTCTTGAAAATAATATGGCTATAAAGTGGGGTTATTAATTTTAAAGGTAAATACCAGTGGCAGGTGTGGAATCTGAACTATGGCTTCACTGTGACCTTTTTAGGTCTGTCTTACAAGTGGCTCAGGGAGGCTGTGAAGACTCCATCCTTGGAGATGTTCAAAAGCCATCTGAGAATGATCCTGGGCAGCCAGCTGAAGGTGTCTCTGTTTGAGCAGAGCAGAGTGGAATAATTGACCTCCAGAGGTCCCTCCCAGACTCAACCACTCTGTGATTCTGTGATTTTCTGCTTTCACCAGTGACTTCTCTCATTTTGTGTTTGTGGGTTTTTTTCCTAATTTTAGTCCAACTCTCATGCAAATGTACAATGGCTTTAATGGCTGGTGGTGTGTCAGAGCATTTGTGCAAACATTGTGCAAGCTTCAAGTGTATCTTTGAGGCAGAATTGCCAAAATCAATTTTCAAATATCTTGCAATATTCTCACAGCAGTACAGTTCTGATGCAGAGATCCTGATGGCAAAATAATAAAATGAGACCATCTTAGCATTGGTTATTTCACCTTCTTCATTATTTTCTGTGGTGTGGCAAGATAACTTGTGTATGTAATAACTCCTGTAATAGTGGCAGAAGGCATTAGAGTTCATAAAGAGAATTCTGAATTAGATCTTGTTTGTCATAATTTAGGATCATAGATTTATAGAATGGTTTGGATTGGAGGGAACCTTTAGAGGCCATCTAGTACATCCCCCCCTTCCAATAGACCAGGTTACTCAAAACCCTGTCCAGTCTGGACTTGAACACTTGGAGGGATGAAGTTTCCATGACTCTCTGGGCAACCTGTGCCAGTGTTTTACCACCCTCATTGTAAAATACATCATCTTTATATCGAATCTGGATCGACCCTCTCTTAGTTTAGAACTATTACCCCTAAAAAAACAGTTATAAATCAATATTGCTGGTTTTGTCGTAGACGAGAACTGTGATGTGAGATTTCATTTGCATTCTGGCAGACAGGGAACAAGAATTCGTAAATCTGTTTATTTTCATGAGTTGAGGTTAGTGACAGCTTTGGTGAGGTTGTTGTGAGATGTGTTGTTGAAGCAGTGCTGGAAGCTGACAGTAGGTCATGCACAGTAATTTTGGATATATACAAAAAAAGCGAATATATGATGTTCCATCCAACCCATTTAGCTGGCCATAAACTACAAAAACAGACGCTGGAAAGGCTACTTGCTGTTTGTATCTGAAAATGGAGCTCCAAACTTAAGTCAGGTTTTTCCAAAAGCGATTGTGCTGGAGTGGGGAAGCCAGGCAGTGGACAGGAGCTCCCAGAGGTGGGCTGGGCAGTCAGGACTTCTGAGTAGACTGATAAAACTTTACTTGTAAGAAGCAGCTCCAAGGAAAAGTGAGTGGCAGGAGGCAAGTTTTCATCCGGGACACAGAGGGCTCTTCTGGATTAGCATAAGATGCACGTTCCCCAGCACAGGGCTTGCAGCTGCAGCAGGGAAGCATTTTGGCTTTATCCTTTGTAATAATGCTTTCCCACTGTGGACAGGTTTTAGCTGTCACTGCTGCTGGTTCCTCCCATCGTCCTGGCGCTGTCATCGATCGCCGCTGCCATTGACACTCACATGCCCTTTGATGAAGTGGCTGTCACCGCTCCCGTCCCTCTGCACAAACCTGCTCCTATCTGAGACGTTCATTAGTGTCGTTTGCCAAAAGGTTTATGTAACAGATGTTGCAAAGCGAAGGCACAGGAACACACACACACACAGATTCATACACCATTATGGCAGGGGCTGTCGGAGTGACGGTGAAGGGAGGATGGTCCACAGGACTGGAGTAGCTTGGAGGCACAGCTGCGTCTGTTCAAAAAGCAACTAAAGCCTCTCTGTGATTATGCTTTATTTTCAGCTTGTCATCATGGCTGGGACTGTTCTGCTCGCCTACTACTTCGAGTACACTGATACTTTTCAGGTGCATATCCAAGGTTTCTTCTGTCAGGATGGCAATTTGATGAAACCGTACCCTGGGACAGAGGATGAGAGCTTCATTTCACCTCTTGTGCTGTACTGTGTGCTGGCTTCAACTCCGACAGCTATTGTGAGTATAAGGAATTACTTGAATTCTCCATGAACTCCTTCATAAATAATAGCAATAGTCCTGTGATATTTTTGTCCCTTCTCTATTCAGCTGTAATTGATTCACACTTAGCCAGATCTCTGTTTTGCCTCAGCCTAATATGATCTTCATCAGTTATCTCCAGAAGTAATTATTCTGAGGTAATCACAATGCAAGATTGAGGGGTAGAGCTTGTTAAGCCTTTTACAATAGCTTGCTCACTTCAGTGATTAGTTGTGAATTGCCAGGGCTCCAGAGACACCCTAATGCAAAGGTTATGTATTACTGGAAATAAGAAAACAGGATAAATCTGAAGTAAAACCCAGGTCAGATGTGCAGTATATCCAGGATTATTTCCTGCTATATTAAAAGGACTGTTGAAGGGCTTTAAAAGGCTTGGATGAGCAGAAAGATGCTAAATACAAGGAAAAACATGAATGCTATTTCCTTTTTATTTATAATCTCTTTATTTTTGGCAGTCACATCCACTTAACCTTTTTTTTTAACTGGTTTTCTTTACTATCCATTCAGCAAGCTGCAATGTACCTGTTCTTCCCAGATGAAAATACTCAATTATCTGAGTGCATACAATTCCAAACAGATTATTGTAGTCACTGTTTAGCAAAACTTTGGCCCTTTTTCCATTTGCAGAAGATTGCAAATTTCACCAGTAGCCAGGTTTGCTGCATTTGTAATTATGCTGATAAATTTCTATCAGACTGTGTCTTTATGGACTTTATTTCTTTCTCTTTAGTATTTCTTCCTTATATTATCTTTGCTTGTCATCCTTTTTAAAAGTTGGTGAAGCTGTGTATGATGTGTTTACTTGTGTGTGTGTTTACTTGTGAATGGTGAATGCTTCACCACAGTCCATTTTAAGTTTTGTTCTGCAGTAATTTTAGTGCATGAAACTGTGTTCTTATCACAGAATGCGGTAAGAAGTGTGAAAGAGATCTGCAGAAGAGTCCACAGCTTTTGGTACAGAACACTTTCTGAAAACAAGTAGGGGATTCGAGATGGTTTACATCACGAGTTTATGAAAATCCTCGTTTTTTACTTTGATTTTACTTTGTACTGCAGTGATAAATTATTTGCAAATGAAAAAATAAATACCACATTTCTCCAACTCCTTCATAAACATAGTGCCATTGTTTAGGGTTGTAGCTTTCACAAGTGTTTTTTGTGAAGGTAGATAGAGTGTCACTACCATGTCTTGATTCTGTAACAATATTAGTTTGTCCCTTGATCAACTCATTAACTGGCAGTGGGCGGTGAGTGTTGTTCTTTACTTCTTTGCTCTGGTAAAGTTTGATGGGAACCTTTCAAGTTTTGGTCCACTGGATTAGAATTTTTTTTCTTTTAGTGACCCAAGTTTTTCCTAATTACTCTTCTTTATGAAAAGCTGAGTTGGAGTCTTGACTTGGCAGTGCTGGGTTAACAGTTGGATTTGATGATTACTTAAAGATCTTTTCCCACCTAAACAGATCTATGATTCTATCAAGAGTGCTATTTTTGAAGTTTCCATAGCCCATGTTCAACACAAAGAATGCAGTGAATATCAGACGAAGTTTTTGGCTGCTGAAGAGATCTTCAGCTTAGTGCTGTGTGGAGCTGGACTGTGTAAGCTATCTCATACAAAGCCAACTGTGCAGAAATGCTATTCTGGCTCCATAAGTACAGTCATCATCCTGGATGATTGGATCCAGTGCTGGGTATGGGCTGGTAAGCTCTACTTCTTTGTCTGTGCTTTGCTGTTGCACTGGACAGACTTCTTCAGCTACAGAGGACGTGGTCAGGGTCAGCACAGGGCTCTTGGCACTGTGCTTCATGGTGATCTCCACATACACCCTCAAGGAGACAGCAGATGAAACTTTCCTGGGAAAACATTTTTATTTCCTTTTTTAATGTAGTATGTACTAATACATTATTTAGTCCATTTTTTGCATTATCTGTATCATTGTATTGTATTATTAATACGCAGTTTAATTATTTAATGTCTTATTATTATCGGGCCAATCTTCATCCAGAGCATGTGTCAGAGGGATATTTTTCCCCTCACTGGTGCTCATAACAATGTTTTTACAGGAGTAACTTCACTTTGTTTCTCATGCCCATCTTTTTCTGAGAGACATTTCTCTCCTTGCAGGGTAATTTCAGACTTCTGCTTCAGCTTGTAGCTGACTCTGCAGACTGAGTTTTGGCAATGATCATTAATAAAAAGCTTGTAAGTGAGACAGAAAGTGAGCTCAGATTCTCCCTAAACTGTATACTTGCCTTGCCCTGCTGGTTAGTCCACTCAGAGTGCATGTATCCCCAGCTGCACCAAAATGGGTGCTGCCTGTCATTCAGGCTGCCTACAGTCTGGGGAGAGATGTTTGATCCAGCTGAGTCTAGCAGGGATTTCAGTGAAAGGAGCAAATGCAGCTATTTCTATTTATACTGTGAGAGTTGTACTCTCTCAAAAAAAAATGTCCAAAAAGAACTCCACACAAACGAAAGAACCCACACAACTGTGGGAGGGAGCATTGTGCACATTCACTGTGGGTTAAGTTGTAGTTTCACTCCCTACTCTTTGCTCCCAGGAAGAATCTCTCGACATCCTGCAGCTCCATCATGAGGACATGGCATAGGTCAAAGCTAATGGCAGTCCCTCCTTCAGATTTCTTCTTTCTCCTCTGCACATTTTTGGCTTCATTTTCTGACATCAAACCAGTTGGTTTGTCTGAGAGGATTCGCAGTAGCAAACCTGATCTCTCCACGTTGCCTTCGTGTTAACACTGTTCCTGACACCCTGTGACAGGAGAGGAGAGATTTGCTGTTGAAATGGGTGGAATCCAGCAACAACGAGGCACTGTCTCATGGTACCAGCTAAAACTGGAGCTATGGAAGTTATCCTAGGAGTCTCCAAGCCCCCTCATCTGAGGCAAAAGCAGTAAGTGCAGTCGTGTGTGCACAGCTCTAGGGAGGACTCAAGCTGTGATTTCAGCATAGCTGTGAGGTGTTATAATGCCTGCAAGCCAAAAGGGAACATCATTGTGAACTTAATGGAATATCCCTGTGTCTCTGTCATTTGGCTGTGACAGAGTGCATGGGGAAAATGCACACGTGTTTTATTTCTGGCAGCACTTCTCGGAAGTGCTGCTGTGGGTTGGTACCACTCTACATACATTTCCCTGCACTTTTAGTAGCAAAATAAATGAGACTGGCCTGGTTTTATGCAGTTTTATTCATTGTTTTTGAAGCACTGCCCTAAAAATATTCTGGGATGGCTCCACCACATTCATTAGTGCCCCTCAAGATGAGTTTACCCTGTTATGAGGTTACTGTAAAGCAGCCAATTCCCCAGTTGGTACTGAAAAATCCTTGCAGAGTTCAGCACTGTGCCTACTCTGCTCCATCCAGTGTGATTTGTCTGCCCACCCGAGAGAAGCATAGAGGCTTGGGAACAGAGCCAGCTCACTGAAATGAGCACTGAACAGAAAGCTTCAAGGGCACTGTTCTTTCTTACCTGAAAAGGGAGTAGGAAGTGCGTCTGCTGTTTTCATGCAATCTTCAGCTTCTTTCCTTCCAATTCCACACTGGAAGTGGCAGCCTACATGTAATCATTAACTGTCCGGTACTATTAATTTGGGCAAAGGAGTATTTGTTCTCAGACAACATTGAAATCAGTCAAACTGAATCTGGTTATTAATTAGAAGCTGAAATAAATACATTGCTGATCTGAAGCAAGAACAAATTGTTCAAACTTCCCTCTCTACAATCTGCACTTACTCCTAAAGCTTTGGAAACACCATTCTTCTACATGGTTTTCCTATTCTGTCTTGATTTCTTGGCTTTGGCTTACTATAGCCATGTGACTACAGTGATTTATTTCTGTAAAGGAATCCAGGGAATTTCTGCCCATCTTGGCCGATTCCCCCGTGGCTGCTCAGTAGCAGATGCCAGGGAAACCAAGAGTGTCTGACACAGCTCAAGAGCTCTGTTACTGCGGCTTCTTCCCAGCTTTTTCAAGCCAGAATCTTAGGCTCTGCTGGTGATGGTGCTGCCAGAAGGCACAGCCTGCTGTGCTACATGCAACCTGCTGCCTGCCACGCTTCACTCCTGTTCTGGCACAGCAGGCTGTGTCCTCTGCCAGTGGTGACTTAGCTCCTTCTTTTTGAGGTTTGCCAGGGCTGAGGTCGTGAAGTGCTGAGTGACAAGCTGGGCTACAAAGAAGTACAGCGAAGGTGTGCCCAGTACCCTGTGTAAATGTTTATATCCTGGTGTTTGCACACCATTGTGGAGAAATAATATGTACACCTTGCTTGTGTATTTATTGTTTTGGTGTGACACTTTCAGACACTTCTAATGCCAGTGTCTCCAGCAGCTTGTGGTGGTCCCAGCCACACACCAGTTTGTGAGGAACACTGCAGATCTGTGAGAAATGTCTTCTCTTCATTACAACTTCAGTATAATTATTTTAGACAGTTTTACCACAGTAAATTTGGTTTTTGAGCACAACAATAAGAGGGGTTTGGGTTTTGAGCAGGCTGGCATATAAACTGTGAATTTCAACCATTTTGACTTGAAATTTAAATAAAAAAAAAACCTGAACAATTTTCTTGTTCTGGAAAAGGACTTGTAACCATTCTTTGCTATTGTTTTCATTCAGCAACAACAACAACCACCCACTCAAAACCAAAAGGAGGTAAGTAATTGAATGCAGATTAAAACAATTAAGTTTGTGTCCTTGAAAGATTAGGGGTGAGCTGGCATTGCAACTTTCAGCTGAAGATAGTGCTTCATTTCCTTGTGTAGTTCTCTAAAATATGGCATTAATTCCTGGGTGCTAGAGAAGACCTGTTGAGAGGGTGATGGCAAAGACAAGAGGGTGTCTGAGGAAGCTCTCACCTGGTTCTTCCATTGATGATAGTGGTGTTACCATGGAAAACCTGTGCCCATCTGGGTAGGTTTGGGTCAAGGCCCTGTCTGTGGATCGCAGCAGGAATGCTATGTCCTGGAGAGGGTGTTGAGGCAGACCTCAGCCACCCCTTGCCTTCTGAAGAGCCTTTTCTCAATACAGATGCTGCTAAGTGCTCACCGCCTGGATTTGACCACTGAGTGTCATCTTCACAGTATCAATACTGGGTCCTGTGTGTGGCAGGTAGGATGGCAGATCAGTATTCCCTAGGGCCTAAGGCTGAGGGAGATCTGAGGAATTAAAGAACTTAGAGCAGTAAGTGAAATTCAGTATGAGCCATGTTCTTAGTGGGGACTGTGGAGAAGAGGGAGACAGACTGTTCAGGTCACAAGAGGTAATCCTGCAGTGGACACCAGCTGCAAAAATCAAAACTGATTAAAACTGGGAACATTTTTTAAATTAGAGTAGACAAACACCAAAGGAGAGGCTGTGTGTTCTCCGTCCTTGAAAGGATTTGTAATGTGACCACTGCAGGCTGGGATTGTGCTGGCCCTGCTTTGAGAGGTGTTGGACTGAAGGGCCCCTTCCCAGCTAAAACCCCTTGTGATTCCATGCCTTCTGTGTGGCTTGTGAAAGCAGTCAGCCATTTAGCTAAGCACAGATGACTGGAGACACGAGCTCCCATGCGGAGCCAGAAGAGCCTCTCTCCGGAGCGCAGCTGTGCTGGTGCACACCTGGAGACACTGCGGTGCAAGAGGGCAGAGCTGCTTTTGGCCCAGCACAGGCCAGTGCTGGATTAAACACCCACTGTAGCACTTTGCAAAGGTCACCTTTTGGTGAAGAGGTCTGCTTTTCCCCGGGAGAGTGTATGGAGTCATTCTGAAACTGGCTGATTGGGGTTGAGAGCCCCACGACCCTCATCTTGCTGCTGTTCTCTGCTTTTGAGTGCTCTGTGTGCAGCTTGTCTCACAGCCACTGCCTGTCTCAGATCCAGTCCTCCCCTTGGCTGCTGTTTGAATGCTGCAGACTTGATTAATTTTGTTCTCTCTGTTTGTGACATCAAAACTGCAGCCACACACATCCTTGCAGAGGATTCGGGAAATGTCACACGGATTGATGAAACCTGCCCAGAACTGAGAGTGGTGATGTCCCAAGACACAAGTTCTGTTTTGTTTGCTGCAGAGATTTTTGTGTGTTATAGAATGTCCCTGGATGGCATTTCAATGTAGAAAGTGGTATTAACAAGGACTGACTCTGTCACAAAGATGCTGTTAGAGTAGATAAGTTGAAGGATTTTAAAACTTGGAGAAATCATGCAGAAATCTTGCATGGAAAAGAGAGATTCTGTCTGCACTTAACATAATTCTCCCTTGTGTGGAGGGACTGGATTGTGGCACTGTGTACTCACAGGAGTTTAGAGAAACATACTAAGGAGAGAGACTTTGGCTCCTGGAGGAGAAGTAACCTAAACCATGGCAGGGGAGTCCTCAGCTTTGCTAGAGGATTTGAATTGAAGTACAGTGCCAATGTTATGAATGAAAAAAAAAAGTAGAAAGAAAAAAGGTTTTGAAGTTGCACCCATTCTTGGCTGTCAGCACAATCAATAATTACTCTTTTAAATTGACTAGAACACTGCAAGTATGCCCTCCACCCTTATCTCACTGTGGAGTTCCTGCAGAAGGGCTGCTCCAGAATGCCCTTCATCTGCAACCTTCACTTAGTTGTAACCCAAACACATTCCTGGATAGTTTATTTTAAGTTTATCCTCACAGAAAGAAGCTCTCTTTGATGTTTCATTCAATTTTTTTAGAATGCTGTTGGGGAAATGATTATTTATGAGCTTACCAGAAAATGGTATAAGAAAAAAAAAAATGCCATGTCCTTTTAAAAGCAATAGTTCTGTTGATTAAATTGATAATTAAATTAACTGTTGGTAATCTGTACTGAAGTGCAGGGAGTATCAGGTGGTAAAATTGTGCTGAGAACTTGATAGGGGAAGATGAGACATTCCACTGAAAATGTCACTTCGTAAGTTGAAGGACTATCATGGACAAAAGGCTCTTGAAGAGGAAAATGAGACACCATTTTATCATCTGCTGGCTCAGGAGGAGAAAGGAAATAAATAAAGCATATGCAGCAGAGATCTCTGAGACCTGAATTTTGAGGAGCAAGTATTTGGTGACACTGTTGATAATGGGAGTAAGGCAGGGAAAATGGAAGAAGTTTTCTCAGTGAAACTGGCAGAGGAAAAATGACTGCTGGGTAGGTATTTCTAATTCATACTGGGGTTTTGGGGCATCACTGCAGTATTTTTACCTGCTAGCAATTCGAAAGGGAATCTGAGCAAGAGTGTCCAAGCAATACATCCTCAGTGTAGGTGAGCTGCTACTGCATTCAGGAAACAAAGAACAAAAACACATCCAGGGGAACTACCTTTGCTTCCCTGTTACCTACATTGTGCCAAACTACAGATCACCCATGCTTTCAGTCCCTAACCTCCAGTGCAATTTTCCTGCCACTTCCACTGTCTAATTAAGCCACTATGATACAGAAATTCATTAATATTGCATTGTTTTCCCAAATGGACATAAAAGTAGTTTGCTTGCTGTTTTCTTTTTCTTTCCATATCTATCTATATTTAGATTTCAGATTTAGAGCTGAATAATAACCATTCCTAGAGTGCTGATTCTATTTTGGCAGAAGCTAAGGTACTTAATAGTGCTGATGATTGATTCTGGGAGGCCAGCTGGATAACTTGGCTGGATGCAGACCCCACTCATGCAGAATCATCAGGGTGTAAATCATGAGAATCAGTGAAGTTACTTGACTTCAGAAATGATTGAAAAAAAAAAAAAAAGTTCTTTGAGGAGCTATTCAGGCCACATTCAACTGCATGCATCTGGATTAGCTATCAGAATCAGGTGTCCAATCCCTCACTGAATTTTTAGGGAACAGCAAGACTCACTTTCTAGAGCTCACATTAAACAGACAAGGAAACAAAATCTGCAAATTCCAGCCAACTAAATTAAGTGCCAGAGATGGCACCACAGAAATAGTCCAGTTATGTTGAATCACCCTGTTTCACCACAGAAATATAGCATTATTGCCATATGACTAAACTCTCTATTAAACCCAAGGCAGTGTTCACTTAAAAAAATCACATTTTGATGTGTTATGGTATAGAAAATGTGGGGTAACTCTGCTGAGATCAGCAGAATGGAATAGAACAGATTTATAGCCTAGTAAAATTTACTCCTAAATGTAAGTGGAACTTATCTGTCCACATGGGAGTTGCTAGGAGTGTGCCAGACAGCTTGATTTGTAGAAACAAAGACAGATATTGAAGTGGGTGAATAATCTTTTAACTTCTGGTGCAAAAGAACTTTAAAAATGAATGTATTATTACAGAAGGACTATTAGTATGTTTTATACCTCAGTCTCTCTTATTTGAAAAGTCCAGGGGTTTTTAAAGAATAGCAACAGAGTCGAAATTCCTCAGGGTGTGAATTGTCTCTCAATGTGTATGTACAGCCCCGGGCACACAGAGACCCAAAGCATTAACTCAAACTTCTGAACATTATCGTAATTCAAATAATAAACGTTTTGAAACAGAGTGTCACTTTTAAACTGCTTTGGTGCAGATGGTCTTTTTCTTAATTCCCAGCCCCATCGTTAGTGAGCTGAGCTTATTGAACTGCTTGCCAATTCTGTTAAGAGCAGATGGAGTGAAACGGGATAAAGGCAATATTTCAGTGCAGCTCCCATGCATTGGCTCCCCCCCACACACAGATGCCATTATTGACGTGCATTTTACAGCTCTACATCTCTTGCCATCAGTGGTCAGAATTATAAAGAGGTTGAGCATACTTGGCTTGAATGTCAATAATCAATAAGAATGCTGATCTGGCTTAATAAGGATAAATTGTTGCCCTTGAAACAACGTACCATTCCAGCAGTCAAAGTGAACTAAGGTGAATTCCTTGACAATTATGCTAGTGCTGGGTGTCTGTGTCAGTGTGTGTGTGTGTGTGGTCATGTATGTATGCTGTTCTGTAGTTCTCTGTCTGTTCCCTACTGCTATGGACTTCTCTTGCATGTGTCCTATAATAATACATTAAATTATTTATTTTGAGTGTTCCCCTTTAAAAGCTCACTTCTTCCACTTCAGGCAGGCTTTTTTTTTTTTTTTTTTTTAAAAAGACTTTATTTACAAACTCTGTCTTTCTAAAAAGCTCCCAGTTTTCCCTTCTAAAGCCTGCTGACAGAGCATGGTAGGTGATATTTTCAGAAGTCCCTGCTTGTGTGGGCCATTGTTGCCTCTAAAGCCTGTACATTCTGTCCAGCTTCAGTGAGGGCAGATAGGCCTCAGTGCAGCAGAAGTAAATTAATTCTAAGTGCTTAAGAAAAAGTGATCCTATTTCTATGGGAAGCAGTTATTATTTTTAAAGAAAGCGTGAATGTTTTGATGATACAAAAAGATGTAATATATAAGCATGGCTAACATCAAAATCAATGGTTCCCTGGAGAATAAATTTTTGGTATTTTGATAAATAAATAAAACAGGACATTTAGTCAAATCTTTTTCTTTCTCACAGTGTGTTAATACCAACAGTCCTTGGTTATTGCCAACAATTCTTGTTTGTTATTACCAACAATCTTTGTTTGGGCTTCACAGCCATTTGAGATATACACATTAGCTCTGTATCTTCTGGGAATTGAGAGCTCAAAAGGCTCTCACTTTGTTGTTTATAGAGAGACAAGATAGTTGGCTTTAGTCATAGTAATTTTACATCCTGTCCACAATTTGAGTTGGTATCTTTCTTTGAAGGTTCAACAACACAAATATTCCACTTGGGTTGTTTTTCAGGCAAGAAAAATAAGTTTCCAAGGCTGTTTGTTAAAAAAAAGGTGCTCATTAGACAGCACTAGTTCTTGGGAGCAGACAGTGTTTCTGATAAGCTCAAGCAGGGCTTAGTTCATCAAGGCTGAGGTATTTCTCACATTAGCTTCTCTGAGCCTCTGCACCACTGAGCACAGGAATGACCCTTGTCTTGTTTAGGAGCTGGGTCTGTGTCAGTTCACCTTGAGCAATGTGGCCTCACTGTGGAAGTGCAATGTCCCAAAGCAATGTTGCTGTGTAGCACTTTCTGTGGGCTGGAACTAGTCACCCAGGTTTTAGTGTTTTGCTCATGTAATTTTTAACCTTCAGTTTCTTTCCCTTTCCTGGCAGATTTTTATTGGTGAAATATCCATGTATTTCATAAAGTCAACCCGAGAAACCCTAATTATTCAAGAGAAGACTATTTTGACTGGAGAATGCTGTTACCTGAACCCACTGCTTCGAAGAATAATACGTTTTATAGGTAAGCATCCTGAGCACCACAGACTCAGTCCCTGCTTGCACCAAAACAGAACGAAACACCCTGATAAATACATAATAAGTACATCACAAAATTAATTAAGCTGTGAAATCTTTGCAGGCATCTTCCACCTTAGAGGGATAGTCCCCTCGGGATTTCCAAGGTAACGTTCAAAATTTGCCATATCATGCTGTCTGGAGCTGGTTTGTATCGTATTCTGCTGAGCTTAATGCTTTTTCTAGACCCTTGAAGAAAGGTTATATCAATCAAATCCTTATATGAATAATTCCATCATTGCTAGTCTGTGTAAGCTACCCATTTTACTTACAAATTGGTCCTCACCAGCTCATCTATTTGGCATTTTTCTTTTCAGCTCTAATTTTAACATCCATAGCTCTGCCACATAATGTTCTGCTGAGCACAGTGCAAAAAAGCCCAGAGCACACTTCAAAACAATGTTATTATTTTCATTGTATTTGCTTCTTTTTAGAGCTTTCATGGAGTTAATTGCTGAGAAATGAAGTTCTGTCACTAAACCATTTGGAGGTTGCTTTGTATGGTGCTTGAAAACTGCTTTACCTTCTTCACACTGTTGATCAGCAGTCCCACGTTCATGCATGGAGTTGACGGTCTTACCCTGTGTTAGGGTTTTCATCAGCAGCAAATACATGCTGCAAAGGAGGAAGAGCCATGGTTTTCTTTCTCCCTCTCCTCCCTCTGTGCCTCCTGCTTTATGCATGGAAGGCAGGGAGAG
>JAWWLT010000092.1:9698747-9721092 GCA_035040995.1 Premnoplex brunnescens | reverse complement strand
CTGCTTTATGCATGGAAGGCAGGGAGAGAAATGTCCCTTCTGCCAGCATTGGGGTGGAAGCAAACCACCTGTGGTTTGTTACTCAGGCATGGACTGTGTGCTGCTGATGGAAACAAAGGACACAGGAGTCCAGTTCAAAGTAAAATACCCTTGAACTTCACATAACCTCTAGGAAATATTGATGGGCAGTAAACTGCCATTAAGAGAGAAGCAGGGTACCAGAGTCCACTGGGCCACTCAGGGTTGTTTGACTGTTCCAGCACATTTGGCATGTCGCAAAGTACCAATCAAACACTCTTGCCTGTAGGGTCAGCATTACAATACTTAGATCATGGAGGCTAAGCGCTTGCTCAGTATATTTTCTTATAGTTAGCTTTATTCTTAAACATTCATGCTATTGTTTCTCTTCTGGTGGAAGAGAAAAGGGATAGCAATGACACAGTGGACTCCGTGAGTTGTAGGATATGAACCGTGTTAGAGAAATCAATCTTGGCCTTGCAGATATGTTTGTTTTCCTGAGAAAAATGAATTTAATATTATTAGAAGTGGCTTAGTCTTTGTCCTGTCTTAAACTACACTGACTCTTTGTTTTCTTCTGAAACTTTCCTGCTGCCTCTGCAGAGAAATGAGACAAGTTGAATTTGTTGAAAGGAGGATGAAATCATTTATGAAAGGAGCTGAAAATAACTGCATGTTTTTCATTTTGCATTTCACCTGCATTTTGAAAACATGACATGCACTGAACAGCTGTACCCTGTGCTGGATGATCCAGGGAAGTTAGCTCCAATACAGCTGCTTACTCCAAAAAGAGGCTTCCCAGGTGCTTGGCTCTGCAGAGGTGACCAGGTTGCTTCTGGATTTGTCTGTGTCTTCTCTTGCTTAAACCTGAGGGCCAAAAGTTGCAGAGTAGGCTGTCTTCCAAGATACCCTATGGAACAGAGTGGCCTGTTGGAAAAAATTTTGCTGCCAATTTAGTTTTGGTATAAATTCATTGAAATCCGTCCATGTCTGGTGATTTCTTTTGCCCAGATGTTTGAGCACCTGCAAAAAGTAGCAATTTAACTCCTTGAAATATTGCCTTATGAGGCATTACAGTTGATAGTACTTAAAAGGATGAGAAAAATCCTTCAATGTGTCTAGGTGCTCACGTGTTAGGAAGAATGAACAGTACTGTCTGACCCTGCAAGGCACATCATGGACAACTTTTGAGAATTGCTGTTCCCAAATTCTAGAAGGGCAAAGAGGCTTTTTCTCCCTCCATAACTCTGTAACTGGAGTTGCTGGGAAGAGATGGGATTTCAAGAGCAGTATCCTAAATATGCTTTCCACAAAACAAGCAGAAAGTTATAGATACTTCACTGAACATTCATTTAGATGTTGGAAGGAAAGAGAAGCAAAAAGGGAAACTAAACTGTCTTTTGGTCCTGTGAAAAGCAAGGATCCTTGTCATGCTATCTCCTTGGGATCCTTTGGGTTTGATTGCTAGACTTGAGCTTTTCTGCTCTTGCTTTCTCTTCCAGTATACAGAATTAAGTACTGTTTTACACTTTGATAGTGGAGCAAAACAAAAACCCTGTAACTGTTCTGGAATATTGGCAAAGCCCCGTGTTTCTCTTCTGTGTTTTTTCCCCTATCTTGCTCACTCTGCTCTCTGATTCTCTCCTTGTTTTTCTCAAGGGCTCAGCAGATGTCTATTTCTACTAGCCTTCCCTCCTGTGTTTAGTAGGGACCTTGAGTGCTGAGGTCGGCATTAAATCCCTCCCTGGTTCTTTGTTCACATGAAGCAGAACCACAGTTTCTTCTTGCTTCCTGTTCCAGGCATGAATTCTGCATGTTGGTAGACTTATTGCTTTTGTAGCAAATGGCTGCCTCTCACCTTCCTGCAGTGTTTGTTACGTCCTGTACTGCAGCCTAGATTGGTGAAGCCTGCTGTGTTCCCTGTATTTAGAAAATCAGTTTCTTATCAGTGAAAAAAAGCTGGCTTAGCTTGAAAACATCAGACTTTGATGTATGTTGCAATTTGTTCCATCTTCCTCTTTATCTTTTACAGCTGCTTCCACAGACATTTTTTTTTAAAGATTTTCAGGTCAAACAAATGGTGTGCAATTGCTTTGGAGGTTTTTTTTTTCTAAGATATTGGTGCTGCACCGCTTTTCTTTAGTCACTAATTTCTTCTCCCCCCTCTCCCCACCTTTGCTGGCAGTTTTATCATCAGTTCTGCTGCCAAAACTCACTGTTCATGCATTGAACCTTTGAGAAACTTTGAGGGGGTAAGAGTGGCTGTTTCTTGGGCCTCTGCCTCTTCTCCCTGTCTCCTACCCTTCTTTATTCATTCTGTCTTGTAATTTTCCATTCAGTACTTTGTTACCATCATGCCATCTTGCATTTGCTTCCATATTCTACTTCATGGTTTGTATTGCAAATAGAGGTTACAAAATATTTTAGCATTATTTAGTGAGTTATTTCGGTCAAGGTTTTAGCCTGTTTATGTACAGCTGCTATCAAACCACCAGGATCATGGATTCAGACCGTCCTTACTCACTGTGGCAAGGTGACTAGAGTATGTATTGTGCTGCATTTCATTATATTAGGTTTGTAATCCACATGATTAAGTTGTCTACCTGCAAAGGCCTGATAACATGCAAGTAGCCTCTCTTCAAGCTCAGATATGTAGAAATGCAATGTGCTGCTTCAGTTTGTTACCAGTGGCTTTTACTTTGGATGCGCATAATTTGCAGTTAACAAATGGTGCAGATCAGCTTCTGTTGACAACTTAATCTAAAGCATGGTGACACCTCACAGTGGGCAGCTAAATAATGAAATTAGGGCTTTATTTCAGCAAATTAAGGCTTTAGTTCAGCAAATAAAGATTTACAAGATTTATGCACACATTGAGTTTATTGTATTAGGATAGATATACCCCAGAGCTCTGATGTGGATTCCCTGAGCAGCTGCAGGACACAGCTTGCCTGACCTTATCCGTCTGTCTGCCTCAGATCTGAAGTTCACTGTGAAACAATGCACGTTCTGTTATTATCTGGCTGCCTTTTTGCAGGACTCAGGCTGCATTTGGGTTTGTTGCCCCTAACCTAAAGTGCTCAGCAGCTTGGAACTACTGGAGATCTCCTTTCTTATCGATGGAGAACATCCACAAAGAGAAACAGGTCACTGTGCTGGGGACAAATCAACCCTTCCTGTTCCCTTTTATGCCAGGCTCTGAGCTGACAGTTGTCTAGATGAAAACTGGTAGTTGTGAACCAGTGAGGAAGGAAGATACCCTTGTGAATCTGTTGAGAGGAGTCTTGAGGCTCCACAGTTCTTTTGCGCCGAGAACTGAATTTCTTCTGGCATGCTCAGAACTTGTGTCTGCCTTCCTATGTCTGAAGGGACCAATGTCCAGACAGGACTCTCTCAGGTGAAGCAGGCAGACCCAAGAGGCAGTAGATGCCTGGAGCTTTGTGGGATCTTCACTAGGAGATCAAAGCTAGTCCCAAGATCAGGTTATGAGTGCTCAGAAGCATGATGTTGAGCCTGCTCCTGATGCCATGGCAACAGGACAATAAATTTCCATGCAACCCCCATTTTTCCAGTGTAAAATTGATTAATGATACAAGTCTCTTTTAACAGCACCCTTTAAGATATAATGATGAGGGTGGTTTAGCAGAGTCTGATTCATAGGATTGTAAATGTATGGCTTTATTGGATTCTTAGAGCAAAATGTTCAGAGGTGGGCTGAGGATCAGCATTCCTGTAAAGCCCTGAGTCCTTCCAGGGACACTCTCCACTGAAAGTCTGATTTTTTAAAAAACATACGGATGGAGGAGTTAGGAGAGTATGAGTGTGCATGTGTAGTATGAGTATTTTCTGAGCAAATTAGGTTGAGAGTGACAAACTCAGATAGCTGGGCACAGAGAGAGAGAGGAGTGCCTAAATAAGTATCCTTGGTAGAACACATGATGATAGGTTACCGAAGAGCCCAGCTTCTGATGTCTCATGAACCCTTCAATGCATTGTTTCTTTTGTCACTTCTACCTCCTGATTCTCATTTCCACCCACTGGCTTCTTACTTGTCTCTTCCCTGTGTCTTTTCAGCTGCTCTTCTACAACTCCCAAGGGGGTTTTTTGTTGACTTTTTGTATTGTTGTGGTGGTGGATTTTTTTTCAAGTCAGTGGCATTTTAAATGCTTCTAATAGCAGGAGTTTCCACGCAGTCAGCAAGCAGCTGCCGTGACTGATGTTAGATAACTCAGAGTGGAAGAAGAGACTTTGAGCATGAATTGCAAGGAGACAGGGTTGTACTGAAGTTACAGTATGTGAGAAGAGATGGATTCTTCTTCAGGGCAGGTGCTTCTTTTGGCAAAAAGCAAGAGCTGGTGGTGGCAACACTGATGAACAGCCACACAGCTTGACAGGAGACAGAACATGAGGGGTAGCATGTGGGTGAGAGCCCAGAAATCATGGGTTTATGGTGGACAGTCATTTAGGGGATGTGTAAGTAGAGAAATTAAAAATGAAGCATTCAAGACTGAAGCTGCCAAAAACTTAGATTCTTCTGCCAAAGCAAGTGTTAGTTCAGGTGAGATGGAGCTGGAAAGTCAAGTTTCACGTTGTCTGTCCTTGGCATTTTTGAAACAGGATTTTCCATGTTTGTTGGTTTTTTGTTTTTTTGTTTGTACAATTAGTTTATCTAAGGCCTTTGTCACTGGAGGCAGAGATACATTCAAATCTGATCCTCAGTTCCCTCTTTTTGACTCTACTCTACCTTCTATCTCTGGTCTAAACTAGTATCTCTTCCAGTTGCCTTCAGCTTACTGTTTTGTCTTATAGCTTCCTCCTTCTGACTGCTCCTGATGCACACAAACACAGCTGAGAGTCAGGACGGCGACAAACAGCCAGGAAGCCTTTACAGACATAGCTTCTGCTCCTTCTTTAAAGTCTCTTTTTTCAGCTAGCCTATGTAATACATATGGCTGAGGGAAAGAGCGGCTTTATGTAAATGCAATTAACCTCTATCCTTTCTGCTAGCAAGCAGCTGGAGGTCTACTTCCCATGTGGCTTGCACTGTTCCCATCTTTTGTCAGCATATGCTAAGTTCTGCACTGAAGTTCATTCCCAGGTTTTCTGACCCAGAGTGAGCACAGTGAGATAAATCACTTGCTCCTGATCAGGATGACACCACCTCCCATTACACTTGAGTGTTAAAGTCTGGAAGAAAAGTACATGTTCTCCCATTCTCTCTCTCTGGCATTTTATCAAGGACTTCAGATGAATGACCCTGAAGAGCTAGGGCTGGTTGCCCTTTCTGTGAAGCCTTTCAGCAGCAATTTGTCTGCCTCTAAAAACCTGGCACTCACGTCACTGCGTTTCTATGCTCTGGTCAGTTAGCTTGGCTGCTGCAGGTCATTGAACAAATCCATTGAACAGATGGATTCCTGAGGTACAAAAACCATCAGGGGACTGTCTGCCACTGCCCAGGCTCACTGGTGTTACAGCCTTTAAATCAATTACTGCTAACCCTACCTCCAGAGATGTCTCCAGAGACTATGTGGTGTGTAATCACTCTGCAAAGGTGACATTCCTGCCAGCTGGATTCACTGCTGGGCAAGGCTGTGATTTCCATAGAGCTCTCAGCTTGGCAGACCTGCAAGAGAGGAGTTGGAGTAATCAATACACAGCACGGTGAGAACCTGATAAAGGTTTCAGCTGTAGCTTGCTCTGCTGTTCGTGGACTACTGCAAGCCTCAGCAGCTGAGTCTGGGCCAGCACCTCCTGTGCGACCAAATATTGGCAAAATGAAAGTGTTGAAGCTTCATTTTGTTGATGGAGGTAAACAGTGGACCACCTTTGTACCTGTGCCCTGCCTAGGGATTGAAATAATGTTGTGAAGCCCATGAGCTTTTTCTGAAATACCTAATTTCTTAGCTTGTACTTACTTTATAAATACCATGGGCCAGACTGCCTGTCACTTAAGTTTCCTCTCACTGTTGTAAAAGGCTGTGTAATAACCCTCTGTGCATTCCCTCTAATTTGCACAGCGCATCAGAAAGATGCCATTTAAGGCAAGCTGTGCCAAAAAAAAAATTAAAATTTTGACAAAGAGCTGTATAAACCAAGATTCAACTCTGTCATAACTGCATCTGTTTCACCAAGCTGAAAAGATAGCCTACTGCCTTTTTCCTTTGAACTTGATTGTGCAGTGACTCATGTAGATGAGAAGTTTCTGTTGGCTGTGGAAAACACGCATTTAAAATAATAGCATAGGGATAAAGGAAATAAAGGAGCAGTGTCAATGCTCTTTCCTTTTAAACACAGACATTTAGCAGGATAAACGGGAGGAAAACTCTCACACCATTAAAAAGATGGGGCCAATCCTGTACTCTAGAACCAGACGAAGGCAGCCTCCCTCTTTGACCAACACTGGCTTTTTGAATCCATGCTCACACATCAGTTCATTAATAATAAATAAAAATAAACTCACATAAAGGATAATAATAAACTCAGCTCCCAGCATCACCTTCTCTGTGGTGATGCTCCTTCCTAACCTTGGGGAACCTCGAGGACGAACAGCTCCATGGTCCTGCAGCCCCCCTGAGGCTGCTCCCCAGGGACAGGGCTCTTCCCATCCTTATCCCAGGGAGGGATCTGTGTTATGGCGACACCACATGATCTCTCTGAGTGACTGGCACAGGCAAGCCCCACTCGTACAACAAAACCACTTTAGATACAGTTCTATGTTTCTGTATGTACACGCTGGATTATGTTGCTGCCTCCCTGATATTTTTTGTGTCTCAGACTATAGTTGTCTTTTCTTTTTTTAACTCATTATAGATAAGGAGTGAAGGTATAACAACCATGATGGAGCCAGCTTTTAAGATTTTATCACAGTTCTCTAAGATGTTTTTCCTGGAGCTCCACCTCTTCTTGGTCATATTTAAATACATAGTAATCTCAGCTAATTTTTTATTTACATTGCTTTTGCTTACAGGGCTACAGGAGGGAGAAAGCAAAATTATATGATCTTCAATATTCCCACATCAGAAGCAACCACTTATTTGTTCTAAATTTTGTGACACTTTAATCAACCTTAGTGATGAGAAGGGGGAAAGAAGGGCTGATTCAATCTTTCAGAACGTTTGGGTTTGGTATTTCTGCAAACATGCTGTTCTTTTCCTTTGGTATGTAGACAGTACTTTCATGTAAAAGATACTCATATATGTTCATAGAAGCTGTAGCAGGTATTGATAACACCCACAGGGAGTCAGTGGAGGATGCGACAACTGCAATATTGATCAAGGGATGCTCCACAGCCCTGGAAATGTTCATGTGTTCCAGTGAATACTTCTTGCTATAGGGTTTGTGGTTATGTGCTCCTGGTGACATAAGCTGAACTGCAGCTGTCTGGAAGTGTCTTCCAGAGCAAAGAAACGGGTTGCTTCCAAAAGGACATGCCAAATATTGCTAGATCAGAATCATTATTTTTCAAATCAAGACAATGACTAGTCAAAATTCAAAAGGTACTTGACACTAGATAATGTTAGGTAAGTGCACTGTTGTGTCTCACTCAGCACTACACTGCTCTTTCAGGTTCACAGATCCCATTTTCTGTCACAGATCTGTATGAATACATGATACAACTCTCATTATGTCTCTCCCTATCAGGTGCCATGATATTTTTTAAACCTGTTTGAATAATCACTGTTTTCAACCTTTCCTCACAGGAGTGTTTGCGTTTGGACTTTTTGCCACTGACATCTTTGTAAACGCCGGCCAGGTTGTGACTGGGAATTTGGCTCCCTACTTCCTGACTGTGTGTAAACCCAACTACACTGGAAATGACTGTCGGGCCCACCACCAGTTCATAAACAATGGCAACATCTGCACTGGGGATGTGGAGGTGATTGAAAAGGCAAGGAGATCCTTTCCATCCAAACATGCTGCTTTGAGCATCTACTCAGCTTTATATGCCACGGTGGGTGTCACTGAAGATGTCTGACTTGCATGAAGGGTTTCTGTTTATGTGCATCTAGATGGGGACATTTTTCTTACAATGGATTTTTGGAGAAAAAGAAGGTTGTTTTGGGGACAGATTTCTTCTTTATTTGTAAGGGAAAATCCCCTTCTACTCTACGTTTTACCAATCCTGGTATAAGCAAATGAAATGCTTACTGCTTTTGAGGCACTGTGTGTTCTGGATATACTGCTGATTTTCTCATTCAAGCTCTTCTTCTCCCTGCCCCTGTCTCATGAGCATTGAAATGAAGTTGATCCTTAAACAAGCATCTGGATTGTTACTTTTGTTCACATGTCCGTTGAACATTTAAAATCTAAATTGTGCCTCAATGGGAGGCTGAACTTAGACTGAATTTTGTTCCCCTTGTGCAAAGAAGGTTCTAATGAAAGTCAGTGCCAGAATTTTGCTGTTACCACAGAGAAAAGCACCCCATTGACATATTGACAAGGTGACACTGCTGTACTCTCAGGAAGGAAACTTGTCTGTCTTGAAAAGTCTAATGAAACAGGTTGATTGCTCCTTTGTGTTCTCTGGTTAAAGTTTCTGTAATGCTTGAAAATTGATCCAAGAATCTTACTAATAAAGCAGAAATCTTGGCGGTTTTGCCATTAAGGTCCAAGGGCTTAACCTGGTTCTGATCTTAAAATGGATTAACCTTTATTACCCCAATAGCCTGACTCAGAGTAGTGGCAGAGTCTGTCTGTAGTTCATCAGTATTTAAGAATAGTGTTAAACTTACTAATGGCAGGGTATTTACTGAACATTTTACCCTGTGCTCTTGGTAACAGATGAGTAAAATGCCACATTATTACTATAAGGTGAAGAGTCCTGCTCTTCAATATCCATCAGTTTGCACTGAATGTTGTGTGAGTAATGATGGAGATATAAACTACAGCCCCTTTGGTCAGGATTTGTTGGGAGCTGTTTGGAAAGCCTGTAACATTTTGTGCATTTCTGAGCTATATGCAGCCATGTGTGAAATACAGTTCACAATAAACTCAACATGATTATAGCAGCTGTTTGCATCACAATAACTCAGAGGTGGAAGTTCCAGCATCAGGCTTGGTCCTGGTTCTGTCCTTAGCTAATTACACCTTTCATGGATTTTCCTTGTTTCCTAGGATGACAAGTCTACAAACAGGCTGACTTCCACAGCTGAAGGAGAATGCTGTTTTTGCTTCCTGACCTTAAGTCCCAAGTAGTTCAATGTTTCCGAGCTCTAGTTCTTCCAAGGGTCTGACTTCTCATCACATAGGAATATACCAGGGGGAGCCAGGACGTGGAGCTATTTCTGAACCACAAGGTCATGAAAGTCTGCCCTTATGGCATTTCAACCTACAATCCAGTTTCAGCCTAGTTCTCTGCCTGAAGTCACCCTCTAGCACTAAAGGTGTTATCACTTGTCTTTTCTCTGCCTGTCAGCTGGGAATAACATGAGTATTACACAAGAAATGCATTGTTCAGACCTGAGTTTAGTTAATAACTGCTGTGCACAACTTTTTGAGGTCTCTTGCTGATTCTAATATGCATGATAATGTAGGCTGTTGAACATAAAACACAGGGCATTTGCTTAGTAATAGTTGTATTTTGCATAAAGCTGAAGATTTGAGCCTTGGTGGAAAGAAAATAAAACAGGTTGAACATAAGGAGGCAGGAGAATGGAATCAGCACAGACATTTTCTTTCATTGTATAAATGTCTGTTGAGATCTGGGAGTCTCATGCCATCACCAAACCTCAAGTATCCTCTGCAGATGTCTCTGTACTCTTTTGTTCATCACTCTGCTACTGAAAGCACTCCCACTGTGATTAGTTTGACTTTATGGGGTTTTGGTGTGGGTTTGTTGTGGGTTTTTTGAAATAATCTGAGGTTTATATTTAATCAACAAGGTCTTTTTCTTTTTTTTTGTCACCTGTTAGAGAAGCTGAGGAGAACCTAGAATATCACTTCTGTGATCTCTGCAGGCACAGATGCATCTTTTGTGCTTAAAGTAGGGGAAAGAGAAAATGCCTGGCTTCCACACTTACCAAAAAATTAGAATGGCATCTGATGAAACTTTATCAGTCTCCTAGATTTCTCTCAGAAAGAGATGGTAGCATTGTCTACACTGCTCTGCACTTAGAAACACATGATTTTAGGTTCCTTTTCCAAGGGAGAATGATAGGCTAGAAAAAGAGAGTCCTGGTTCCAGCATCAATTCCGCTGATGGGATGTCAGTCCTGGTTTCAGTGTCAATCCATCTGCATTGGTCCAGCCCACGACATGTCCTGGCCCTATTACCTTTTTATGGACAAGTTTCTCCATCCTGATGACAGGTTTCTCACTTTATCATGTCCAGTCTTTTCTTTTAGGTCTTTCTGGGCCAGAGAACTTTGGGGGTCTTTTGTGGACCCCTATAGTCAATCCCCACTTCCTTCCACTCATTCCCATGCTTGTGCTGTACTTGTTGTTTCTCTTTCTCATGGAAAAATGCTGCCCTATCTCTGCCTGTCCCCCCCTTCTTCAGCCCAATCTTGGTGTTCACAGTGTGTTAATACCAACAGTCCTTGGTTATTATCAACAATTCCTGTCTGATATTACAAGCAGTCCTTGGTTGGCTCCACAGCCATCCAGCTATCAGTGTTTGAGACACAGGATTGTTATTCAGGCGAGAAAAACAAGTTTCCAAGGCTGTTTGTTTAAAAACAGGTGCTCGTTAGACGTGCGAGAACAAGTGCACACGTTCTTGGGAACAGACAGTGTTTCTGATAAGCCTGAGAGGGGCTTAGTCCAGCTGCTGTTCTTCAAGGCAGAGGCTTGATGAGCATTTCTCAATGAGGGGCTTGTGGGGTAGAAGTTGTGCCTCCACAATGCATCCCATGACTGAAGTGGGCTTCTCTGAGCCTCTGCACCTGGACATGTGGGAAATGCTGAATAGCAGAGAACACTGGAGCAAATACCTTCAGCAACACAGGTCAATTAAAAGCCTTGGCACTTCAAGCAGCTAGACTGAGTGTGCAAAGTTGTCAAAGGCTCTGCTGTTCTCTTATTGTAGGGATCTCTGTGGTAAAAGAAAACATCATAAAGCTTTTACAGAATTTTCCAGTATTGGTATGAAATTTTGAACCTTTTAAGGAAAATAAATTTCACAAATCTTCCCACTTTCTGCTGAAAGGACAAGGCACTCCGCCTTTCTCATTATAAATATAACATATATTCTAAATGTATGCAGATATTTGCATATACACAGAAATATATATGGATGCCTATTTTAAACTTGCAAACAAAAAAGCCTCTTTGACTGTCTATGCTTTTTTCTGTCTGAAAAAGATAGGAGAGGAATCACATGGGTTGAATGCTACTATCACACATTGCACGTGGCTAAATACACTACTTGAATGTACTGATAAGAGCGCAGCAAAGAAGTTGAATAGATAATTTATATAGTTAAATATATGTAGTTTGGTTTTTCATATTTTTTTATATTTTCTTCACATCTTTTTATATTCACTTCTTTAAGCCTCTATGTTTTTAGCATTTAGAGTTTTGTAAATAAATTTACTTTACAAACAGCATTGTGGGAAATTTTCAAAAACACCTGCTGTGTGAAGGAAATCAAATATGACTTCGACTGAGATTTTGTTCTTTTGCACAGACTTTTGAAATCATGCTCTAAACATGGGTAAACACACTGTGAGAATCCTAAAAATATCTTGGTGTAGGGACCTGGGCAATGACGATCAAGCTGCAGTGATTGGGAAGCAGAATGGAGAATGGAGAATGGAGAAGCTCTCCCAGTTATTTCTGAGCTCAGTGTGTGACTTAGGGATGAACTGGAGCCTACCTTCTGGGAAAACAGTTTGTCTTGTTTAAAACCCTCCTCATCAGGGTTTGACAGATTTCCCTTGGCAATCTGTTCGCATGGTTAATTACCCTCATTGCTAAAAATGTTCTCTTTACTACAAGTTTACGTTTTCTTGGCAAGACGTGTGAAACTTCAATTACAGACTCTTCCCATCTGTGACAAAGAGAACCTTCCCATGTGGGTAATCCAGAGATCCAGCTTCACCTCATACCTATAAGGAAAGAGGCCTATGTGGGTTGCTCTCTGTATCTGGGGTTCACAGCTGGCACAGCAGTACTGCATTTTTAGTTTAAAGAGGTGATGGATTTTCCTTTGGATGCTGTAAACTGCAGTAGTGCTTTGGTGGGGAACAGGAAAGGAGGTCCGACTCCCTGTTGCTCAGTTGTAATTGATTTCTGCTAGAAGTGCGCAGGGTGAAAGGGTGGGTGGTAAATTATTCACACAGTGGCAACGATTTGTTTTTTTCTCTTTCATCCTATTTTTTCCGAAGAACCTTAAGGTGAGTTTTGGTGATGGGCGCAGCTCATTCTGCCAGCCAAGACTGGGGCAAGGTTGCCACCTAGTGCTCATTTTTAGCTGTCCAAGGCAGGTGCTGCACTCAGGTGTGAAAAACAAAGCAAGCAGGAAACTCCAGTCTCATTCCCGGTGCTATTACACAGCATAATGCTCGTAAATCCAACTCCCCTTCAAATTATGTGCTTAAGAGCGCATTTAAGGGCAGAAGACCTTCCTTCCCCAGGCAGAGTCTAGTACTGCAGCTTTGTGGCAGGCAAAAGCATCATTTTGACCCAGAGGGAGTTATATCTGCCTTCCCCTGGCCAGTTTTTCTGGCCTGTCCCATTCCCTTCCAAAAGGTGGTTTCTGCATCCCTTTTCCTCTGCGAGAGTTATTTATTGTCATGGGTTTAGGGTTAATATTTTCAACAGCAGCCAGTGAGGGGAACCCAGACATAGGGATATTTGATGGTTCAGTACGGTAGAAGAGAAAATTATTACAGACAGGAGGAAGTTAAAGTACACACAAACCAGCAGAATACAGGAAGGTATGAAAGGTAATGAACAGACTGATCTTGAGAATGGATATAATTTCTTGACCCCAAAACTGTGTGCCAGACCACAGTGACCTCTGTATATCTGGCTCACCCCGAAAAGGGACAGGCATTAAAGTACAGTAAAATAATTGCTCGTTTGCCAAATAGATCATAGAGTGTGAAACAGACTGTGCTGGTACCTGCATTTGGAAGCATCAAGCAAAGCCAGCCAGGTATCAGATTAGAAAACTTGAGTGTGACACAGTTTTAGAAGTGTTTTTTCAGTGTATCTTCATGATTCTTTTTCATGTATGGGGAGCACTGTGTCGTCTGGAGACATTTTGGGCAAACGTTTTTGATGTATTTGCTTTCATTATCAAAGCTTTGGAAATCATGCAGGCATTCATACATGTTTGCTGAAAAGGATTTTGTTGAATTGTTTTGCCATCAGTCTTGGTTTGCTTGATCTTTGCTGTTTTGTGGCTGTGGAATTAATGACTTTGACCCACATGGTTTTACTCTCTGTCAGAATATATTAAGAAAAAATAAACAAAGTGCCAGAAACATATGGGGTTAATTAAAAAATATTTAGAGAACAGTGACACTTCATGGTCTGAAATTATGTTTTCAAAATCAACTTCGTTTTGAAAGAAACCTCTCTCAAATTGTATGTTTCCTTGCATCTTGCAGAGAAAATATCTGCATTGGTTTCTCTCAATGTTCCCTCTTTCCTGCTTAGGAAGCAGGAGCAGCTAGTTCATACAGATGCTAGGCACTCAAGTATTCTGCACATTACAGTTTCTGCAGGGGTGTAAACATAAATTCCTGACTCCCTTTGCAGACATTTAGTTATGTGCATTCAGAGTGCCACTGTATGAGCCACTACTTATACAAGCTGAGCCTGTGCATACAAACTCAAGAGAAGTCCAGTATGTAAATGCAGTGAGGTGTCTGACATCCTGAAACACCATTTAACAGCATCTGTTTTGTACTCTTAGAACTGTTCTCTGAATTACCTGAAATCTCTTCCTCCATTTCCCATTTTTTGTAATGAATTGCAGGTTTTGTCCCATCCTTGCTGATTTAGGTTTTGTCTGGCTGGGAAGGATGCATTTCCAGCAGAGCCCATTTTTACTTTTGGTCTGCCCTTCCTTTCAGATGTACATCACAAGCACAATTAAAACCAAGAGCAGTAGGCTAGCCAAACCTGTGCTGTGTCTGGGTACCTTGTGCGCTGCCTTCCTCACCGGGCTGAATCGAGTTTCTGAGTATCGGAACCACTGTTCGGACGTGATCGCAGGCTTCATCCTGGGCAGTGCTGTAGCCTTGTTTCTGGTAAGTCCAGAAGCCCTTTTGTATTCCTTTTAAAAATACCACAGTGTTAAAAAGAAAAAAAAAATTAAAAAATGAAAAACTGCTATTCTCATGTGACCTGCAAGATCTCATTGAAGCCCCATCTAATTAAACATATAATCAGAGAAAATCCTGCTATGAACTGAGATTGATACTAATTGATAAGGCTAATATGGTGACATTTGTATATCTTATATTTCCATTCTTTTAATTCCTCTATGTGTCCCTACTTGACCTGTTCTGGAAAATACTGTAAAGATGTAGTTTTCAGCTAGTATCAAAAGGAGGGCATGCTTGAGACTCCTTCTCTGACAGCCTTGTGTTGCAAAATTGCACTGTGTGTCTTGTATCTGGAAAAAAATGTGGGGCACAAGGTGTTGTCTGGGGCTCTCAGCAGTGGTCCTGGTTCTCCATTTTGTTTCAGACCATAAAAGAAATGCAATAGAAAGGAAGGTCAGAATTAACTCCCTGGGATACAAAACTACCTCCCTTTGCAGCGTTTGGAGTTGAGCTGGAATTGTTTACCCCCTCATAAGATAACCAAATGTATTAAAATATATCAAAGGCCTTCCCACAGAATCTAGGAACAGCATCTTTCTGGACTTCCCGTGTACCTGGCTCTCCTGTGGGCTGTGTGGTTTGAGTGTTTTATTTGATGAGAGGTCTCTTGCTGAGGATTTACTCACATAGCAAGCAGTCCAGGTCATTCTCACTATTACCAAGAAATGTGCTTGGTTCCATTTAATCAAAATAGGCTTCAAAACTATCAACTGCATAGCAACAGACACTTTATCCCTGTAATCAGAAGGGATTAGGTTTCAAAGATCCCTTAAATCTCGATTGTCCTGTCACTGATTTTTTTTCCTGTTCTGTACTTAAAAAAAGCAACAACAACAAACCTTCACATGTCATTTATTTCCGTGTTCTCTTTAAATAAAAAGAAGTCTCCAACCTCTGACCTGAATCTCCTTGGCTTTAATGTAAATAATCTCTCTGGTTCTCAGTGGCAAGGGCAGTTTGAATCTCTCCCATGCAGTATAAGAGTCAGTTGCCCCAGTGTTGCTGGAGGTCTGAAGGAGTGGTGCTAAATGACATCATCCAGATGTGAGGGAGATTCAGCCATCACTGCTTGGAAGTGACAAAGTCAGAATCTGAAGGGAGTATTTGGCCAGTGAAGTGCATTCAGGTAGTCCATGGTTCTGGGATGATAAAACATACATGGGAGTCTCTGCTGTGTAAAATGTGGAATGTGGGAATGGTCCATCATCTCAAATTAATGCATTTACCAAGTCAGTCCGTCATACTCTGCCATGTCAATAAACACACTGTAGCCCAAGGCTGAGACATATGACGTTTTGAACCAAAACCGAGGTTCAATTCTTTTCAGGAACTGGCAGTTCTGACCCCAGGAGTAACTCCTCTGAGTTTTTCCTGCAGACAGAACGCACCCACCTCACTTTTTATTTTCTGCATTACACAGGGGATATGTGTTGTCCATAACTTTAAGGGCACTCATGGAGCTCCTTCTAAACCGAAGCCTGAAGACCCACGGGGAATGCCACTTATGGCTTTTCCAAGAGTGGAAAGTCCTCTGGAGACACTGAGTGCACAGGTACTGTAATTCTTCTCACCCATACCCATCACCAAGCACATTTTCTGTTACAGCAGAGTGAAAAACTAGTTGTATACCTAACCACACATTCCTAACGTTAAGCCCATTGAACAGTGAATCTGGTTCAGGGCAGAGTTTGTTTTAAGGCATTTATCTGTGAAACTACCAAATACTGTAGATCTTCTGCCCCTGTGCACACCCACCACTACGGAAGCAGGATTTCACTTTCTGCATATGGCTTGTGATAAAAAACTTCAACTTAGAAGAAAAAAAAACCTGAGAGAAAAGCAAAAATAACTCTGCCTAATTACAGTTCAGAATATTTCTGGAATGTCTGAAAGATTCAATCTTTCCTGTGGATAAACTATGCTGTCCAGAAAATTATTGTAAAGATTAGGGATTTTATCCTTGTTACTGTTCAGTATCTTCTATAATAATAAGAAATCTTATACTGTTTTCTATCTCTAACTTATCAGAAGAGAAGATAATAGCATTCTTTCAAGTCTGCAAAAAAAAAAAAAAGCAAAAAAAAACCAGTTAGTGGGAGCATGATTATTGATGGTGTTTCTGTTAAAATTACTGACTTCAAATGGCTTGTGTTGGCATAACTGAATCATACCCAGCCCTTTCAAAACAGACAAACGAATGCCACCTGCCAAAAAGGTTCTGGGAAGGAGAAGAAACTGTAGTTTATCAGTTATTTGAAATACCCTGGTGTAATTTGTTTCTTGTTTAAATTGCACTTCCTTTATTAGATGGCCTGTCATCTTCTGCATGTGGTGTGTGGCAAGATCAATAGCAACTCCTTTTCAACTCCTTGCCAAATAAACTGAAAAGATGAATTTTTTTGAAAAATGGAAAAGACACTTTTCTAGTGCCTGGAAATATTTTGCTTAATTGAACAGTCAATTTTGATTAGGCAAAGATTTACTGGAAGACTTGCCACTAAATCTGCAGAACTGTGTGCATGAAGTGTTCTCATGGTGGGTTTTCAGTCCGGAAACTAAGCACTGCTTATATATCCACACTGTGTCATGCATGACAAAAGGGCTGAGCAGATGAAAATACAGACTGTGAGAAAAATTCAGTCCAGTCAGCTGTTTATAGTTGCTGAACTGTGAAGTGCAGGTAGTGACAATACCTTAGCTGTTGATGTCCACTCTAAATCACCAAGATAATTTCCAGGGTATCAGTCTCTAAATGACCATACATCTACAATGCAGGAGTAGATTGGGAAAAATGTGACTCTATTCTGAAGATACTATAAACAGGTCTTTGGGAGCAAATGTTCCTTACCATTTCTTCAGATACAGGAGTTGCATTGTCCTTTTCTGTGCAGATTTCTATATCCATTCCCAATCTTATTTTGCCTTGCATCCACACAAACCCTGCAGAGGCAGTATGGTCCAAGAATGAGTTAGTACTGCCATTTGAGTCCTGGACGTTGGCTCCCAAAAAGGTTAAATCTACAGTGTATCCACCTAAGAGGACTCCTCTGCTGCAGTGATCTGTCCATTTTAAAGCATTAGCTGGGAAACGGGTTTTATTAGCAAAGGGTTTTCTCATTCATTTTGCACAGTAGGGTATGTGAATGCCAAAGTGTTTACAAATGTTCACGTGTTTGCCTTTTCCTCTTTGCAGAACCACTCTGCCTCTATGACTGAAGTAACCTGAGATGGGAGATCGGCAGCCGAAGCTATTTTTTACTACCCTCCAGTACAATAGTCCAAGACACACAGTTACTAAATGTCTAACTGTGATGACCAGTATTATGTTATGTCTAGTTAGAGGCTAATGTTTTGTACTTTTTTTGTATGAGGAAGTGATGTAGCTTGCCCTGATTTTTTTGTCAGCTTTAATATTATTATGCCAGACTTTAAAAGCAAAGTGGAAAAAGAACAAAAAAAAAACCTTTTCTTGTTTAAAGTGTGCACTGAGGAACTACATCTATGGAATTGTTGATGTTGTTATGTGATATTTGTACACATTCTTTTTGTTTCTTTTCAGTTTTGAATTTATATATCTCGGAAAAAAAAAATTCACTTTTACCTTTTCTTACCGTAAGAAGTGCTTCTACCACTGGGTCATATTCTGATCTGAGTAAGGTCAGCATAGATCTGAAATAATTGCATATATTTAATTCATATTAAGATAATGGTGATCAGGAATTTAACCTGAATGATACTACCAACAAGTAGCAAACGTCCATCCTTGATTCAGTGAGCTACTTAAGTTTTCCCTAAGGATTCAGTTTAGCCACCCAGTTTCCAAACTACTTGGCAGACTTGAAGCATGTCCTTAAGCACCTCACTGAATCAAAGCCTGATTGTTCTGGTGTGGGTGACTATGCTGGTTATTGAAGAATAACTAAAACAACATCCTTGGTCTGCAGTGTAGACAGACGGGACGTGAAGATTTATAGTAGTAGCTGATAGCATGTGAGCTGACTATATCATCTCCCTAGATCTCCATTCCTCCCCGAGGCCCAGCCGAAGCTCCCGGTGAAACCTGGCTTCAGGAATTGACTATGGGGATATACAGCCACCACTGTGGAGCTGAGGCTGTGCTCTTAAGTGTTTCATCACTTCATCATAGATTTGTGGGGTAACTAGTGACACTGGTGCAAAGGAAAAGTGACACCACTTCTTCAGCGGAGCAGCATTCCCTGGCATTCCAGTTGGCGTAGCCAAGGAGCCAGTTTGGCCCTCTAGAGTGTATTTTTCCCTGAGGCGCTTTGGCAAGTCAAAAAAAGGAAAAAAATAAACAAACAAAAGAAGAAAATAAAGCTGACAGTCTGTAGTAGCAGTCTGCATTTTTGTAAATTCTGCCATACAGAATTTATACCAAAACTGCTATTTTAAAATTTAACAACTTTGTCTAAGGATTTTAAAGACAATTAAGTATGGGTTGGGGGTGGGAGGGGAAAAACAGCAACAACAAAAAGCCCATTTACGTTGGCTAGAACTGGGGCAAAGGCTTCATTACACGATTTTTCACTGTTTCTAGGATTTTCCTGCATCTCATTCTTTTAGCATGGTGATAACTGCTGTGTGTCTCCTTTAAAGAATGGAACCTCTGTCTGTACTTTTACTGGAATGTTTACCTCACATTTCCATGTTGGTTCTTCTTGGCTTTTTTTTGTATATTTTTTCCAAAACAGAAGCAAAAAAAAAAATTATCAAAAAAGAAAACATGTAGCCCAGTCTCTGTCATTTGCCTGGGACACAAAGGAGGTCTGGGATGTCTGTGTTTGGTCATGCAGTGTTTCTTCCAAGGCTGGTGTTTTTTTCTGACTCTGCAGATGTCAAGCTTAGTCTCTGCTTCCACCTCTGATGAAAAAGCAAACCTGCATCATCAGTTTGATGGAAGGGAAAACTAACAGCTATTAAAAGGAGCCACACAAATTAAAAAATGGGGTCCCTAACAGACGTTGAAGAATTCAACAAGGTGCCTTGGTGGCAGGTGTTTTCATAGGGCTGTTGTAGAGTTCACCATTATTAAGAGATTTCAGAATTCTACTTGGCCCTATTTTCATGTAGCAGTTTTGAGCAGAATGAGCAGTTTTACTTTAAGATGACAACTGCGATAGCTTTTAGAAACCTTTTTGCTAACAGGGTCTTATTTTCAATCTCAAGGGAAAAAAAAACCAGGATGGCTCACATTCCCACTCCTTCCCCAGGTTTGTCAGCCCTGCTGGTCTTGGTGGCTCCTGACAGAGCCCAAATACACACACAAAAGCCCATCATGCAGTTCAGAACTGAAGACAAGGTTAGGAGGCTGTTGTGGTTTAACCCCAGCCAGCCCAGCCCCAGTCAGGCACTCAGACTCCCCCACCAGCAGCAGGATCAGGGCAAGAATTGGAAGGGTAAAAGATGGAAAACTGATGGGTTTAGATAAAAATGGTTTTAATAGGGAAAAGCCATACACACAAGCAAAGCAAAACAAGGAATTAATTCTCTGCTTCGCACACTTGGGCAAGTGTTCAGCCATCTCCAGGAGACCAGGGCCCCATCACATGCAGGGGTTACTTGGGAAGACAAACACCATCACTCCAAACATCCCCCCTCCTCATCTTTCTTCCCCCACTTTATACACTGGGCATGGAATATCCCTTTGGTCAGTTGGGGTCACCTGTCCTGGCTGTTTCTCCTGCCAACTCCACAAACACCCCCAGCCCCCTCCTCAGAGTGAAAAACAGAAAAAGGTCTTGTGTCTGTACAAGCCCTGCTCAGCCATAACTAAAACATCTCTAATATCAACTGGTATTACAAAGCACAACTGTGCTCAGCATCAGCATAAATCCAAAACACAGCCCCATACCAACCACTGGGAAGAACATTAATCCCATGCCAGCCAAAACCAGGACTGAGGTGCAGGGCAGGGACCGTGGAGTTGGTCCCCACCTCCGTTTATCCCCACTGGATCCAGGGAAAGGCCAGGGAGCAGCTGGCAGTACCCACACTCCTGGTCTGCAGGGAAAAAATTGCAAAACAGAAAACAGTGAAACCAGAGCACAACTCGGAGCACTTTTATTAGTGAAATTCACACATTTCACTGCAGCGAGGGGGCTCTGCCACTGCTCTACAGGGAAGCTCCGCAGTGGGACTCACTGTTTCCACATGATCTTCAGGTTCGGGGGCAGCTCCGCGGCCGCGAGTTCATCAAACTTAGTCGCATCTTTCACTGGGGTGCGGTAAAAACTCAGCAGGTCTCCGGCGCGGCGCATCAGGTGGAGCTGGGAATTGGGGACGGCGTGTCCCAGCTCCGCCGCCAGCCCGGCCAGGAGCCGGAATTTCAGCCTGTTCTCCTGGAGGGGCGTCTGCTCCCAGTCCTGGGGAAGGGAGGGCCCGAACACCTCCCGGACGTGGGACTCGAGGCGGTCCTGCAGGTCCTGCGGGGGTTGGTAACTCCGGCTGCGTGGCGCGGGGCACAGCACGCAGGGCTCACTCTTCTCCTCCTTCTCAGGAATCACTTCCTCCACTTCCAGTTCTTTCTCCTTCTTCCTGGAACAGAAGCATTTTCAACCTCTGGGCAACTTAAGGCTCACTCAGAGCACGTTTCTATTCAAGGTGTTTTAAAGCAGACTCGACCCAGGCAGTTCACGCACAGCCGGTCCCTTATCCATGAGGAACAAAAAGAGGCAAAAATATGTTTTTTTCCCCAAGTGCTACTCACCACACAGGCAACCTCTGCAAAGCCACCACCCGCCCACCAACCCACCCACTTTATTTCATAATCTGAGTGGAAACAGCACCTTAACCACAGTAATTACTTGTATTCTCAGTTACAGATGCGTTTTCTAATCTGACGAGGGGAGATAAAACAAACAAAAAACCAAAACAAATCCACACACAGACAAAAAAACAACCAAACAAAAAAAAACCCCAAAACCCCAAAGCCAAAAAACCTCAGAAAATAACCATTACTACAGAAATCAGTGCCCACATACGAACCCAAAACCACCGCAAGTTTTAACCAGAGAATGTGACTTGCTCACATGCCAGACTGGAGTCAACAACCCATGCACGGTCTCACCTGAGATGCTGCTCAGGAACGGCTATTTTACACTCCAGTGAAATCCCTCTTTTCCCTCCCCGAACAGAGGCAGGTGACAGCACTCAAACACCCCAACCCCGCACCACCACGCCCGCCCGCCAGCAGTGCCTGTCGCCCACAGACCCCTCATGGAACCTGTTCCCCAAACACATGCCGGAGCCGCCCGGGCACAACCCGAGGGACCTGCTCGGTGCGTGTGTGGGAGGGTACGACCAGGGCACCTCCAGCGGGGGCCACGTCCCGCGGGGAGGTTCAGGAGCCACCCCCGGTGCCCGCGGTACCTGCGGCCGCCCCAGAGCGCCCTGAGCCCCGCAGGGACAGGGCCGGGACTGAGGCCGGGGCCGGGGCCGGGGCCGGGGCCGGGGCCGAGCCGCGCCCGCAGCGCCCGCAGCGCCGCCATGCCGAGGCCGCGCGGAGATCTCTCCCGGCGCCTCCGCCGTGACGTATTTCCGCCGCGCCCCGCAAAGCCTCGTGGGAAATGTAGTCCCCCGGGGCCCCCAGCCCCGAGGTGGCTCTTCTTGCTCAGTGCGGGCTTGTGGGAAGGAGAGAGAGGCGCCTTTGGCAGGGGCAGATCGCGGCTGAACGAGGTGGGACGGGTGTACACTGAAAGAGCGGAGATTAGGAAGGCATTCTGATCCCTGGTTGTGGAGGTTTGAGTTGGCTGCCTGCCAAACCCGGCTGCCAGCCACACAGATTCCGGCCCCCTCACCTTCCCGAGAGACAAGGGAAAAAAAGTACCCATATACTACATATATATATATATACATACACATATATAATGTATGTATATGTATATGTAAATATGTATATGTAAATATGTATATATATGTATATATGTGTATGTAAGTATGTATATATATGTGTATATATATTCACATATATTACAATTATATACAGTCAAACACTATGAATCTACAGAACAAATCCCAAAGCAACCCCA
>JAWWLT010000092.1:9683163-9693830 GCA_035040995.1 Premnoplex brunnescens | reverse complement strand
CTGTGGAGATCAGAGAAACAGGAAGGGTTACAGAGAGATGGGAATCAGTCTTGTCCTTATCTTCTTCCCCATGACTAGTCTGCCTTTGCTGGCTGACTTTGAGCAAAATGTGGGGCTGAGCATGCTCAGGATGCAAAGGAGGGAAATGCTGGAGCAAAAGGGAAGAAAAGGAGTGAACTGGGTAAGAGGAAGGGGCAGTGTGTAGATGGCTACAGAGAATGGCTCAAGAACTCTGTAGACACAGAAAGAACTGGATTTATTACTGCAAGGAGGAAGTTATTTGCAGTGAATAGTGTGTAAATAGGGGCTGGTGTATGAAAAGTTCCTATGTCTAATGCAAATATGCCCCTAGTTAGTGGACAAAAACAATACAGAGAATGGTGGCAGAGATCATCTAGTGATTTTAAAACCTAGCACAAATAAAGAAAAAAAAAAAAGTGTTTTTCAGTAGAGAGTGCAGCCCCATATATAAATTTTCTCTGGAAACGGTGTTTGGGTTATGCTGGCAGAGAGGTGCATACAGATACTCACCTTTATTCCCACCACAATGCCTTTTTCCTTAATGAGTGCTGGGAATGGCTTTCCACTGCTGTCTTTCTGATAGAGAGTCTCGTGGAAGAGGATCACTCCCCCAATGCTCTGGTTGATAGAAGTGTCTGAAGAGAAGAGGATCTCTCTAAAAGCTCGGCGGTTCTCCTCTGTGTTCTCCACATTGATCCTCTGCAGCCTGTTCCCCATGGTACCTAGTGAGATGGACAAAGGTCAGACCAAGATGTTTTAGGCTTGGCTGGCCTCCTCCTGGTCCCAGTACTTAGTAAGGAACTACAGGCTGATTTAGTACTTCCCTTCTCAACCCACAGTTTGTAAGCTTTTGTTGTTACAGCTGCAGCTCAGACTGGCTGAGTTGTTTCTGCTCAGACAACTGCTTGGTTTTTAAGTGGTTTTCATTTACTCCACTAGTTTCAAATACGTAGCAAAATTAAAAGGAAAAATTCTTGAGTGCTGCTAACTGATTGGTATCCAGAACTCACCCACTGATTCATCTGCAGCTAGGATCCCCTTTCCTGAAGCCACAATCCGCTGAGCAGTGTCTGAAAGAGCTTTCTTCTGCTCTGGAGACAGCGCTGGGAATTGGTGTGTCATGTTGACTTATCTGTGGAAGATAATTACTGTTACCAGCTCAGGGGAGACTGTGAACCAGAGACACCACTCAGATGTTTCCATTGGAGGACTCTTGGTGCTTGTCTGGTCCACAAGCATATGCCCAGAAAATCTGTTTGAATTCTTGGCTTGGTGTGGCCAGCCAAACATGAGAGAAATGTGGGAGCCACATCCTGCCACATCCTTCTAGAGCCAAAGTGAGAAAGACTCCTTTTTAGCTGGATTTGCTCAGAGAATAAAGAAAGGTCAGTCTGTAATAAAAACATGCACCAAGTAACAAGAATGCAAATTGCTGACTCCGGACACTTCTTGGTCCCAATCAGTAGAATGCCCATTATTCCATTGCTACTTTACTGACCTTGCTCCTCTCCCATTTTCTCTACTGTGTTGTCAGTATTTGCTACTGTGTCTGGCTGACTTTCCATCATCACCCTGCTGCTTCACTCTGTATTTCTCCTCCCTTTGGCTGCTTTCAGAACTGATAATTGCCTCCTCTATAGAAGACCTGGGGGCTTAGAAGGATTCGCCCCTCTTTTCTATAATTTCAGCTCTGTTAGAGGTGTACCAGATGCAGATATCCAGCACCTGAAATCCAGGTTCTGTCTTGACAAGACAAAACTCTTGGTCTTATTAAAGTTTTGATTATATGCCATAAAATTACAGCTGCTTGGATAATCTGAATAGTCCAAGTTGCTTTCCTGTGTGTATAAGCCTATGAACTGAGAGAGACTCTCTTCCTTCAATTTATCATATATAATAGCTAAAGCAACACCCATGTTTTTATCACAGGTGTTAAATCCACATGGTGATTAATTAAAAATAATCCAAAAGGTCTCCAATATCAAGTTTTCCTTCAAAGGGCAGGCCTCTGGACACTGAGTGCATTTTGTATTCCCAAAGTCAGCCTGAGAGAGGAGTGAGAACATGCCATTTCTCATTTCATCAGGGATGGCCAGCACATATTTCTCCCTGTATAAACATGTAGGCAGCCAAGTCTTACTTCCTCTTTGCCTGCACACAGACGCTATGTTGCCAGGGAATCCTTGCCTCATCCTCCCTGCTGAAGATCCTAGTGGGGAGAAATGATAAAGGGTCTGTCTGTTTCTCGTGATAGGATAGAGAGTTCTGTACAGCATGTCAAATGGTGCCAACATGTTTTGGCAACCATGCCACCACAGTAAGGTGGCAGCTATAAATATATGTTTCTGATTTATAGCCGAAGGTGATTTGTTAATGTTTTCTGCAAGATTCAAATGGCATTGTCTGCCAGTACAGCCCAGTCAGATGCAGTGTCCAGATGTCATCTTTTGGTGAGCTGGAACTAGAGTTTTTCCTATGCAGCTTATTAAAGGTGAGTCATTTCAGGCTTAGAGGGGAGTTGAAGGAGTGATGAAGACTGTGTTAAATGAGAGAGAGCTCCCTCCCTTCCCAAGGGCTGAGATGCCTTCTTGCTGTGGTCCTGCAGAAGCAGGGTCATCTGAGCCCCTCTCTCTATATGTCAGGCTGTACTGAGGCTCTGGGAATGATCCTTCCACTGTGGTGACCATCACTCCCAGCTTTTAGCAGGCTCAGCCCACCCAGAAGAGCTTGAAAAGCTGTGGTTTATGCTGCATAGCTACTTCAGTTCACCAATAACCCTCTTTATCCCTCACCTTCTTCCTGATTTGGATATGTCTGTTAGAAAGAGGAAACTGGCTTGTTATTTTGATCACTGTAATAATAGTTGGGTTGTGAGCACTTCAGGTAAAACCACTGTACTGTTAAATAAGTGGTTATGCAAAAAGATGGGGAATAACTCCAGTAGTTCACAGTCTCTGTGGAAAAGACTGAAAAATTGTGATCTGACAAGAATATGATCTTGTCCAAGGTCAAAGTTAATGAATCACTAAATCAAGGGTGGGTTTTTTTAGAGCTGCAGTTTGGAGCTGTGCTGCAGCACCAGGGGGTGTATCCAGGTAATCTTTAATCCCTGTACCTGAATTGTGAGACTGCCAGTTGCTCTAGTCATGTAACAACATGATGGGCACAATTTCTCTCCAGTAATGCAACAAACAATAAGACTAGTGTCTACTTTCTCTTACTTGTTTCAAGTGTTTGCCTAAAGATAAGTTATCACTCAAAACCAGCCTGCAAAGCACAGAAGTACAGAAATACAAATTTTCAGTGAAAAACACTGTTCCAACTGAGTACTGGGAGAGACTGAAACAATACAGTGTACTTCCACAATGATGAACTGGAGGGACAGCAAATTAGTTCCAGTTTCTACGCAAGTATCTCACTGAGTGTGAAGGAATAAACAGAGATTTGCCAAAAGTCCCCCCGAAATTATCTTTAAGGCCATGGTGGGTAGTTCTCAGCTACCCTGCTCAGCTACAAGGCGAACAAAAGGCACACTATTTCTAGCAAAATTGTGAAGAAATGAGTGCAAAAGAGCAATTGTGAACCTAGTAATATCTCAGAGGTGCAAAATGTTCAAGTACCCTTGATTTAGTATTTTATTTTTCTGTTATTCTTTCATGAGGAGCATAACATCTGAGGATCTTCATGGCTGGATTCAAAAAGGGTATCTCTGCTCTAAGGTACTGCTCTGCTCTGAGCATTTAAAGGCAAGTGGAGAAGCCTTACACTTTAGTGATCTGTCATACAGCTACTTCATAAAGTGTAAGCTCCCAGCACATCCACCGAAACACTAATGTCTGCCCTTAAGGAGCAGGGTATGTCACCTCACAGGTCCTGAGGAAGAACAATCATGCTCAGGCTGCCAGAGCTGCACAGCTCATTTCAGTCTTCCAAGAACAAATTTGTCTGTTTGCTTTACTCTTCTACCTGTTTAATTTGGCAACTTTTCCAGGAAGGAAGGAGCTCAGTAACAGTACACAAGAGTTGTCCCAGCACTAAAGTTTTTCATGAAATTTTGTTTGTATTTACCCATTTTAGGCTGTGGGCTGAATGTCACAAGATCTAGTGATTTCACATTGATTTTACATTGTAGTAATACAATAAATTCTCTTTGTAGTAACTGCTTACATAACATTTTTTTTTAAAATAAGAAGGAAAAAAAATCACAAAATAATAAAACTACACAGAATGCAAAAAAAAAACCCAAACCAAACCAAACCAACAAACAAAATAAAAACAAACCAAACAAACAAAAAAACCCCACAAAAACAAACCAAACACTGAAAACCCAGAAACTAAACCAAACCAAACCAAACCAAAAACCCCAAAATCACAGTTTTGTGGCTACCTGGAAGGTCTGTCAGGCTCCTTACGCAAACAAGTTCTTTGTTCAGCCCCCAGCCTGTGGCCAGCAGGAGGAGAGGGTGGGGAAAAGGGGACAGCACAGTTGTAAAAGTAAATATAGTACTATTGAAATCTCATGTTTTTCTCAGCTGCCATCAAAGAGGAGGGGAGGTGTCTTCAGGGATATCAGCACAAGCACTGTATCCTGATAATATTAAGACCCAAAGAGCAGAGTCAAGACAAACACCAGAAGGAACAATGTTACGTTTCACTTCAGGTCATCTTAGAAGCATTAAAACTCCACTGGTGTCTTTTCTTTCCAAACAGTTCAAGTGGCATGTTCTAATCTTACAGAAAACCTCGCCTGAGTCGTGGTTTGCAGACAGGAAAAGGTTGGATCAAAATCTCTTAAGTTTTTCTCTTGGGTCTTTTCATTGCAATATTTTATAAAATTGGTTCCAAAATTGCAGGACCAAATTCTCAAACTGCTCTGTATCTCGTGGGTAGCTTTTTCTGTTCAATTACTAGTAAAGACAGCCCTTCGACACCATCTCTGACAGTCAGCAATGCAAACTGTACGTAACCGATTCTGCTTGCAGAGAGCAGAGTTTGGAGAAGCAGAAGTGGAACATATAAATGGATAAATACAACTGATACGGAGAGTGAAAAGTATGCAAAAATTTAGCCCATTTCATGTAGGCACAGTGTTGGCCTGACTGGCTTTACTCCTCTTTTACACTTGTATGATTAGGAGAGACAGGCACATAATGGGTTAGACACCTTGTATTCTCACTGCAGTGCATAAATCAAATTGGTGGCCTCACTTCTCTTTGGAGCTCCCTTAAAAAAGCTATTCCTAAGTAAGTCTGGTTTCTTGGGCGTTGGGATAACAGATGCATATGAGCAGCCGGGCAAGCCTGGCCCTGTCCTGCTGATGGAGCACATTCTTATCCAGCTGCAGATGACACCAAGCTGGCAGGACTCATTGATACTCTTGATCTATGGGCACCCATCCAGAGGAGCCTGGATGGGGGGTGGGAAGAGGCCAACAGGAGCACTGTGAAGTCCAGCCAAGACAAATGCCCAGCCACTGCCTGGGGCACAGAGCCCTGGCAGCGATCCCCCCCAGGATAGGGGAACAGCTCTTTGGGCATGGCCCAAGGCCCTGTTAGGCACTGAGCTGAGCAGGGGCCAGCAACAAGGGCTCAAGTATGCTGTGTGATCAGGGGTCCAGCCCAGGGGTTATCCCCCTTGGCTCAGCACTCTTTAGGTTACACCTGGGTACTTCATCCAGCATTGGGCCCCTGTGGTACAGGAAAGACATTGACAAACTGAAGTGAGTTAGTTCAACAGGTACTGCTGAGAGGGTTGGGGGCTGCAGTGCTTGCTCTGTGAGAAGAAGTCTGCAGAGATGGGACTAGTTCAGCTTCAGGCAGCGATAGGTTCAGGGGCACCTCTCAGCAGCCCTCAGCACCTACAGAGTGGTGATCATATTGGCAGAGCCAGCTCTTCACACTGGCGTGTAAAGGGACAGTGAGAGATGATAGGCATAAGCTGAAACTAGAGACACTCAGACTGGATATGAAGAATTTTTTTTCACTATTAGGATAGCCAAGCAATGGAGCAGGTTGAAAAAGAGGCTGAGGTGTCTCCATCACTGGAGGTTGCCAAGACACACCTGAATAAAACTATAAGCACCTTGGTCTGACCTTGTGTCTAGCCCTGCGTTGAACAGGAGGTGGTTGGACTACAGACTTGTGTGCCTTTCATGCTGAATTACCCTGTGACTCTTTGTGAGAATCTGCTTTAGGGAGTCGAGGTGGAAGTGGTGTCTCCCATATGTGGAAAGGATCTCTGAGGAAGGAACAGGATATTCCTCCCATCATCTTTGCACTGAGAGTGAAGGTTTCTGTATAGCAAAACATTTCATTTCTTGCTTCTAAGAAGTCTCAAGGGTATGGGAGAAAAAGGGATACTCAGACTTCTGTCACCTACAAATAGGGACAGATGTTTTTGTTTGGCGTCCTAATTTCACCATCTAATAGATCCTTTGAGATGTATTTGATGGTAAATTGCCTGGTTGTTTTTTGCTTTCTACTATGGTTTTCTTTTTACTTTCTCAAGTTCTGTCTAGGGACTGTGATTCAGTGTCCTTTCTTGAGGGGAACTGCAAACCCACAGTTCACTGTCCTGGTTCCCATGTTAGCCTCAGAGGTGTACTGAAGCCCCAAGTAAATGTACCCCTATTCCACTTCCTTAGCAACTATTAAAGGAGGTTATGTACTCAGAGCCCCAGCCTCTGCAATTACTACAGAGCATTGATGGTGGCTAGATGTGGCTGGGGTGGCAAGCGGCTGGTTGATTGGAAGTAATATGGTCATGAGGGAGAAGCTGCTTCTCTTTCAGAGCTGGGCTCTTCTCAGAGAAAGTAATAAATTGCTGTCAGACTTGCATGAGAATTCAAGTATTGTGTTGCCAGCAAGGGAGGCTGGGGGAAGCTGTGGTGAGGGTATCAGGTGGGCTGAATAATTTTGGATGCTAGGCACATGAGATGGTTGAGAATGTGATGAAGGAACACAGACGCAGTGAGGATTTGAGTTGGTTGAGCAATTTCCTGAAGCTGGCTGTTCACAGCTTGAGAGGTTAGAGCCTAATGCAAGACCAGGTTTTGTTTTCCTGCACTGCAGACCATCCTACACCCCCCTGCCAAAGGATGTTATCTGCACTACTGCACTAATGCTTCAGAAGAAGCTACACAACAAACACATATTATTGCACTTCTGTCAGCCCTGGTGTCTCTCAGAACCAGCTGCCTTCTCCAGTCATTCTCTGTTCTCCTTGCAAAACATAAATTTATGTATGCCACAAGCAAAACCAAACACTGAACAAAGCAACAGAAAGCAATGCAGGTATGTTATTGCTGTAGCTCCCTCAGACTAAGGATTTACTTACTCCAGGAGTTCTGAGCAACTAAGCTAAGTTAGAAAGCCAGTGTTAACAGCAAATGGATCACTTTGGAAGACCACTGCAGAATGGCTGAGTGCTTATTTCTCACAAGCTGTTCCTGGAACAAAAAAATAAAAACAACACAAAAACAAATTCCCAAGCCCATTGTAGGTAAACACGCCAGGTCTCAGTTGCTGATATACATACCACTTTTATAGTTTAGAAACTAAGTTATTATACTTACTTGTTTGTGGGCAGTGCCTCTGCTGCTACAAGCTTCTGGTGAAGTGTTTGCAGGCAAAGAGACCCAATCCTTCTAATCACTAACTTTTATAAAATTCTTGACAGGTTGTTTGTTTTTTTCCCCCTCTCCACTCCTTCATTGTCCCTCCTCCCTCCCTAGGCTGTCTGGGGAGGTGTCACTGCTCAAGGTTGGTCATTGGCTATCAGACCACCACCACACACCTCCAACGTGACCTGGTCATGCTCCTGCTGTTCCTCCCCTTTCCCCTCCCCTATATATTCACTATGCTGTGAAACTGAGTTGTTTTCCAGTTATTTCAAATTATTCCTCCTCTTTCCAAAACAGACCGAAAAGAACTACAAGAGGAACCATGGAAATTGTTTACAGGGATCTTGGGCATAATTTTGCATTTAGGGTTATATCTTCTGAAGACTTATACTTAGGAAACTACACAGTGCGGGAAGGAAGAGTAGAAAACAAAATGCAGAAACCATGCAACAGATCCTTAATTGGCATAACTTGGTATCATTTCAATGGCCTCCTAAGTGTTACACTGCTTTTCTTCACTGGAAAATTTAGCATGGAAACGTATTTTCTTTTTTCAAATATTACATGAAAAGGCAAAATATGATGTTACAGTGTCAGGGTTAATGAAACAGCAAGTTCTGATGTTCTGTTACTCAGTGTTTGTGTGAGAATACATGGTCATCAGATGAAATATGCCCACATTGAGGTGCACAACTGCAAGGCAAATCTTCCACCAAAATCCCAGTGAAGTACCCACATGGCAATGACATACAAACTTCTCAGTTGCTTAGCAAAATTTTTCTGTGAAAAACGCTGACGCTGTATAAACGGTGTGTCAGCATTCCAGTTTGTAAGAAACCACACTACAGCTATTTACCAAACCCAGGTAGACTGATTATTTGTTTTATTCTATCCCCCCATGCTGCAGGTCAGTATTCCTGGAGGGAGGAACAGCACTGGGACTGTTATGCAAACATCATACCCTCAGCAACAACACGCTCTGCAACCTTGGACATTGGCACGTTTTTTACCACAAAGACACAGTGTTTGCCTGAAGAATGACGTAGTTTCTCAGTTTGTTTGGCTCACGTAGTGACACCTTTAGCCTTTACATGGACAGGATGAGACATCTGATTTCCCCCCTTTCTGTGCAGCACTGTCTTCCTTAAGGCACTTCCTCCTTGAAACTGTCTCTTGTAGAGCCGCATGACAAGGTCAGTGCTTGTAGGGAATCTCAGCAACCTGCATGCTGCCAGCAGCAGCACTTTATGACAGTCAGCAAAGAAACCTCTGAAAAAGCTGAGAATGCAGTCCAGTTGAAGGCCTTGTGCTTGTGTCTCTTTGTTTTCTTTCATGTTGCCCTGTGGCACATAACCTGGACATAAAGCCTTCCCACCTTTACAGTGTTTGCTTTACGTTCCATTTCTCCCATCCTAGAAGAAAGACAAACACTGTGGTGTACTAAAGCTTCTCCACCACAAGACAGGCATTCAATATAGATGAAAAATATTTTTAGTCAAATACATGATCTAAGACAGTCTTGAGACCAAGAAGGTGTCATGCTGGTGGTCTTCTTCAGAGCCACATTGAAAATCACAGTTTGAATCCTGTTTTTCCTGGTTTGGTTAGAAGCTGTCACAGGAGGAAAGTATTTGGGAGTGTTTATTTCCCAGTGTCATCTGTGGTATGGTCTGACAGGCTATTAGAGAAATTCTAGGCGAGTCTTCTTGAAAAAAACTCGGTGTCTGACACTTAGAAACCACTTTAGATAATCCCCTGCAGCCCACCTTGCATTATTAACTCTTTCAGAAGTACATATATGAATTGCCAGGTGGATAATTACTGGTATATGCCTTCTGACCCAGCACTCCAAGGAGTGGGATTACAAATTCTAGTAGAGATTTTGAGGAGTGAGAAGATAAAAAGATTGATGAGGAGATAAAAAGGTGAATGGACATGATAGTTAACTTTTTCACTTAATTTAGGAATGGGAGCCTTTTCAGGCAAGAACATGGAAGGAGCAATTATGCTGGATCATGTCACTGTAAAGTTTGGTTCTGTTAGCATGCAGACCCATGACACTGACCATATTCTGCAGAAATTGCCATGATATTAAAATGACACTGTAAAAGAATACATACTTTCATTATACATAGTCATACGATATTTTACCTCTAAAAATTAGGTTATAGCAGTGTTGTGTATCCTTAAATGATAAGGGGGATAAACTTGCATCATAAGGGGAATGCAGTGTGCTTGCATTTAGCCAAACAACTAACCTGGCACATAAAAAGTACAAATCATTGCCTGCAATCATTATTCTATGGCAAAATTGGTGTATTATCCAAGTTGCAAGCCTGTCTCCTGGAGCTGATGTTTGAACTCAGTCTTGCCAACTCTCTCACCTTTCCAGTGACCCAACTGATTTTGGAATGGCTTCTCTTTTTGCTTAAGCCTTTTTCAGAGTAAGGTGTGCAGCCTTAGGGCTGTGGCTTGACAGAGGCTATTTGCTGGTGTCAGTAGAGGGGGCTACACCCAGACATTACTGGGACGGAGACTGGATTTGTGGCCATGGACAGCAGGACTTTGATATGGCATTGCAATGCAGAAAAACTGAGACACCTGTGGAGGACATGGAGTGGGAGGAACACTGAAGCCATGGTGGAAGGTGTGTTCAGAGGAATAAGGGCACAGGCCAGGAATCACATTTGGGGGCTTCAGGAAAACAAGAGGCAAAGAGAGGCAGATGCCATGCAGGCAAATGTTAAGGGGTCCAGGTAACCACTTTGTGACAAAGTGGCTCGGTAACAGTGTCAAACAGATTTTGTAACATCCACTGATGTTTGTGTTGCCACCCATCACAGTGTTACCTGGGATTTGTCTTTTGCAGTTTGCAAGGCTGGCCAGGCAACTCCAGTGGGAGTTCAGTTTCAGAGGAAGGACCATGTCTTCTCTGCATCCCTGGGGTGCCTCATTCCCCTCTGCCTCAGGAGATGGAGGATGTACTACTAAGATCCCAGGCTGAGGATTAGGGCAGGGAGAATGG
>JAWWLT010000092.1:9672727-9683063 GCA_035040995.1 Premnoplex brunnescens | reverse complement strand
TCACTTGAGCTAAAGAACTACTCTTGTGTTTTGATATTCTTAAAAATAATTTTACAGACTATTGCAGTGATTGCTGATGCACTTTTCTAGTGAAGAGTATAATCTTTTAATAGAGAGAGGATTACTGTTTCTTGAGAGTTCTGGATGTCTGAGAATTGATTACTTAAATACATATCTAACTAAATGCAGGGAAGGTTTTCTGCACAGATTATGGCTTTTTTAAGTGTTCGTGAGAAAGTTGATGTAAACAGTCTTGCAATATAAAAACTTTTACAGCTTGCTCCAATCTCTGTTTGAAACATCACTGCAAACAAGATACATAACTAGTAAGAGAGCTTACTTGTTCATTGTTTTGCCTTTTATAGCATGGAAACAGGAAACGGTAGTTAGGTATAAGAGAGACTGCTAATGTTAAAACACAAGTGTCTGGCATCTCCTCTCACAAATGTGGGAAAACATAAGTGAATTTTCTATTTGAATGGCTTGAAAATTTTGCTGGTGTCAACTTTTCCGTCTGAAATTACCACACACAAGTTGTCAGAAGTATGCATTTAAATTTGTTAAAGATCACTAAAAACTGCATCCACAGGTGGCTTGGGTTATTAGTTAGGTCTTAATCTGTGGGCTTGCTTTCTGGAGTTTGACAATGCAAGTACTGGATTTTCATATTAGAAGTTAATTCAATTGCTATCTTTTTTTACATTCAGCCTTGCTATCAAAGGTTCCATCAGTTCTGCACTGAAGTTTTGAGTGAAGTCTTGCTGAATAAAGTACATTAAAATCAATGGAAAGTCTGGTTTAAGGACAAGAGGTAAAATCTTTTTAATTGCTCATGCTTTTTCCAGCTGGTCATTGTGGTTTTTTCTGTTTCCAGCAGAATAATTCTGATACTGTTTTTGCATTTAATTACTCAAATTAACTAGAATTTCAAATACAAATAATAGGCAAATGTGAAGAGAGGCAAACTTTAGTACATCTGAGAAAGAATGATGAAAAAGAAAGAAGTGGATGCAGCAATTTCAGAGATGATGTGGTCACCAAGAGAAAAATGAAAAGCTTAAAGCTTCCCTCTGCATTTCAGTAAATGAAACACTATTAACCTTAACAACACTTTTGGACATGGTCAGACCTGTTAAAGGTACTGAAATGGAATGGAAAAAAACACTGGGAGTTGGAAGGATATCCAAGAATCATATGCATCCACATGAAAAATACCTGGCTCTGTGGCCATGGGAGGCTGCTGCCTGCGTGATGGGGTTAAAGTCTAATCCAAGCAAAGCCTGTCTCCTACCTACCTCTCCACACCATGCTGGATGTTTCCTGTTTTCTGTACTCTGCAGTCTTGCTCAACCATCTCAAAGTCCAGCTTGTTCATCCCTATCTAATCAGAGGTATTGTTTATTAAGTGGTTTGTTTTCCCCACTCACCTACAGCCCTCACCCCCGACGTGGAGGGCCTGGCTGTTAACTCCTCCGAAAGAAATGCCCCTGTATTTTTGGCTCCACAGCAGTGTCTGCAGACATAAATATCATGGAAGGTGTTGGGCAGAACAGACTTATGCCCACAGAGCCCACCAAGGGGTTTGAACAAGAAAGGGTTTGCTTTGCTTTTTGATCTGTGTGACTTAAAGCTGGGCTGCAACAAACACCATGACCTGGAATAAAAACAGGCAAGCACACAATATCACTGTTATCAGAACCTAAATCTTTGTTATAATTTCAATAGTGGGCATAGCAAACAACTTTAAATTGAGCTGCCTGTGGCAACATTTCTGGGCTGTGCAGAACAGCTGTGAGCAAACATGAAGGTAAGTGCTGTGATGACACAGGTCTCTGCCTTCTGTTTTTAAAAAAGCAAATAGGCAAACAACTCGCTTCTGTACAGGGAGACACTTAACTGTTCATTACCTGTTTATCTAAGCAGCACATAGTTCCCCCCAAAAATACATTCAAATGCTGCATGTTAATATTCGCATGCAGTTTGCAAACTACAAACCCCAACAGATGTCTGAAGTGGACCAGCTTGCTGAAAAGACCATGGTAGATGTTGTTTCTGCACCACTGCAGGAACACTGGGCACCGTGGCAGAAATTCAAGGAGAAAGTCGGCACAACTGTCTAGAGGCTTATGAACGGGGCAGTAAAACATAACTCTTACTTTTCATTGCAACATCTAAAAATTACTGTCATTACACAGCTGGGAACATGGCATTCATAGCTTGCCATGAAGAACAAAGTCATGGAAAGGGACATTGATGCTGTTCCTAGCCTGTGGGTGCACGGATAAAGTGGCTGATGGGGTGGATTCTCCCAAAGCACAGGCTGTCAGGACAGATAGTCTGTGGGAATGAAGTTACACACGCAGTGAAGAAGCACAGACCATGGAATATCTAATTCTGTATGCATTTCTGGCAGATGTATGCTTTACTGAAGATTATTCAGAACCACATGTTGGGATCTGCCATCTGCTGAATTTGGATACGATGTCTGTAAAGCTGGTGTGGAAATAACACAGAACGAAACTCTGCCTTTGGGAGAGAAACTGCCAATGCCTTTGTAGCTACAACACTCTCCTACAGAAAGTCACCTTTCTTATTTTGTGAAAGATGTACCCTCTCTATACAGAATTAAGATAAGGTTAAATTCCAGCACTCAGAGCTTGATTTTTATCTCAGGTCCCTGTTAAAATGCCTTAATACTTCGTTGGAGAAGAGCCTGAGGAACCTGGTCTATTAAGGCCTGCTTTGAGTGTGGAATTGGACCATGGACCTTCAGAGGTCCTTTTCAACCTGAGTGATTGTAGGATCAAAATTATTACATCTTGCAGATATTTTAACCTGGAAGTATCTTTCTTTGTCAAATATGGTAAGAAGAGATGGATCTGCCAGTCAGAAAAACAAACAGGAAGAAGAGACAACAGAGTTTTAGTAGGAAAGTTGTTTATTTTGTAGAAAGTTTTCTTGTAAACGAGTTTATTAAAAAAAAATTGTAGTTCAGCCCACATCCAGACAAATTGCTATTGAAATACCCAACTGGGTGATTCATGGCTCCTCACCACTGGAAGGAAGGCTTTTCCCTTCTCTCTTTATATGCAGTGCCTTCTTACTAAGATACTGATACCTACTGTAGTTAGAAAATCCTCTTGGGCTTCCAATCCAGTAGAGACCTGCCATTTTATGTCCTGTATTATGCCACAATCATGCTTATGTTGGACAAGTCTTGGAAACAAATGTAGTTTTCATTTAATTTAATAACTTTTAATAACTTGTCTTCGACAATAAAGCCTTGAGTCCTGCTGCTGGCCCATCAAGAAAGAATCCTCTTGTGCAAGCAGTAGTTGCTGCATTCAAAAATAGTCTCCAAACTATTGCAAATGAACTGCCTAAGAAAATCCACAGTTTGTTTTCTAAAGTAGTCACTAAATTTGTTTTAAAATTAATGAAACCAAAACCTCAGGGCCATATTTCGAGGAGCTAATGCTCTGCCTTGAACTTAAGTAGCCTAAGATACAGCAACTCAGCTCCCCCTCCCCTGGTGGAAAAGAGAGGGAGAAGGCTTTTGTGTGTTTGCAACTGCATTTTCAGCCTGAAGGGCAGAACAAAATCTAAGAGGAATTAAGAAATCACAGTAGCCTCCCATTTTCTGTTCTGAGGGTGTTGTACACTTCTCTGACCTGTGGCACAGAAAAGAGGAACAAAAATTATTCTACTTGAGATGGGTTAGAGGCAGCAGCAGCAGAAGGAGCCCTTGCCTGAGATGCCCCACTGGCAGACCGGGCACTGCCCAAGTACCAGTAACTCAGAAACAGCTTCCAGCAGGCTCAGCAAAAGCAGCACTTCTGTTGTGAAGGGGAGTTGTGCACTTAAGAAAATTATTCCAGAACGACATAAAGAATTTATTAACCTGCTTCTTGCACAAAGGACCTTGTTATCAACTGGTTTATCTGAAACTCTCACACTCGCAAGTTCAAGCCCTTGGTCCTCCGAAAAATTGTTTGGTCTCCCAGTCAGCTTCTCTCACCTCTTATGCCCTGAAAACTGTCTTTTTGTTTAGGAGGAAGGCCTCAAATTTGTGTTTTTAACTTTCAGCTACAAGGCTCAGTGAAATTATTGACCTCTTCTGGACCTTTGGGATGACAAATAAAGTACTCCCGGACAAACAAGGAAAATAACTTTTAGACAAATGGATAAATCATTTCCCCATATCAAAACATTTATTGACTGTTTATAATTCATAAGTTTCTTTTCAAGATTTCCTTCTTTCTTTTCCCTCCTCCTTTTTCCATTCATTGACCCATTATTTGTACATTGCTGTGAGATATTCTTTGCAAGAATGAATATGAATGGGCCCTCATGAAAAAAATGGGGCACTGTCCTGGATTTGTATAGCACAAAGATATAAAAGACTGAAGAGAAAAAGAATGTCAGCAGCAAAACATTCATAGCTGAAGATGCAGAAACAACTTTTATGTGGAGGCACTTAGTGAAATAAATACAGGACAACTCAAATCCTGCCATCCTGACCCTAAGTAAAGCCTGAGAAGAGGTTTGCCCACCTGCCTTGGTATCCCCGGGGTTTTCAGCAGCTGGGAACAAAACATGTTTTTACCTGTGCAATTTCTCCAGTGTCCTCTGCCAGGAGAGGTGCTTTGCCTTTGGAATGACATGGACTCCACCAGCAGCATTTCTGAAAGTATCTCTGCTGATTATCAAGAGAACAAAGCACTGCTCTGACACAGTTTCTCTGCTAACCTGTGCTAAGTGTTGGTGTTATGTAACTGGTACCCACTGTGTGCTGACACATGGAGGTCTGCCATTTTCTTTGGTTTCATCTCTCAGGAGTTTTATGTCTTTCACACCTATAACCAGACCTATTAAGAGCTTAAGGCATAAGTCACCTTGGAGAGACTTGGGGTAAGAAAATTCATAGCAGAGCTGTTCCATCACCAAAACAAAAAAACCCCAAGCAACTAAACTCAACAAAAAAATATTGTACTTGGCTCTCTCTCAAACTAGGAATATGGTTTTAAAAAGAGTTCAACCAAACTCCACGTATAAGTGAATTTGATTCAAAGCCCACTACAGCCAAGGTGAGCTTTACATTAGATATACACATTTTTTGCCTGTTTTCAATATGTGTAAGATCATTTGTCATCTGCATGGTTTTATATTTAACTGTGCCCACATCCCTGGTACAAAGTACATATCCCAAATGCCTAACAACCAGGACAAAGTTAATGGGTCACTATTAGAGTGGCCCCTTGATGTGCTGTGCTATTGGTGCTTGTCTTTGTGAACAGCTAATTTTGTCTCCTACAGGTATTTTGCTTTCTGCCAGGAGCAGCGAATGAACCACTCAGGCTGAACTGTGAATTACAGCTCCAAAATGAACAAGGATCCTGCACAACAGTGGCACCTGATCTAATATTTCCTCTGCCTCCATGCTCATAGCAAGTCAAGGTGAATTAATGTTGAATGCCTAAATTCAATCAGCAACTGACAAGACCTCCTTTAATGATCTGGATTCACTACGACTAGTGAGGATACTAACCAACACATCCTGTGATGTGTATTAACATCTGTCACGTGTCAGTGAAAATGTGCATTTGTGACCTGTCTGTGCAACATCAATGGATGTGATTCTGTTTTCTTATTCCTACCCTCAGAGTTGATAACTAATGGAGCAGCAGAGGTTTTATTTTTAAGAGCCTCTGATCTCATCCAAAAGGAATGGGAAGGGAGGAGGTGCAGATAGGATCTGCAGAGGGAGACAAGAACTAATAGAGGCTTCGTCAAATTTGAAGTATCCAAAGAGAATTGGTGTAAAGTTCCTGTAAACCACATTTGAAGGGTCTGGTCAAAACCACAGCTTTGAAACAGAGGTCAGAGATCAGACCTTAGTAAGAATGGGGAAATAAGGCCCTTCCCTGCTCATCAGCTTAAATTTGAAACATTCACTTTGTCCAACATTTCTGTTGCCCTAAGGCATGGAATTTTGTAACCAGTGTTCAGGAGAGTAGGCAGGACAGCTGTGCATGTTGGTGAGAGAGCTTTTCTTTGAGAATGGTTAAGGGAAGTGGGCAACCCACACCTTCAGCTGGGATCATCCACTCCCTTCCCAGGTGGTACTTGGTATATATTAAATAGGGTCTATATGTGTGTATGTCGATTTTTTTAAAGGAACCTTGTTTTTTTTAAAGAGAGTTACTCTTTGTCCATTTGGAGGCACGGGATGCCCAGTGCAAGCAGCACAATATCCAAGTCTGCACATTTTCCCTCTGCCCAGTGGCAAGTTCTCTGCGGTTTTATGTCTGGAAAGGCATGGACAGATCACAGCAGCTTTGGGTTGCTGTTTATCCGGAGGCTGGAATACATTCCCACGTGCCGGACCAGGTTGGGTTCCACGACGTAGGCGTTCTCCCCCTTAGCCCGCAGCAGGGAGTAGAGGGCAGTGTCCTTAGCAAAACCCTGCCGGCAGTGCAGCTCCTGCAGGTAACCTAAGGCACGTCGGGCGGAGGGAGCAGGGAAGAGCATGGCAGGGGTGCAGCACTCAGTGACTGGCACCACGTTGTAGAGCGCGGGGTGCAGCCGGCGCAGCTCCAGCAGGTAGTGCCGCCCCACCAGCTCCGACAGGGCCATGCTGTACAGAGCAAAGAAGAGCACGAGGAACCAGCCGGGGCCAGGACGCCCCAGCGCCCAGGAGTACACACAGCTCAGCACTGGCCCCAGGAACATGCCCAGACCGAGCCACTCGAGGATTCTCATGGGCTCGGGGTTGAAGTAGCGCTGGAGCCTCTCGGGATGGTAAAGCTTGAAGTAGAGAGCGTCTCTGAGGTATGGTTTGGATAACCGGGCCAAGAAGAGGTGCTGCAGGACAGAGAATATCTCCTCCTCTGGCACAGCATCATCTTCCACTACAAGGATGTACTGTGGATTGTATGATAACAGGGACTGCTCAAGGCAGAATACATAGTCCTGCTTCTCCTTCTCAAACTGGTTCACTCTGGGGTCAGGGTTCTCTCCAGTTCTGTCATGACTCACCATAGGAAAGAAGCTGCTCAGCAGCCTGACATCCTCATGGCTACTGGGGTCTGACTCCACGTTGCAGATGAGCACACGGTGGCTCTGGCAGCGTGCACCACATTTCTGGAGGAGGTGGTGGAAGCGGGAGGCCACTTGCAAGACATAGTGGAAATCATTCCGCCTCTGCACAGTGATAATGGTGATCAGCAGCAAGGGCTGGAAGGCATCACTGCCAGAGGCCTCGGAGGCATTTGGTATCTGCATCTTCTCAAAGTAATGGAGGGCATCCTGTCCCTCCTGCTGGTTGTGCTCCAGGAACTCCTGGCTCATGGGGTTCAAGTGCCAGCGCCGCAAATAGAAGTAGGAGTGGAGGAGCCGGTGGCAAATTAGAGGTGCGAGCACCCCGAATGTCACCACAGTCAGCGTGAGGAGATGGAGAACAGGGCTGGACCAGCGGCACCACCTCCCACAGAGCTGCCAGGCTTGGTGTAACATAGCTGCTGCAGAAGGAGGGCACTCCTGTGCTATTCATGCCCTCAATCCTTCATTTCCAATGCATCCTCCTCCCTGGATTGCAAGGTATCACTGGGGCAGTGGCTGCAAAACCTGCACAAGTTGTCCAAGCCTGGAAAGGAAGAAAAATTATGGTTACTGAAATAGGAACTGACAGAGAAAATGGAAAGCAGGGGGTTAGTCACTGAGTAAACCAAAATATATGGCCTCTGAGGACTCCTCTGTGGTGGGGGCATCAGAGAACAGCCTGGAGAGGTTTGGGATAGCTGAGCCAAACTTCGTTTCCAGCAAAGTGCCCCTAACGCCTTTTCATGATGTAGGAGCTCTGATCTCACTTAGCTTGATAGGACTTTGTTATGTTCATTACTGTGCTTCAAACAGCTAACGACAGACAACATGGATGCAGGATGTGTGGAAATCCCTTTCTGTTAAAGGCAGAGAACTCAGACACCGCTGTCCAGTCACAGCCAATAAACAGAACCAGATCTCTTGTATCTTAGCCTAGCACATATTTGAGAGACAAACTTTTACCTCTCTGGAATGACACAATTCCCTTCTGTTGCTCACACAGTTCCAAAACCCTGATTTTTCACTCCCCCTACCCCTCTCCGAGAGTGTGAAGTCAGATAACAAAGACACCAATTTACTTCACTAAGGGCTCATGTACACCAAGTCTAATGTGTGTGTCTGTGTATCTGTCTGCCTCTTTCAGATGTCTCCTCCTTGGCTACACACTGTGAAATACATGGGCACAGCAAGATGTTTTAATTGACCCATATTTCTTATTTAGAGATTTACAATTTAAAAGTGTATGACTTTTATTTAAAACTGAAATATTCATATAAATATGTAATTTTTTTTTTTTTTTGGTACAGACACACACTTTAAGTAAACATTCACCTTCACAAAAGTTAGATTTTGTCATATTTGGCTTTTCCGTTCGGCTTCCCTGGCTGCCATGAACACCTCATAGCCTGGCTGTTGGAAGCTTACAAAAAATCAGGGCAATTATGCTGTTCAGATAAATTCTGTTGTGCCAGTAATCTCCCTTTTTAATCCACTGTTTCATTCTCCCTTTAATTTCCTATTCCCTTTCCTTCTGAACTGAGTTATTCATACCCCCCACCAAGCTGACTGACTGCACTGGATGCTCAGTGGAGAGTTTCTCTGATTTTTGACCTCCTGCCTTCAGCAAGTTCTGATTATCAAGTGGTGCTCCCAGACCACCTTTGTTCTTCTCTGTATCATCATCTGAAGCAGCCTAAACAATGCTGGGTGGGTGGAAAGAAATCATGGCTTTTCTCATCTGTCTCAGACAAATGGATTTGTACAAGAAATTACTTGGAGGCGACTGAGCAGGGTCTGACTCAGAGTGTACTTCAAAACTGCCTTCATTACCGTAGTCACAGATTTGCTAGTTTTACCATTAAGAGAATCTTTTCCTATTGCCATATGGGAATGTGACAACCTCTTATGAAAAGCCTTTTAACAAGATTAATGGAAAATATACAAGAGTTATTCCAAATATTTGTTACAGAAGAGGCATTTCATGCTGTGAGATCTCAAACCATCCTTAAATACACTGTGGTATCAGTGTTGAGTTCTCTTATGATTCAAGAAAATATTTAGAGTAATTAAATAGGGATAACAAATTTACATGCTGATACATGCTGATGCATGAGAATCTGCAACTATATAGTATTTTTTGTTTTCTTTCTGAAACAACTGTGAAACAACCCTGTTTCACAGACACTGCATTGTATTGCATCAGTGGACCTTAAAGACGATGGCTGTCCTTCACCTGCAAGATCCAAGTCATGAGGAGTCAGGACATGAAGACCTAAAATCCATCAGATGCCAATACCTGGCATTTAAATCCATTTATTCATGCAAAGTCCTGGCCTTGCCAGCTACCCTGCCACAAGCATTAAGGGTACAGACAAATCATAGTCTACAACTGATACTGGCATACTTTGAGTCTCCTCTTGATATCAGCATCATTGTGGGCACTGTATCTGAGTCAGGCTTCAAACCTGATAGTGTGGACCACAGTGGGAAAAGGAGGTGAGGACAAGCTAGAAGGTTGTTTAGTTCTCCGGGAGTAAAGAAGTTTGTTTTTTATCTGCCAGCTATGCTGAAGATCTGAGCTACAAGAACTGTGAGCCAGCAGTGAGCTCTTGAGATATACACTGAATATATGAATATACAGTTACAATTCTTTCAGCATTTCTTCATTAATAAATCTTCAAGCAACGTGGTCTAGTGAGTGGCATCCCTATCCAGAGCAGGGGGTTGAAACTAGCTGGTCTTCAAGGTCCCCTCCAGCCCAAACCTTTCAATAGTTCTGATGATAATACTCAGCCAAGAAGGAGGCCAGCTTCTCTCATACCATCTGCTACTGAAGAGGGAAGAAGGGGTGTCCTGTCTTCCCTGCTGTGGCCTTGTGAGATGAATCAAACAGATTTTCACCTGAGGTCTTGCTGTTCTGCAGCCTGTGTTGCTTAAGGGTGAGGTTCACCTGATGGTGCCTCCCAGGTCACTGCAGGCGGACTCACATTAAGTCTGAAGCTCAACAGTTCCTTCTCCACCCACCCTTCCTGCTGGAAAAGTGGTGCTGGGACTCCACCTGCTGGTGTCCCAGCTCCTGGCTCAGGGCAGGGTTGGTGGGATGGTGCAGGTCAGCACCACCCTCTCTGGAGGTATGTCCTCGCTTCACAAGAGGAAGCAGCTACCCTTGGAAAAGCACTCAGGACTGGAAGCCAGCCACAGTCACAAGCATTTATGACTTAACCCTGGCTTCACC